>VDFB02281492.1:729015704-729163389 GCA_007258455.2 Sequoia sempervirens | reverse complement strand
GGATTTCATAATCCAGGATGGCATGTTATTTAAGGGAAGTTAATTGTGTATCCCGAGGAGTTCCATGAGGGCGAACCTGATAAAGGAAAAGCATAGTGGAAGAATGGCAGGACATTTTGGTCGGAATAAGACCATTGCCATTATCAGTGAGCATTATTATTGGCCTTAGTTGTCACAGGATGTGAAGAAGTTTGTACAAAGCTGGGTATGTTAGATGGCTAAAGGAGTGAGCTAGAATACAGGCTTATATTAGCCCTTACCTGTACCAGAGAGGCCATGGGAGGATATAAGTATGGACTTTGTTCTTGGTTTGCCAAGGACACAACGTGGGAATGATTTAGTCTTTGTCGTGGTTGATAGGTTTTCAAAGATGGCACATTTCATTCCATGTCAGAAGACCCATGATGCAGTCCACATTGTTGACTTGTTCTTCAAAGAGGTGGTAAGGCTACATGGTCTGCCAAAGAGTATTGTTTCAGATCATGACACCAAATTTGTGGGGTACTTTTGGAGGACCTTGTGGAAGAAGCTGAAAATAGAGTTCAAGTTCAGTTTTGCACACCATCCACAAATAGATGGGCAGACAGAGGTTGTTAACAGGAGTCTGAGTAACCTACTGAGATGTTTGGTAGGAGATAAACCCAAGGGATGGGACTTGATCTTACCCTAGGAAAAATTTTCTTACAACAATTCTATCAACAGAAGCACTGGTAGATCACCATTCCAGATTATGTATGGAGGTAGCCCCAGAACAACTCCAGAATTGAGGAAGATGGACCAAGAGCATAAAATAAGTGCTGAAGCTAAATATTTTGTAGAACACATCAAGGATATACATGAGAAGGTAAGAGAACATATTAACAAGATGAATATGCAGTATAAGGCTAAGGGAAATCAAAAGAGGAGGTATAAGGAGTTTTAGATTGGTGATGAAGTGATGGTCCACTTGAAGAAAGAAAGGTTTCCAGTGGGAACATATAACAAATTGAAGATGAAGAAGTTCGGTCCCTATAAAATTTTGAAGAGGCATGATTCAGAGAATGCATATGAGGTAGAGTTGCCAGATGGATTCAACATTTCCCCTATGTTCAACATTTCAGATTTGACAGAGTATCATGAAGGTGGCATAGAGGAAGTACCAACGATGGGATAGTGTGGGATTCCAACAACTACCTCATGAAAGGATGAGATTGAAGAAATCTTGGATAGTTGTGTGGGATGGAGTACCAAGAATAGGCAATATGAAGAATATCTGGTGAAATGGAAAGGAAGGCCTTTTGAAGATTCATTCTGGTTGCCTAAGGCAGAGGTTGATTGTTTGGGTTTTTCCTCCACCATCTGAGATGTGACAGGGTCACTTCTCAAATTACCTTGGGTGTCTGATGCATGAGCATCTAGTAAGGGCAATCTTGCATCACCCAAAAATAGTTAAATTTCAAGTTTCTCGGTTTTTAGATGTTTTTACATTTTTGGATACCCTTTTCATCCTAATGAAATTCCCAATTTATGATTTTTACTTTCTATTCCTGGGTGGAAAGATATTGTAGTTTTAGTTTCCCATATTTGCACCTAAAAATCTTCTGAGTTAGGTTTGAGGCACTTAGAGTTTCTGGATCGGCCCCAAAACTTTCCAACAATTCAAACAGTTCATGAATCAGAGTCCCAGATCAAAAGTTATGGCCCCGAGAAGTTAGCATACTTTCTAGAAGATAAAATTGCAAATGTTCTTTGAAATTTTAACTTCATGTTGTAAATTTTCGGTGCCAAACCGCCTAAACTCAAATTTGAATGTTCTTTTGGCTCCAAACTAATGAGGAGCTCTATTTATGGGCAGGTTTCTAATTTTTGGGCAACTTTTTGGGGACAAGCTCGCATATTGCGAAAGGGTGATTCTGTAGCTTTATGTAACTTGCATGTATTGTAGAACTTGGGGATTTGAGATCCTCTGCATGTAAGAAGTTCCATTTTCTGAATAATAAAATTATTCTCTTGTTTGTAGGTTATTTTCTAAGTCTCAGGCTACACCCTCATCAAATCACTTTAGACTCTACAACATTCATTGGATCAAAATAGATAAATTCATAATAATGATAAACCAATTTAAAACAACATTTTTCATCATTAATTCTAAAAAAAAATACATTTAACCCACTCATTTAATTTTAATTTTTTTAATTTGGATGAATGACTCCCTTATCCTTCTATCTTGATTTGACTAAAGAAACTCTTGACATAATTTCATACTGTATAATAGTATTTAAAGACATTTAATCCATTCATTTTAATAACTTAATCATTCAATAATATTTACGAGAACATAGGACAATTATTCTAGAGAATAATACATAGGAACACATTCAATATGGTCCAACCAAAGAGTAAAGAATCTACTTGTCTAGGTACTTGTCTATTACTTTCAAAATTGTTCAATTTCAACATATTGATCAAAGGTGATATCTCCTTGTGACATAAGAAAAATCCTTTAAGGTATTTTAAATATCATAGTCCCCAAACTTTAAAAAATGCAAAAAATAATTGTAATTTGGAAAACATAGTGGGTTGTGGAGGATATGATTGTTCTTGTTCTAAGCTCAAGGGTGGAGAGCTCAAGGAGGATTTGCATGTGGGGGATACATAAAACTAATCAAATTGACCTGATGGTTATCTAACCAATTAGGTTGTTATGTGTAGAGGATTTTACATGACTATGTGGGTTGTAAGTTTCATAACACCCAATGTTTTTTAACCTACAATTAATGTAATGAAAAATTTATGTTATTTAGAGAGTAAGAATGTAAATTTGAAGGGAACCTTCAGAATTCGCATGTTGGAAAACACTGAGTGTTAAGAAGCTTTCCACCCACATACTCTTTTGAAACCCTATACATGGAACAACCCCATTGGTTAGTCACCCCTTAGGTGAATTTGGATAGTTTTATGTATCGCCCACCTAGAACTCCTCCCCATACTCCCTACCCTATAGCTTTAAAGTTGTAAAAGAAAATAACTAAACAAGGGATAGTGTGTTTTTCAACACTATAAATAATGTGTACATTTTTGTTAGTGTAATTAATATTTAATTACACTTGCATAACTTTACTTAGGTAATATTTTAATTCCTAGGTTAATTATTCTCATCCTTATCTTGTTGAGCTATCTTGTTGCTCAAGACAAAATTAGGGTTATGCATACTTGGTTTTATAAAGCAAATCATCTCATGTAATTATGAATTCCTGAATAATATTAGTTTGCACATCTGCTTGGAAAGCTTTTCCTTTTTTTATTTTCTCTTCTATGGAAGGCCTTTCTTGGTTTGCATTTTAGATCTTGGTTTCTAACAATTTTTTTGTTCCAATCAAATTAAGAAAGTGACATTCCATTTTTAGTGTACCAAAGAGTTTTTCTAAAATTTGAGTGTGGACTTCATTACATTGTTGGTGTGTATGAAATAAAAAAAAATTCATAAGGAAATAATTGATAGCCCAAATAGTGTGTTTACCAACACTGAAAATAATGTGAGCCTTTTTTTGTTCCAATAAGATGCTTGGAAAGTGATGTCATTTTTATTGTAGACTTGCTCTAAAATTTTAAGCTGGACTTCATTACATTGTTGGTGCACACGAAAAAAAAACTTTTCATAAGGAAATAACTGATAGAGATCATTATGTTTTCCAACAGCGTAAACCTTTTATTATTTATAGAGTATGAATTTAATGAAAGACACTTTTAAAATTTACCAAATCTATTACTTAGAGTAAAATTTTTGTTTCAATTTCCTCATATTATGGAAAAGGAAATGCACAAAAATAATCACAAGATGAAAAACACAATTCTTTGGTACAGTAAAATGGCATTTCACTTTCTTTATCTGATTGTAACAAAACAATGCTCACATTAGTTGCAATGCTAGAAAACATGTTGTCCCTTGTTAGTTATTTCCTTATAATTTTTTTTTTAATTTTGTATGCACCAACAATGTAATGAGGCCCACCTTCAAAATCTACAACTCTTTGGTATAGTAAAAATGACATTTCACTTTCTTCATCTAATTGGAACAAAAAAATGCTCACATTATTTGTAGTGCTAGAAAACACATTGTCCCATGTTAGTTATTTACTTACAATTTTTTTTTTGTTTCATATGCACCAACAATGTAATGAGTTCCACTTTCAAATTTTAGAACAACTCTTTGGTATAGTAAAAATGACATTTCATTTTATTTATCTGATTGGAACAAAAAATGCTCACATTATTTGCAATACTAGAAAATACATTGTCCCTTGTCAATTGTCTTGGTGCATACAAAACAAAAAAAATTCATAAGGTAATAATTGATAGGGGACAGTGTGTTTTCCAACATTGCAAATAATGTGAACATTTTTTTGTTCCAATAAAATGAAGAAAGTGAAATGTCATTTTTACTATACCAAAGAGTTCTAAAATTTTATGGTGGACTTCATTACATTTTTGGTGTATATGAAACAAAAGAAATTCATAAAGAAATAATTGAGAGGGGATAGTGTGTTTTCCAACACTACAAATAATGTGAGCATCTTTTTGTTCTAGTCATATGAAGAAAGTGAAATGCCATTTTTATCATTACCAAAGAGTTGCTTTAAATTTGAATGTGGACTTGATTACATTCTTCGTGTGTATTAAACACAAAATTTTCATAAGAAAATAACTAATAGATGGCAACATGTTTTCCAACATTGCAAATAATGTGAGCATTTTTTTGTTCCAATCATATGAAGAAAGTCAAATGTCATTTTTTATGTACCAAAGAGTTCTAAAATTTTAAGGTGGAATTCATTACATTCTTTGTGCATACAGAAGAAAAAAAATCATAAGGAAATAACTAATAGGAGGCAATGTGTTTTCCAGCACTACAAATGATTATCACAACACAACACTTTCCATTTACCCACCAAAGAGATGACTATCACACCAAAGGATGTGTATAGGAATTTGTGGATTTCCATGGCTAGTGAGATCATTACTTATGATTCTACTTAGCAGGGAGGGATAGATATGCTGACTTTTCCATGATGATTAGATTCTTGCATGTTGGATGCCATGGTTAGAGATATTTTCTAGGGATATATCTTTTCCTTCCATTCATGCAAGATTTTTTGGTGGCTTCTTATGTCCTGACAAGAAGGAAAAGGGATTTTTTGTTGGTTTGGGATGCACATTGGATTATATGGTCCAGTTTGGGACCCATTTTGCTTGGGGTTCATGCATGCTCACACATTTGTATCATGATTTGCAACAAGTTATGTATCTGAGTGGAGCTAGCTTATCAACAAGAGTTACATTGCTGCAGGTTTGGGCCTGGGAGCACATTGCGGTGACATGAATAGAAATAGATAGATTTTAGCCATTTGGGAGGCCTTATATCTATTGTTATGTAGGTGCAGTTATCCAACATAAGCATGGAAAACTAGAGTATTGGAGGCGAGTGTTAGACAACCTATATGTAGTTACCTAGCGATGCTATGTGGATTGTGAGCAGTGGGTAGAGGATCACTTAGAGGTTCCTTACTTTATGACCGCCAGATACCTCATTGGATGGAATCGATATATCATTGAGAGATTCTTGTTGTGAGGAGTGTTGAGGCAACATGTAAGAGTTCAGCGGATTCCACAAGGATCAACCCTCTAAGCCTACAAACAGCTTATCAGTGGGACTTACATTGCTCCGGGTTTGGGCCTAGGAGCACATTGCGGTGACACGACCAGAGATAGATAGATTTCAGCCATTTGGAAGCCCTTATATCTATTGTTATGAAGGTGCAGTTTTACAGCATAAGCTAGGAAAACTAGAGTATTGGAGGTGAGTGTTTTGACAACCTAGATGCAATTAGCTAGTAACCCTATGTGGATTGTGATCAGTGGGTAGAGGATCACTTAAAGGTTCCTTACTTCATGACCGCTAGATACCTCATTGGATGGACTCAGTATATCATTAAGAGATTCTTGTTGTGGAAAGTGTTGAGGCAGTATGATAGAGTTCAAGGGATACCACAAGGATCAACCCTCTATGCCCGTAGACAATGAGATATGACTGAGTGGGGAGCTACAATGTCCTATGACATTGCATGTGATGAGTATTTACACTTACAGCCAGTGATCTAGGATTACCATCCAAAGATTGTCAAGGACTGCATGCGTGAGGAGTACATCGTGTACTTTGGTCAGCATCAGTTTTTAAGGCTTTTGAGTCCTGATGAGCCCATGTTGGCATTTGAGGATGACGAGGATAGACCACCTAGATGGTGATGAGGCAAAGGTTGCAGAGATGAGGAGGAGGGAAAGGGTGGATATGAGGGTGATGATGATGATGGTGGGGATGATGGCAGTGATGATGGTGGTGGAGGAGATGGAGGAGGTGGTGCACATCCTAGTTTTGATGTTAGAGTGCCTTGCAGGAGGAGATCCCTAGTGGTAGCAGCACAACAGTGTGTACATATATGCCTACCTTCACATATCACTACTTTGTAGACACAGGTTCAAACTATTCATTGGTAGCTGACACAGTTATAGGGGTAGTTTTAGATGTAGACACAACTATTGACTCAGGTGTAGGAACAACTCCTATAGGCCTAGGGATAGGTTCATACTTTCACAACTGAGAGGGATGTTGCCCAACAACAACTGGCATAGGTACAGGGCCAAGGATAGGTTGCAACATTGACCACTGAGAGAGATGCCTTGAGATGATGGGTTGAGCAGGCAGAGGCCATCACAGAGAGGTTACAGTAGGTTATGACAGCTATGGGAGCTATAGATTATTTTAGGGAGATATGCCACACTGCTCAAGAGATTTAGTTTTATAGAGATCGATATCATGAGTTGGTCCCGCCTGAGCAGCGATAGAGCTTTACCTGACCTCAGTCTCAGACAGTGAGCATATGTGTGACATATCCATTACTAGGGGATCGAAGGGATCTAGGTACAGGTCTAGTGATACCAGCAACTTCGAGAGGCACCACCACATAGTTTTCTATGGTTTGATGTTATATCATGATGTATACACTAACTCTTGATATCGCCATTTTTTATGATGTATTTCATGACATTAAAATATCCTTATACATTTGACATATTTTGAGATATATATGCAATTGCGATGATGATGCTATGTGGTTATGCATGTTGATTTATTATGGGTGCATTTAATTTCTATGTCATGTTATGTTATGCGATGATGATACTATATGTTATGAATGTAATATGTGTTATGATCCTATGGTTTTTTTGAAAATTTCTGCATTCTATTATTTTTGTATTTTTTTGATGCAATTATGTATGATGTGATGGATGTAAGATGATGTTAAATCAAAGATGAATGATCCTAATAATGAATGATTTTATATGATTCTATGGATGCATGATATGCATGGTAACTTATGCTTTTTGTGTTTTTCTGATGCGAATATTATGATCTAATGTATTTATGGAATGGATGAATGATAATTTACATGTGTTGATTCCTACGATGCATGACTAAATGGTTATGGATGAAAATGATATGATCAATGCATTTTATATTATTTTGGTTTTCACAATGCAAATATATATGATTGATGACTGAAATGAATGCCTAGATGCTATGATAATGCTATGATTGATGTTCTAATGCTCATGCCTTCAAATGATGTTTTGGTAATGTCAAATGTACTTAATCTATTAATGATAGAAATAACATCAACCTTGGAAAAATCTATAAATTTCATTACAACAAACCAAATATGAATAAAACCTAGATATGCAATTCTACTAATGCAATGATGTCATCCCAGTGATTTCTTTATGCTTATTGTCATCATTGAGCTTTTTAAATATTGAAATTGAGTACAAACATCAATGGTATAATTGAACCATGATGACCTAAGTACTACTTTCATGACATTTGATAGTGCAAGTTAACAAAAGCATCTAGGTATAATTGGACCAAGATGACCTGAGCATTCCTTTCGTAAATAGACAAGAGTTAGCCATTTTCCTATGTGAATCTAGAATTCCATCAATGATACTTTGTAGAGCACATCCCGCAATGATTCTCATAGTAATAATGATTAACTCACAAGCATCAGAAAAAGAAAAATATCATTCTTGACCACATCTTTTCTAGTTCTTTAACGTCCTTGAATTGCTTCTGAGAAATGATAACATCAATCATAATGCAAAAAATTTAAACACTCGTGTGGAAGTGGTAAAACCATGATTTACAATAGCATCATCCTTGTAACCTTGATTTTTTGTTGTTTTTGGGACTTTTCAATTTTTCTAATTTTTAGGTGTTTTCCAAGATTTTGACCAAGAACCTAAACTAAAGACCTATCCTACGGGTCTCGTGGGCTGATCAAAGATAATCCTTGCCTACGTTATACACACAGAGACTTCATAGTTCAATTAATTGACTTATTTATAGGACCAACATATAAATAGACACGTAATTACAATGAACTACGACAATGCAATTCAACAAGGTGACTCTATTTTTAGCTTTTTTTAGATTTTTGACCTTTTTATGGATTTTCTAATTTTTGACCTATTTTTGGATTTTTTGATGTGACAAGGATGTTTGATACGTTTCTGATGGTGATTGATTGTTCCATGTTTTATTTCATTATGATCATTGTTTTCATCGCATTTTTCCTCCTACTATTTGTCTATTGCTTCAAGCTCAAGATACGTTGCCAATTTATCATGGATATGTACAATGTTCAAGAAACTATGGCGATACATGACCAGCATATTCATATGCAGCTCGAATGAAAGATGTGGAAGATAATGGTACCAAGCCAATGAGCAACGTACGTTCCAATAGAGGAAGAAGCCATCCTGTCACAAATAGCGCCTGTTTCCAAGTTTTCACTACATGTTTTTACTGCACATTTTTAGATTTTTTATATTTTTTTATCTTTTCACATTTTTTGATTTTTTTGTATTTTTTCATATTTTGTATTTTTTTTTGTTGTCACCAAGATGTCGGTTTGCTAGGTTTTCACCAAGGTGAACATTTTTTTAGGACATTTCCTGATGTTTTTTTATTTTTTCAAGACTTTTTCATATATTTTTTTGATTTTTTTAAGGACTTTTTAAGATGTTTTTGGATTTTTTAAGGATTTTTTCAGATGCAGCGGTTGAATTATGCATAGAATTTCTTGAGATGAAGAATGTTCATGGGTTCCTCAAACTAATCCCCTTCTGGCATGGATAGTTGATATGCTCCTGAACTATAGACTGACACAATGACAAAAAGCCCCAACCAATTTGGTTGAAATTTTCCTTTCTTCTCTTTATCTTGCTGATTGGGTGGGTTTTCCTTCAACACTACGTCACCAACTTGGAATGTTTTGGTTTTAACTTTGTGTTTGTAATTTTTGGACATCCGTTGTTGGTAGGCTTTCAGATGATTCATTGCATGTTGGTGCCACTAATCTAACAGTTCTAGTTCCAATAATATGGGAGACCTGGTAGTCTTCATCAGGTATGATACCTTTCAAGGAAACCTAAAGCAATGGTATTTCAAATTCAATTGGTACAATGGCCTCAAACCCATATACCAAAGCATATGGTGTAGCTACTATCATTATGTGAACACTGGTGCAGTACGCCCACAAAGGAGGGTTTTGTTGGATGTGAAAATCACGTCTTGCGTCATTCACAATTTTCTTCAAAATCTTCATAATAGTCTTGTTGGAAGCCTTTGCTTGACCATTCCCCTAAGGATAATATGGTGTAGAGAAGCAATGTTGGATATTGAAATTCTCCCACAATTCTTGCATGTCTTGATTCTTGAATGATCTTTCATTATCAGTGACTATGGATTGGGGAATGCCATATCTATAGATGATGTAGTTAAGGATAAATGATGAAATCTGTTTTCTTGTGATGTTGGTTAGAGGAACAGCTTCAATCCACTTTGTGAAGTATTTTGTAGCTATGATGATAAAGTTTTTTTTTTTTTATGAAGATGGGTGGATTTTACCAACAAGATCTAGTCCCCATTGACAAAATGGTCATGTGGATACAAAAGGTTGAAGTTCTTGTGTTGGTGCATGGATGAGGTTGCCGTGAATCTGACATTTCTGAAATTTCTTCACAAACTGGAAAGACTCCTTTTCCATAGTTGGCCAATAATATCCTAAATGAAGGAGTTTCTTGGCTAAGGCTAGGCCACTTGAATTTGTTCTACAGATACCCTCATGGACTTCTCATAAAGCTATTTAAGACTCATCGCATTCTAGACATCATAAGAGAGTTTTTTCAAGACGTTGTCGATATAGTACCTCCACTATAAGTGTATGTTGGGAAGCTCTGCAAATGAGATTGTGTTTTTGATTTTGTGACAAGTCAAGTGGAAGAGTGTTATCCTTCAAGTAGGTATAAATATCAATGTATATTGAGGTATTGGTATTGGATAGGTGACAGATAACATAAGATTAAGTATCATCATAGGTAGGAGAAAATAGTTGTTCCACCAAGAACTCATAACAGCTTCTTTTCTCTGGAATTTGTAACAAGGAAGCAATAGTAGACATGACATCAATGGCTTTATTATCCACTCTTGAAATATGTTCAAATTTGATATCTACAAAATATTTCTTGAAATCATCTAGCATTCTCTTGTAAGGCACCAATTTTCCATCCGTTGTTTGATAATCATCATTAACTTGGTTAATGACTAATTGATAATCTCCATACACTTGTAATTCTAGGACTTTCCACTCTATTGTTATTTTGATTCCAATGATTAATGCTTCATAATCCACCATGTTGTAGGTACAAGGGAACATTAGTCTATATTATTTTGGTATGGTGTGTCCTTGTGGAGTGACAAATAGAATTTTGGCTCCTGATCCATGTTGTGTATGTGATCCGTCAAAGTATAGTGTCTATTGTCTTGCAGCCAAGGTGAGAACATCAACATCTGGAAATTCAATGTGTAAAGGATGATTATCTAGTAATGGTGCCTCTAATAACTCGTCAACAATTGCATGTCCTTTTATTTCCTTCCTATCTACATATTGGATATCAAATTCACTGAGTATCATGACCCATTTAGCCAATCTCCCTATTATATATTTCTTTGTTGAGGAGATATTTGAGAGGATCAATTTTAGCTATCAATTTGATGGTGTGGGTTAGCATGTAGTGTCGTAGTTATAGAGTAGCAAATACTAAAGCTATAAAATCCTTTTCAATGGAGGTATAGTTGATCTCATAGCCATTTAGAATCCTACTGATGTAATAGATTTCTCATTCTTTTCCTATTGAATCTTCGTGTGCTAATAAAGCTCCCAATGATTTCGATGTTTTAGCAATATATAATAGTAGTGGCTTCCCTTCTATTGGTGGTTCTAGAATAGGAAGATTCATTAAATATTTTTTCAAATGGTTGAAGGCTCCTTCAAATTTCTCATCCCATCAGAAGGAAACATTTTTATGCAATAGATGAGTGAAGGGATGGGTCTTATCTGCTAGCTATGAAATGAATATGTTGATTGATTGAAACCTCCCTTGTAGAGAATGGAGTTGAGTAATGTTCTTTGGTGGAAAAATTTCCATAATAGATTTGACTTTTGTTGGATCTACCTCAATCCCTTTTTCTTATACTATGTAACCCAGGTGTTTTGCTGACATCACTCCAAACCTGCATTTCTTGGGATTTAGCCTTACATTGAATTTTTCTAGTCTGGTGAAAATTTTGTCTAGGATCTCCAAATTTCCTTCCTTGGTATATGATTTGACTAATAAATCATCCACATAATCTTCAATGAAAGTATGCATCATATCATGAAAGATTGTTTTCATGACATGTTGGTAGGTAGCTCCTACATTTTTCAAGCCGAGCGGCATAAGATTCCAATAGAAGGTTCCCCATGGAAAAGTAAAGGCCATTTTATCTTGATCTTCTGGGGCTATTTTGATTTTGTTATACCCAAAAAAGCCATCCATCAATGATAGCATGTCATGTCTTGTCATCAATTCTACTATGATATCTATATTGGGTAGAGGAAAGTCATCCTTAGGACAAGCTTTGTTAAGATCTCAGAAATATGTGTAGATGTGAATGTTGTTGTTAGTCTTTGAAACTAGTACTATATTAGAGATCCACTTAGTGTAGTCAATGGGTCTGATGAATCTGACATCTAACAATTTCTTCAACTCTTCCTTTACCAATAAGGTGATATGGGGGTGCATTTTTCTCAACTTTTGTTTGACTAGTTTCACTCTTGGAGGTAATGATAGATGATGCATGATGAGTTCTAGATCAATTCTCGACATGTCAGCATATGACCAAGCAAAGTTGATTTTTTTCTTTGTGAAAATTTTGAGAAAGCTTGGCTTTTCCTATTCTGTCAAAGATGCTGCTAGATGGATATTCTTCACTATATCCTCATTTTCAATGTTCACAGAATGTGTGGGTTCAATAAATACCTCTGATCTTTCATGAATTTTTTTGGGAAAGTATCAAATCTTCCATCCTTTGATGCCTTCGAAAGGTTTTCGCCATCGGATAAGCTCTTTGTTTTTACTTTTTTCAGATCTAGTACTACCATTGAATGGTTTTCAATATCAGATCTATTTCCTATATTATTCATTTTGCAGCTGGAAGATTTGATATTCCCGTATGTGGAAGCCTTGTTATGATGTTCATTGGTGGAATATGTTTTCAGATTGTCGATATAGAGGAAATTGAAGATGGCGTCATCGTTTGAAAATGTCAGAGTGTCAAATGGCTCAGTTAGGTCCCAGTCTATAAGTTCAAGATGTACTAAGGGTAAGCGGTCACTAGATAGGTTAAGATAAAAAATGGTAAGGGTTCGGATGGTGGTGTCTTCAATTTGTCCAATAGAAAAATTTAGGTCTAGAAGGTAACTCTCCTCTGAATTATCTATCTCACTCTGAATTGAATCATCTTCACTAGAATCATCAAGGTGTTGCAATCCAAATTCAAACGGTTTAGAACCTAACCCTTTTCATTCTTCAAGTAGGGATGCATATTTATGTACTAAATCAATGTATTTTTCATGACAAGACTCTTTCGATAATTAATCCAACTCATATTCATTGGAATAAGTCTCATGCTCTTCACTGGCTTGTAACTGTAGGATTCTTTCAACCATCTTTTCTTTTGTGTCCTCTTTATATCCCAATCCATTCTTATCTTTTGGATTGATTAAAATGGGTTGAATTGGCTCTACGATTCCTTCTTTCCTTTTGCCTATGGGAACTTTCCCTTCATACCCCATCTTTTCCAGAATAGTAAAACCTTTTTCCATATTGAGTTGTTTGTACATTTGTAGTTGCTTCTTGGCATTCTTCCTCATCCTTATAAAGCCAATTTAGAACATCATTGTCTTCTGCTTCATCAAACTTGGTGCTTTCTTTTATAAATCGTCCATCAAATTTGGTAACTGGTTGTGGGGTCTGTTGTGTTGATGGGGAGGGTTGTCCATAAACTTTTGGAGAATAAAAGTGTGAAATACATAGAGATTGTTCAAAGAAGTATTCACCAACACCTTTGTCTTCGACTTGAACCTTTTCATCAAATTTTTTTGACAAAGGAATTCAATTGGGCTTCAGGTTTTGAGGAGGTAAATAGAGCAGCTTCTTCTTTCTTCTTAGACTGTTTAGATGTAGAACTAGATTGACTTTCATGATTTGTAGAAATGACCAATAGCTTGGATGAGGAACTTGACTGAATCTAATCATTGGAAGTAGTGGGAACTGTGGAAGCTTCTCTATTATGAGGCACAAAGATATATTGGACAAATTTTAGTGTATTACAATACTAAGGACTATTTGAATCAGCTGAAATGGTAATTTCCTAACCACCACAAGGAAATTTTAGACATTGGTGGTATTTTGAAGGGACAACTTGCATCTCATGAATCCAGGGTCAACCCAATAATATGTTATAGGTCAAATCCTTGTATAATACTTGGAAAATTACATCTTTTGGGATTGGTCCAACTTGAATAGGTAGGATGATTAACCCCTGTGAAGCTCTTTCCTCATCATCATATGCTTTTATTGTAATCTTTTTCTTTGAATCAATTGCATTTTTAGAAAATCCCAAGGCACAGACAAGCTTTAAAGAGCATATATTCAAGCTAGCTCCTCCATCTATCAAGACGTGTTTGACATTATTTTTATGGATTAATACATTGATATGGAGAGCAGCATTATGCGGATGAGAAATGGATGCATCATCATTTTCAAAAAAGGATAAGAAATGTGGAACGGTTAAATGTCCCACCATGGCTTTGAATTTATAAACTTCAAAATTCGTTGGTACTATTGTGTCCACTAGGGCCTTTTCCAAGATATTTTTGTGGGTGGGTGAAATCTTGAGCAATTCCAATATTAATATTTATCAAGGGAACTTTTGTAACTGGTCCACTATGTTGTATTGATTGGATGACTCTACAAATGTTTTAGATGAACCTCCTTTTAAGACATATTTGGCATGTGCTCTTGTGGTCACATTTACTAGTATGTTGTCTTGTTTCCCATTGATTTTAATGAAATTGATTTCAGTATCATTTTTATTCATGTCTAGTTTGGTTCCATTGGTTTGATTTTCAACGATAGAAATGCCTTGTTCTTGTTTGATTGGAATGTCATAGATCGGATTATCATTTTTCATAATGGTTTGATGATCATTAGTTTCAATGGTATTCATTTGATTTTTTGCTACTGAGATATGATTTATGATAGTATCATGGACATAGTTTACATTCTTTTCCTTATTATTTGTTGTAAAGGATTCCCCTTTTTCATAGTTCGGTAAGGGATTTTTGAATGCTTCATGATCTACATTTGTTTGAAGTCCCTGTATTTGTATGATTTTTGCATCAATCAAGTCTTGTATTTTGTGTTTCAATTGCATGCAGCTATTTGTTTGGTGACCTTTACATCGATGAAATTCACAATAATAGGTATCATTCCACCATGATGATTTTACTTCAGCTCCAAAGCCTCGAGTATTAGGTAGTGTTATGAGGTTATTCTCAAGAAGTTCCCTCAATGAAAATTCATGTGATTGACCTAAAGGAGTAAACTTTTGGTGGTTTGATTGTGTTTGGTATGTTGAAAATTTTGATGGGTGTTACCTTGATTATGGCCGCTTTGATTACTGGATAAGGAGATATTTTGATTATTGCCTTGATTGATATTTTGATCCATCTTGGTTGTGGTTCCTGACAAGTTAAAGATGGGTTTGGCATTATGTGTTTCAGCGGTACCCTCATTGGCATTTTTGTTTCTTGTCCAAAAATTGGGCTTTTCATTCTTATGATGGTTAGATGAACTAGAATTGTTTGGTCCTTCATTGTGAATTTTCAACACCCCTCTTTTGACTAAGGCTTCTTCAATTTTGACACCATTTTCTACCATCCTCTCAAAGCTAGGGAGACATTGTAATTGCAATCTATAGCTCATTTCATTGTTAAGGTTATCAATAAAAATTCCATATTTTCTTGTTTGGGTATGGGACGAGTGGAACGAGCGAAAAACCTTCTCCACCTTTGGAGGAATACAAGAAAATATTCTCCTTGTTTCTGTTTTCTATTACAAAGGTCCTTCATGGTTTTCTCATGTGTGATGTTGTAGGAATATTGTGTAATTAATTTGTTAACTAGTTCTTTTAAGGATTTTATGCTTGGTTGTAACTTCGAGAACCATTCCATGCAATGGCCCCCTAGACTATGAGGAAAGAGTCTCATTAAGTATGTGTCCTCCTGAGTGAATTCGAGACTCATGGTTCAGAACTCTGACACATGGTCTTTGGGATCGAATTTCCCATTGTATTTGTCATATTTTGGCAATTCACAATTTGTAGGAAATGGTATCATGTTTAACCTTCTATCAAAGGGATAGGGACAAATATCTCACAATAGGTATCGTTTTGGAGTCCCACCTTGCATATCTTGGATTTGTTGTTGAAGGTTTTGCATCTGATTTGTCAAGGTAGTCATTTGATCGGCGGTAGGTGTTTCAGTTTCAGTTTTCTTTGGGATGCCCTTCAATTTATTCACATCAAAGTCATTAGGTAACTTAACGCCTTGGTTGGCTAGTTCATTAAAAGGTATTTCTCCCCATCCTTTTCAAATATTTTTTCTAGGAATGTATGGAAATTGGGGTCTTGATTTGCTTGTTCAACATCTTCTTCTGTTATCTCATATGTTTCCTTTTGGGAAATCTTATGAAAAGGATTTTCTTCTAGTTCAACCATAATTTTTAGAGATTCACTTTCTTTGTCCTTAAGTTTTTGTTTTCGGGACCCTGTTAAAATGGGAATACAAGTGACTAATGTTTTACTATATTTTGATTGTTATTTGAGAATCCCAAGGGAATACCTAGGTCGAATAGAATGACGAATCCTATTGATGTAACCAAGGTGACAAAATTTGATACAAAGTGTATTGTTTCAATGATGAAGGATAATAAATACTTGATGGGGAAACTCAACTTGGTGATCAAATTTTGGGTGTTGATGATGATGGGCACTTTTAAATTTTTGATCAAAGTTTAGGTAAAATGTTTCACTTGGATAGGTAAAACCCTAAAGGATAATTCCAAACTTAAGGAGATTTTGAAATTTTGGTTCCAATTGTGAAAGGTGGATGAACTTTTATTTCCTAAGATGAGATGTTTGAACCTTTGGAAGAGTCTTGTATTTTTGAAATAATAAAACAAATACAAGTTTGGGTTGTTCTTTGAAGCCTTTTTGTAAAAATTGAAGAGCAATCTATCCCTAAAGTCATAAAGCATGGAAAGACATTTTTGACGATCCTTTAGACTAAGAGCTATGGGTTTTGGTGTTTGAATTTTAATTTTTTGTGAAGCCATTGGATAAAAACCATGTTTAGGCTATTGTCAAGGCTGAAAATGACTCTAGACTAGAAAACTGCTTGAATTATAGTTTCAAAATGATAGATGGGAATTAAATTCAGCTCTTTATTCTCATATTTTGGTGGAAGCACTGTTATAGTGGACGAAAGTGCCAAAAACACAAAAGCACTACAAAAAAGCTCATATGCACCACATAATGGCTTGGAAGTGCCATAGAATTAGGCAAATGGGCCACAGAAAAGGGTCAAAGCACCACATAGTGAATGGGAGGTGCCATAATTTTAGGTCAATGCACTGGAAAAATTGGTGAAAGCATTGTAACAGAGGGTGAATGTGCTGGAAAAATTGGTGAAAGTGCTAAAAAAATTAGTGAAAACATCGAATAGAGTATGCAACAGTTTGTTTCTAGTTTGTTTGATTTTTCTGGTTTTTGGTGAAAAGATGGTTTTTTCTAGATGATTTATTCTGAATAATAGTTTTTGTAGTTTTTCTAGTGTGTAAATTTTTGTTTGAGGTTTGTTTTGAGAACAATTTGACAAGAACAATCAAACACAACGTACATTTCCCAGGGCTATGATAAACTATATTCTCTTCGATTCCACGCAGGTTTACCCTAACCACGCTTATCTTTAGTGGATGAATTTAGAGGCTTGGCCACACGGGCTCCCCCTTACATTGCACTGACTTCTTAGGTCAACCAAGCTTCCAGCATCCATGAAACTCCCATGGCAGACTAATCATCTCTACTAAAGACTACGAGAATGTGGATGCCTTCACAACAATCATTGCTATACCAAGAGAATAGATAAAGGATTTTCCCAATTCTAAAACAAGGGTTCTAGCAAGGACTTTTCATTCACAGGAGTTGACCCATCGAGGCAAGAGACCATTTTCCCTTCTCGTCGGAGCCAACCATGTGATATTGGCATTTATTCCAATATCCACATTTATATCCCAACTGGAAATACTCTTAGCTTTAGAGTGTTACCAATTGAGTTGTTCCCTTGGGTGAGTAATTTTTCCCCAAGGTAGGCCCTCTAGGATAAACAAAAGTGAGAGAGTATACCCGCAGTTCGATCCTCTTTATTCTTCATGAATAAAGAGAGAACCCTCATTGTATACCCTACTCACACTCGCAAATTAACAAAGAATGGGTTTGGCTTTTTGGTCACCCAATTAAGGGGAGAGCATATGCCTACCATTCAAAAAACACCACAAATAAATGAAAAAGGAAGGGGTATGGATTTTTGGTCACCCAGTTAATGGGAGAGCATATGCCTATCCTTCCAAACACACAGTAAACATGGTGTTCATTCCTTGCTAATTAATCTATGTTCCTAATTAAGCAAGAGGAAAAGACATAAAATCTAGCCCCTACATCAAATTCATCAGTAGTTTATCATAAATTCTCTTTGGAAAGCATTTCTGGAGTTTTAACAAGGTCTTCGATAGTGTTTTATGCAATCCAAAAAATAGAAAAGCCAACATTAGTTTTCACTCTCAGGAAAAAATTACAGAAACAAATGAAAGCACCAAAACAGTAAGCAAAAGCACCAAAATGACAGGAGCACAACAAAATTAATTAAAAGCACCATAGAATTTGGCCAAAGCACCACAAGAAAGGGTGAAAATACCACATAAAAGAGTCAAAGCATTGCAATGGCTTGGAAGTGCTAGAGAAATCCTTTGGAGCACCGGAACAGTCGGTGTAAGCACCAAAGAATCTTTCGTAGCGCCATAAAATTATGAATTTGTGCCAGAAAACAATATGTCTGAGCTTGTAAAACAAATCTTCCAGAAAATGTCAAAATAATAGGGCTAGGCCCCATAGTGGGTTCCAATTTATGTGTGCTAGAAAACATGCATGAATTATATCAAAAAAACACAATTACATGGGAATTATTATAGTAAAGAATCTATCTAAATCAAATATAGTTCAATAACAAAATTCTTTAAAAACTTCTCATCTTCCTCTAATCTTAAATGTCTTCATAATTTATGCTCTCAGATCTTATTCCTTCACAAATCACTGAGATTTCATCTAAGAAATGAGTAGCCTATTCACCTATAATACATAATCTAACTCTACATCAACATGATTAAATGAATGTTGGATGAAATGATAAAATGATATGGTGAAATGGACAGCTACAAACAAGATGATGTGAAAGTAATGCAAAAAAAAACTAATGGTAATGAACTATAAATGATTCTACATGCTGAATTGAACTAGGAAATATCTAAAGGAGTCATGATTCAAATAAAATTGATAAACTATTGTAAATGCTAAGCTAAAAATGCACACTAAGCTCTTAAAATATGGATGAATTCATACAAAATAATATTATGTGAATGCTCCTTATGAAAAAGTTGTAAATGAGCTCCAATTTATAGATTTTTCCAAGGCATTGGGTGACTTGGCAGCCATGAACGATTGAGATTTGATCTAGAGAAATCAACAATAAAGAATGAGAAGGATGGAGAAAACAAGGCAATTGTTCCCTTTAGTAAAACCATCTTGCTAGGGGTAAGAAGGAATCAATTAGAGGATGAAGCCATGTGTCTTGAAGGTTGTTAAATTATTGAGAGTAAATATCCAATTTATGAAAATAAGAATAATTATTTTCATGTGACACATGGTGAGTTGGAGGGTGAGGTGGAAGGTAGTTAGAGAAATATGTAGAAATGTGACATTTGAATTTAAAAATTCAAAATTAATGAGAGGAACTTAATTAGAATAAAAAAAATTATTTAGATTTGTTTATTTTAATTAAATCATGAAGAGGGTGAATTATTATAGAGGAATTAAGAAAGTATGAACTATGTAAATAAATTTGCAATTTATTTATATAGTAGAAGAATAAAGATTTCATTAATTAAATAATCAATATTTAATTAATATTTTCTAGACAAATTTTGAGTGTATACAATAATATATGTTGATTTGTATTTAATTAATTACATTTATTTAATTAACTTATATTTGGTGAACTTTTCTACCTTACATAAAAGAATTAAAAAAAAAAATTCTTACCCATATAAGAGTTTTGCATTTCAATATATGTATGGCATATACATCTAACTTTTAGATAAAAGAAAAAATATTTACAATCATTTTGTTTCATTACTATTAAATTTTTACTATCTATTTGACAATGGTTTTAAGCTTTATTTTATATTGTTTTCACCCACCCTTTAAATCATATTAAGGTTTAATTTTAGATCTAATATATTGGTCATTAAAATTTTCACATTTTTAATCTAAATCTAAACTTTTAATCTTTATTTTTCAATCTTTTTTATTACATGAGCTACTTGAGATCCTAGTCTTCCATTACAAATGAGTGCTCATCTAAACCCTGCCATGGCTACCACAAATCAAACTAAGATCTACTGTGATGTTCTTATTGAAAAAAAAAATCTATTATATATATAATATGTATATATATTGTATATATAATATAATATAATATAATATATAATAAGAAAATAATAATATTTATATATTATTTATGTATACTATTATTATATTATTATATATATATATAACATATTATTTATTATATTCTATTATATACTATATTATTAGTAATTTCCATTGGAAATGCTATTGTAATTAGTTTTGTTAATTAGTTATTAATAAGTTAGTTTATAACCAATTAAAAACTAAAAAAATATTCTTTTTAAATAAAATTTAATATTTGTAAAGTGAACATGTAAATATTTAACTTTTGAAATTTAAAAAATATTTTTCTTAAATATGATTCATTAAAAAATTTGGATTGTTATGGGTGTCTTTTTAGGAAAATGATAGTAAACTAATATTTTGGAATTTTACTCGAGTTTAACTATTATTTTGATATTTTTTTTATTTTTACTATTATGTAAGAATATGATGGTTTAATGTAAATATATTTATAAGAGAATAAATGAAACAATACACATGAATTAAAATGTGGAAAACCTTATGATAAAAAAAAATCACAAATCATAATTCAATATAAAAACAAGAGCTACAAAGTAGCGAAGTTCCTGCCAAAATGTTCTAGAATAGTTTTGTTTTAATTTGTTGTGGTTGGAAAGTTTTAGAAACAATAGTCAACATGATGGAGTAAATTACAAAGAGTAAAGTAGAAATATATAGGCCTCTTGGATGCTTGACTCAAGAAAGTGACATACCCAAGAGGTCATCAATTGACTCTTAATCACTCCCAATGAAGAGGTGAGTTAACTTAGTGTAATTGAAACATAGGTGGAATTGACTAAATAGATCTAGCACCTAACTACTATCAATTAAGGATCGATGAGGTAGTGGTGGCACTTGTGTACCTCAAGTGAAGGTGTAGTTGTGCCATAGAAAAGAGTACCCTTTGCTTGACATGAGATTAAATTCATTTAATGAGGCCTTGATTTAGGTGTGGTGAGGCATTTTATACATCCACACTAAGTCTTGGACCTTTGCAAACTAAATAAAATTCTTTTAACGATGTCTTGTGAAGGTGTTGTGAAGTGTTGTAAAACATTTCTACATTCTTCTAGACTATTTATTGAAACTCACCTAAAAATCACCATTCCATCACTAATCAAGTCCTATTTTGAAGTGTTGTAAATTATTGTAACAATATTTCACGCTTTTCAAGGTATAACTTCACTATTTATCCCTTTCTTATGTTTTATTTGACCCCTTTATGCCCTTATAAGGCTTAATTAAGTATATTTTTTAATGTAAGCCCGACAAACAACATTAAATATAACTTAATTCCCGACACCCATTTTCAGGTCCTAGGTGGGACCCATTCACCATGGGTGGAAAATGAGTCCCCTTTGGCTCCAAATTCAAAATATTTTTAATTTCCTTTTGGGTTTTTATTCAAAACCACTTTATGTCAGCCTATGACGAGGTATGAACAGGTTACTAAGCCACAAGAGTGTATAAATATGTGTTTTTCTTCTCATTTTACATCCCCCATCCATCTCTCAATCTCATAATTCATTCACCTCATTCATTCATGAAGTTAAGCAAGTTAGGGCTTTCACATTGCAATCCATTCAACATTCAACATTTCTTCTTCTCTTCTTGTGTGTTTGCAAATTTACGTCTCTTGGGAGCTTATAAATCATTGAAGATCAAGTTGAAAAGTTTTTAAATTCCTCTCTTCAATCAACAAGTCAAAATATCAATTAAATCTCATTTTCAGACCTGTAAATCAGAGTTTCGAAAGTGGACACCTGTAGAGCATCAAAGTACAGATCAAAAACTCTGGAAGCCACTCTTGAATAGTCAAAAATTAAAAAGTGGACTCATTCAACATGGGTGGTGAATGAGTCCAATTTCCATGTTAGTTTCATGTTTTCTACATTTTCTAACACCCTTTAGATAGAAACATATTCTAGCTCAATTTACCAGAACTGGGACTGATTCGTCCAGAATGTTGAATGAGTCCCCCAAGCCTGAAAAACATTATCAACATCATTTAAAAAGAAATTTATAGTCTTCATCAAAGTTCTAGGTGCACACTTTCAACCTGATTTATTTATGTTGCGATTCTCCATTTATTTTTAGGTGATTTTGTAATACATAATGTGTTTTTAAACAAGTTGTTTTCCTTTAGCTTTAATTCATTAGTCAATCAATCTTACAAGTTTATTAAATTCAAACACTACATCTAGGAATTTTTCATCCTTTTTCCATGCATATCATGCTAATCTTTGAATGTAAACATACGCATTTTTTACCCCTCTTTCTCCTTTTAGGTGAAAAACCCTAGAAGTGCTAGAAAGCAAGTGGATCCCAAAAATCTATGTTTCATTTTGGTGAACCTCCTGTTTGAATCCCCTCTTTTCTAATTTTGGAGTCCATGATTCATTCTAGAGTTTCTTGACTTACATTTTGCATTAGTTAGCTTGCATTCTAGAGTTTCATTTTTGTATGAGTAAAAGTACATGATAGGTTGCATTTTTTCATCTTTAATCATTGAAAAGTTCTAAAATTCTATATTTTTCACTTAGTTCTACATCTTAACACTCATAATTCATAAAAATCAATCAAAAACTTCTGAAAATTTTGCAAAAAGTCCATACTATGACTCATTTTCCACCTTGGGCGAATCAGTCCCTTTTGACCCCTAAAACAACATTTTACAAAACTCAAAAATTTGTTTTTAGGCTTTTGTTTGGTTCCTTAACTTGTGTATATCGATCAGTTGCATTTCTATAGCATGCATTTTGTTAAAATTGCTTCAATTAGCTCATTTCATGCATTATTTCATTTCACTTTTTCCATCACAACATATCATCTTCAGATAGTTTCATTGTGTAGACAAACACTTAAAAACTAAAAATTGCATTGAATTGTAATTTCTTTCAAAATATATGCTCTTGATTGGATTAAACATGGATTCTATAAGCATAATATCCCATTTTATGAGTTTTCTTTTGACTACCATAATAAGGACTTTAAGAAACAATCCATTAATAAAATCCTTAATCTTACATTATCCATTGGTGAGAATGGAAATGTAGACAATCATAACAAACATACTTGTTCTTCTTCTGATACCTCTCCTATTAGTGATGAAGCTATTTTGGTGCAAGAAGTCACAAGCCTTGAAGGTCATAATTTTCCATCTCCTTATTCCCCTTTGGATTACCTTACACAATAAGACCATGAGATCATAGACACATTCCTCAATATCACCTTACCAAGTCTCCATCACAATCGATCTTGTCCATCTCCTAATATCCCTCCTCGATGTCAAGAGGATAGGTTGGTATTAGAAGAAACCCTTATTAAGATTCATGAAACCATTGAACCTCCCTTCCCTAATGTCCCTATCCTATGGGAAGATCTATTTGCAAACCATAGTGGTTATCCTCTTGATACCTCCTCCACTTGTGATGAAGCTACTTTACAAACCTCAAACTTGGATGAACATATTACAAGCTCTCCTAGTAGGGTAGTTACTATGGAACAAGAGAATGAGCCCTTAATGGCAATGGACATTCAACTAACATCCTCTCATAATCATAATTTCCCTCCTCATAATCCCTTCATTGATCATTCCCCTACTGGCAATGAAGTTATTGTGGAAGAACAAAGCCTTACTTGTCAAACACACGTGGCTCATTGTTCTCCTAAAACCTCTCCTCCTAGGGAGAATATCATGGCATTGGACTATGGAAAACAAGTGTTTATTGATTTCCCTCACTTAGAGATACATCCAAATAAGACTATTGAGGATATGAATGCATAAGTGTCCATTTGATCCCCTTTGATCAATGGACTACATACATATCCCATAGGACATCTTAACAACCCTCTCCTCCTTTACCCATCTTCATTTAGTCTCACACAACACACTCCTAACTCCTCCTTCACAATTAATGGCCTCAAACATCATCCTTACCACAAAATTCAAACTATAATCTTGTAAAATGCTCAAGATTTGAATCTCTTAGATTTTGTATCCTACTATAATGAAGAAGACAAAATTTCACAATCTATAGAGTCTTGCGTAGGTATGACATCTAAGAAAGATGTATCTTTGACCCTAATCACACAACCACCTTCTCCTCTTGATCAAGAAGGGATCTTGTCAAGACTTCTCCATGATAACTTGATCACCCTCCCTCTAAGAACTCGAAGGAAATGCTCTTCCAAGATTTAATTTTGTGCCTATCATAGAGTTCACGGTCATTACACTAATGAATGTAATGATTTGAGTCATAAAATGCAACATTTTCAGGAGTTTGGTATGCTTCCATATGTGGCGGCACCTCATTCCTCTAATTTATACTGATTTTCACTTTAGCATAACATTTCAGTGGATGTGCAAGATCATGATGGGCCAAAAAGTGGCAATATGATGGGTATGTGGTTGACGACTTTTTTTTACCCAAAATTGATGAAATGAAAAGGGTTTTTAAAGAAGATTCTCAGCTTTCCATCAATATAAATTATGCTTTACATTGAATTTAACAGGTAATTATTATTCATTTTCTATTCAAATTATGACTAAAGTCCTCATTGATAGACTGATTGAAAAACATATATAGCTTTCAAACAGTATCACATTTTTTGAATCCAAAACATGTGTCACATTCTATGCTTTGCATACTATAGGATTAAAAAAAGATAAAATGAATTTCATGAAGTTTTGACCAAGTTAAGGTGGTCAGACATATGAGTTTTTTATATTTTTTAAAATTTGTAATAAAAATTCATAATTAATTATTTACTTGGAAAAAATTACAAAAAAATATTCATCACATCGAGACATGAGTCCTCTACTTATATCTAGAATCTTATAAAAAATATTATGTTTTATTGTGGTTAGGGTGGTTAGACAAACACCTTATTTTTTCAGAAATTTAAGTACTACTACATTGAAATTTCAAATTTTAACCAAATAGATTTCTTTTCTTTTTAAAAAACCTAGTAGTTTAGAAACTAAATTCAATTTTCTACAGATTCTATTCTTACATTATTTTAAAATAATATAGATGACTTATTCAAAATTTTACGTCAAGTTACCTAACTCTGACTTTTTTGATTTTTTTGCCAGTTAAGGGCCTATTTTTTCCATGATGATCCTGCACATACCTTTCATTAATCATTTCAGCTCACATTTTTCTTGCACTAAGTGGAGGCAAGGTGTTCCATATCTTTTTCCTCGTATGTCACTTGTCTTTGTCTCTTTTGACTAGTCGTTAACATTTCATGAATACATAAGAGCAAGCTTGGGATGTGGAGAACATGTCTTAAGATTGAATCGCATGTGGCATACTTATCTTCTTCATGACATAGCTTATTAGAAACATATGACTTCACATAGGGCTTTCCGAGTACGCACTCAGGTCTTCCTCTTTCTCTTCTACTTTAAAGCAATTACTCATAGTATGAGCACTCACAACTGCTTTAAATTGGGGACATACATCACCACTCACATTTCGTTGTGTGATTTTCTTTTCTTGCAATTCCCTC
Organism: Sequoia sempervirens; assembly: GCA_007258455.2. NCBI lineage: Eukaryota > Viridiplantae > Streptophyta > Pinopsida > Cupressales > Cupressaceae > Sequoia > Sequoia sempervirens. The sequence goes on along the minus strand of VDFB02281492.1, from coordinate 729,137,531 downwards.
TCTTGGAAGCATTAGGTACAATGTTGCCTAGGATGATTCCTTGCACTTGTCCTCTCTTGGAAACAAGATAAGATCATTTGCACTTATCATCTCTTGGAGACATTACATGATGTTACCTAAGTTGAGACATTGCACAAATTAAGCAAAATCCCTTTGAACAATCCTTACATTATTTTGCATTAACAATATCTATAAGTATCAAAATCATTTTTTTTCCCTTGTGGCACCTTGTTAATGTTATCAAGAGGTATAAGTTTGATATGGTTGAGTAGGAAGCCCACCTAGCAACATGACTTTTCCCCATATCCACCTTTGTGTTTGTGAGTGCATATCAACTAGTGTATGTTTCTCACATTTTTTGGGCTTTCTCACCTCACAAACAACCAAAATTTATGTGGCCAAAAAGTGAGTATGTTGTGGACTTCTTGCCTTGTAGATGACCTAAAGTTTTGTGGCCTCAGACTGAGTACATCTTTTTCACCCATCTTTCTTTTTCTTAGTTCTTGTCATTGCATGATTTTGTATCTTAATGGTTTGACTTAGGATCTTGGATCCTAGGGGCTTGCACAACCTCCTTTGATCTTTTGCATTCTTTTTCATCTGCATCTAGACACTTGGATCTCTCTTGAATATCTACTTTAGTGTGAGTTTGAAGCAAGTTCATTCTCTCACTAAAGTGAGGGCTAAATGTGCCATAGAAAAAAGTACCCTTTGCTTGACATGAGATTAACTGGATTTGATGAGGCCTTGATTTAGGTGTTGTGAGGCATTTTATGCATCCACACTAATTCTTAGACCTTTGCAAACTAAATAAAATTCTTTTAATGACATATTGTGAAGGTGTTGTGAAGTGTTGTAAAAAATTTCTACATTTTTCTAGACTCTATTTATTGCAACTCACCTAAAAATCACCTTTTCATCACCAATTAAGTCCTATTTTGAAGTGTTGTAAAGTCTTGTAACAAGATTTCATGCTTTTCTATGAATAACTTTACTATTTATACCTTTCTTATGTTCTATTTGACCCCTTTATTCCCTTATAAGGCTTAATTAAGTGTATTTTTGAATGTAAGCCCGACAAACAACATTAAATATAACTTAATTCCTAACACCCATTTTTAGTCCTAGGTGTGACCCATTCACCATGGGTGGGGTAAACCCACAATAGTGGGTTACAATTTTTCTAACGAAGAAAAATTAGAAATTCTCATAAAAAAATTTAAAATGGTTTACCCCTTCTAATGAAGGGGGTTCAAATGAACCACCCCCTTCTAATGAACCCCCCCTTCTAATGAACCCTCCCCCCTTCTAATGAACCACCCTCCCTTCTAATGAACCCTCTTTTGCACCATATAAGGGAGGTTCGAATGAACCCCCCTTCATTAGAAGGGGGGTTCTAATGAACCCCCTTTTTTCACCTTCCCCTCCACCATTTCAAAATTTATGCATTTTTTTTACTATCGAAGCTTCAGAAGGAGGTGCAAATGGAGTCAAATTCATAAACCAAGTTGGATGATTGTAGTGATCGAAATTTTCTTTCCAACAACTATAAATTTAATACATTTTGTTTTTATTTTATATTTTATTTTTTAGTTTTACTGTACATAGGTTTTTCACCGAACCTCAAGTTTGATGAAAAATCATTGTGGAAAAATAGTAAATTTGAGGAAAAAAAAATTGAAAAATATATATCCTCTAGGTATTGATGTCCTCGTTCTAACAAAAAAAATAAAATTGAATTTCAATACATACCAAAAAAGTTATGCATGCCAAAGTGCACCTATGTCTAAATTGTAAATGTTTCGACTTCAAAACTTAATTAAAAAAAAATATTCAACAAAACGTTATGAAACAAAATGAAACCAATAGATACCAGTGTTAGCAACCTAAATTAAAAAAATAAAAAATTTATCCTTTGTAGAAAAAAACTTATGCGTGTCGAAGTACACATCACTTTTAAAAAATGTTGTTTACTATTAAAAACTAGTTATCAAAGGAAATGGAAAAAAAAAACAATTTAATTCCAATTTTTAAAAAAATATATATTTAAAATCTACAAACAAAATCTCACAAATCACTAGTTTACATCATTTTGAAATTCCTAATAGTTTACCTACTATAAGTGTCAAAAAGTGAAGTTTTCTCTGAAAATGTTGATTTCAATGTCAAGTTTGGCCAAAAAGTGTAACCCATTATTGTGGGATGACCCAGTGGAAAATGAGTCCCCCTTGGCTCCAAATTAAAAAGATTTTAAATTTCCTTTTGGTTTTTATTCAAAATAACTTGATGTCGGCCTATGATGAGGTATCAATGGGTTACTAAGGCACAAGAGTGTATAAATATTTGTTTTTCTTCTCATTTTACATCCCCCATTCATCTCCCAATCTCATAATTCATTCACCTCGTTCATTCATCAAGTTAAGAAGTTAGGGCTTTCACATTGCAAGTCATTAAATTAGCTTCCTAAGACATCCAAGGGCAGATTCTACATGTTTTGTTGTATAATTTCAAGATCAAACATCATGAAAAGGTAATCAATTCCATTATTACATGTTTCATTCCATTCTTTCATCATTTTGGTTTAATTACCTAAACGGGGTTTGACCAAGGCAAACCCCCATGCCCTAGCATTCAACATTTCTTCTTCTCTTCTTGTATGTTTGTAGATTTAGGTCTCTTGGGAGCTTATAAATCATTGAAGATCAAGTTTAAAAGTTTTTAAAGTCCTCTCTTCATTCAACAAGTCAAAATATCAATTAAATCTCATTTTTAGACGCCTAAATCAGAGTTTCGAAAGCGGACACCTGTAGAACATCAAAGTGTAGATCAAAAACTTTGGAAGCCACTCTTGAATATTAATAAATTAAAAGGTGGAATCATTCACCATGGATGGTGAATGAGTCCCATTTCCAGGTCAATTTCATGTTTTATGCATTTTTTGACACCCTTTTGTCATAAACATATTCTGGCTCAATTTACCATAGGACTGATTTGCCCAAAATGGTGAATGAGTCCCCCTAGGTCTGATAAAAATCATCAACATTTCAAAATCAATTTCCAGCCTTCATCAAAGTTCTAGGTGCACACTTTCAACCTGATTTATTTATGTTGCAATTCTCAATTTGTTTTTAGGTGATTTTGTAATACACAATGTGTTTTCAAACAAGTTGTTTTCCTTTAGTTTTTATTCATTAGCCAATCAATCTTACTAGTTTCTTGCATTCAAACACTACATCTAGGGATTTTTTATCTCTTTTCCATCCATATCATGCTAATCTTTGAATGTAAACATAAGTATTTTTTACCCCTCTTTCTCCTTTTAGGTGAAAAAACTTAGAAGTGCTAGAAAGCAAGTGGGTCCCAAAAATCTATGTTTCAGTAGCTATGCCATTATTTCTTATATCCAAAGTAAACTTTATTAACTAAGTATAGTATTACAATTTGATAAAAACTATCTTAGATAAAGTATAATATTGATCCCTGCGCTTCATAAAGATCACTAAGAATGGTAGTAAAGATTGAAGTTTTTGAGGAAACAACTCTTAACGTAGCAAACTATGGCTCAAATATGGTCATTGCCACTCCAAAATATATTTGGACAATGTGCTTGAGTGTGAAGTTGAGTTTTGCAAAATAATATTTCCACCACCTTTACACACAACAATTAGATGATAATTTTTATCATCTACCTAATTATATTCTTTTAAATTATCTTCAGTAGATCACAAAATTTTAACTAGAATGACCCACAATTTAAGAATAAAACTTCATAAATCAACATTATTTGTTTGTTGTTTGGAACATTGGATAGCAAACAAGGATGTAATTGTGATACAAAACAATGCAAGGTAACTTAAGTCTATACTAATAGCATTATGGTGAGACCATTGTATATAAGCATATAGCAAACAATGCAAACTAGTAAGATATTTACTCCAAAGGGACATGTAATAAGAAAAGATAGGGTAAAAGAACTACTTGATATAATGCCTTAAATGGATGTCCTCTCATGGAGGGAAATGATTGTAGGATATGCACAAAATGCATTTTCTAAAAAGGCTTTAGAAACTTTCAAGAAAATACAATTATCATGTGTAAAGTTGTAAATGCATTTGTTGAATAGTATTTTCTATGGGGACTTTAGGACCTCTAAACTATTGAAGTCAACTCTTTTAGGATGTATTCCTTGACATGACCAAATGCTACAACCTCAAACAAGTTCAATACACAAATTTTTCTCCAAATAGTTAAAATCTTGAAGACTAGCTTTCTCCTTTGTCTATCTAAGTAAACCTTGTATATTAGCCATTAGAAAAATTTCCAATTTGAATTTTTTGAAAAAAATTTGGTAAGGCACAAAAACATAAATTTCATGATACTTACTAAGGTTTGTTCCTAAATAACTTTTCCATGCACAAAATTCCCCAAGGAATTTATAAAGGAAACAAAAATAGAGTGAATGCTCCTTGTTACAAAAGTGAAAAAGTCAAAGAGCACTAGCAGCAACGGCATCATTATTACATAAAAACACTACCACATTCTTATTAATGTTAGCACAATCACATACATAACTAATGTGAGATCTTTATAGCTCAATATAGTAATGGCATCCTAGTTTTAGAAAAGGAGGCTTATTTACAATTTCCAAAAAAATACCTTACACAATGGTAGGACTCAGGGAAATTTCCAACTAACAACTCGCAATTACCAAATACATGTGCTTAAATTCTAGTCCCAATGGTAAACAACTATTCTTAATTACCAAAGACACATTATTAATTCTATTTACAATTCTAAACATAAAAGATATGCTAAATGACACAGTTTGTAGAAGACATTAACATATGATTTTTTTTTTTGATAGATAACTTGGAGGGGAGGCCACTATTGGGGAGCTAGGTTGTGGTTCAAACCTAGGCCAAAATTGGGAAAGTTTGAGAACTTTAACATTGGACCCAAATCGCATGTCCCAATTAAGGACTTTATAATATTAAGATTGGAAAAACTAGAAACCTCTGCTCAATTTAGATTAGGGCTTTAACTTCCCAACTATCAGTGGTTCAATAACTTTGATCTTGGTGAATTTTTTGTTCCAGATGAGAGGCCCTTTATGGATTTTATCATTACTCAATGGTGTGACTACCAAGCTACTGCGATAGAGAATGTATCTAGGGTTCAGGATTCTGAAATGAACTATTCTTTAACATAAGTACCAAATCCAAACTATCATTTACTGAAAGACAAAGCAAAGAATGTTGTTCTGGGCTTGACTAGAGCTTTCCTAAACACACTTTTCCATGAAAGAAAAGTTTAATGTGAAGCTAAAGGATATAAATCAAAAGAAAAGAAAGCAAATATTAATGGATAGGAATACCTCTCCTAGTGCATGCACGCAGATATTGTAGCTGTTCGTTTGTTTGCTTTGAATTTTAAACTATCAACTTTCAATTGTTGGTTTGTTTCCTTTGAATTTTAAATTGTCGGCTTACAAGTATACCTGTGCAAAGTTGAATATTGTTAACAATACAAGCATACTTACCAAAAAGAATTTGTAAATATTTTTAATTGAACAAGTGAAATGCTTAAGCGACCATGTGTTATGTGGATGTGACAAATTATGTAGGTGCCATTGATAATGAAGCCTCAGACACTACTACTTTATCACCATACTGCTCTTCACTGGTAATATTTAGATTTGATTACAACTCCACAAAGAAATAGTTGTACCCACCACATTCATTCCAACTAATGATGTCCACTATTATCACACGTTGGATTTCCATCTGCCCACTATTATTGCCAATATGATAATGGTACTATATAAATCGACTATATTGGGCAAGACTTTTCTACCAATAATATTTAAGAAAAATCATTTGTTTAAAAAAAAAATTTATATAATTTGCATCTACACTTTAACAATATCCAATTATTTGTTAAATTAAAAAAAAAATCTTAACTCTCATTGGTTAGAAACATAATTATTAATATCTAATTAAACAACTGGGGTTGCCTATAGTTCCCTTGGTAGGAACTAATAATTACTAATATGTGTAAAATAATTATTAATATTAAAATTTTAGGATTCATTTTAATCTAAGAAAAAAATAGATTTAATAGTTGGAATACTGACATGTTAAAATAATTATACAATAATTATACAATTTCTACTTAGCTTAATAGTTAAATTAATATGTGTAAGATAATTATTGATATTGAAATTTTGAGATTCAATTTAATCTAAGAAAAAAATATATAATAGATTTAATTTTAAAAACTATAGATTTAATAGTTGGATTATTGACATGTTAAAATAATTATGATTTTGAATTTTTGAGATTCAATTTGGTTAAAATAGTTAAATTGGATTAAATAAAAATTTTGACATACAATTGTTACTTAGCTTATCGGGTAAAGTAAATGAAGTTTTTATATAGAATAATTAACAATTTCCAATCTTAACTTTGTCATAATTTTTACATTTCTCCGTGTGCAAACATTAAGAAGTGGCGAAAAAAATGCCTAAAAATAGCCAAAAAAATGCAAAATCAAAATATTATGTTCAATTTCATAAAATCCGCCCTTATCGCCTAAAATTTTTTAGTCAATGATATTGAAGAAAAATTAATTTTTAAATTAGAAAAGTTAAAAAATATGCATTTAACTTTAGAAAAAACTTCAAATATAATGTATGAAAAAAATAATCAATTTTGATTGGTTGAAGTTCAAAACATTAATAACTAGTTAAGATATGGTGGTGCTAGGAACTAATAAAAATTACCCTCTCCTTCTTCCCACAAATGCCTCACAACTTACCTTCTTTACTATCATTTTAATCACAATGGATATTTAATTTTACTTTGATACAACTCCATTAAATATAGTGATTGAATACATTTTATTTACAACGATTGAATATATTTTATTTACATGTGTAAACTGGTTACAATCCTTTATCAATAAATTAATTATTAATTAATAAATTAATTAATCACTTCACTATGATATGTCTAAATTCTATCTATTTTATGATTCTAAAGCTTATGTTAGTTATAGTCTATCTATTTAACCATTTAATAAACATTATATTCAAATAGATATGTATAAATCGGTTACAATCTTTTATCAATAAATTAATTATTAATAATAAATTAATTAATCACTTCACTATGATATTTTGTCTAAATTCTTTCATAGCTTATATCATTTATTATTTATATGCATCTTATTGTATTAAAGGGAAGATTTTTTTCATAACTTTGATTTATCATCTATTTTATTTTTCAAAATTCATATGATGATGACCATATAGATACATTCATGAAATTATTAATAGTATTTTTTATGTTTTATTTTCCATCAAATATTGCAATCATAATTGGTTACAAAAATATCTATCATGGATATTTAATTTTACTCTAATACAACTCCATTAAATATAGGAATTGAATACGTTTTATTTACATGTGTGAACTGGTTACAATCCTTTATCAATAAATTCATTATTAATTAATAAATTAATTAATCACTTCACTATGATATGTCTAAATTCTATCTATTTTATGATGCCAAAGCTTATGTTAGTTATAGTCTATTTATTTAACCATTTAATAAACATTATATTCACATAGATGTGTATAAATTGGTTACAATCTTTTATCAATAAATAAATTATTAATAATAAATAAATTAATCACTTCACTATGATATTTTGTCTAAATTCTTTCATAGCTTATATCATTTATTATTTATATGCATCTTATTGGTTTAAAGGGAAGTTTTTTTCATAACCTTGATTTATCATTTATTTTATTTTTTTAAAATCCATATGATGATGAGCATATAGATACATTCATGAAATTATTAATAGTATTTTTTATGTTTTATTTTTCATCAATTATTGCAATCATAATTGGTTACAAAAATATCTTAAAATTTACTTTTTCTACAAATCTATGAGTTGAAATACTTTAGATTTTATTACAAAATTCAAAAATCAAGGACATAAAGAAGTCATAGATAAGCACACTTAAATAATATTTGGTATGGTATAATTATTTTAATCGTATGCTTATTTTATTTTGAAGAAATATTTTTATTGAGAGCTATTATTTCAAACTATGATTTAAATTGCCCCTAAGTTAATATCATAAATAGTTTATCAATTAACCAATAAATACAATTACTACAATACTAGATAGACACTTGTTCATATTATATTGTATTATATACTATATTATATAAATAATATAATATAATCTATCATCAAAAGAATGGTTGTCTTTATCCCTTGCATTTACTTTTTAAAAGTAGTTAGTACAATAATATGATTTATTACTCTTAACTATCATTACATAATATAGAAACTCTTTAAAAAATTATTTTGTTTCATAACTATTAGATTGTTACCATCTCCTCTACAATGATTTTAAGCTTTATCTTATATCTTTTTCACCCACCTTTAAGAATCATATTAAGGTTTACTTTTAGATCTAATAATATAGCACTAACATTTTTTATTTTTTTGGATGAATAGGAAACTATCTATATTAATTCAAATATAAAGATACATATTCACAAAAAAGGGTGGGTGGTAGAAAGGCACACACCAAGAGTCACATGGGCAATGTGTAGAAAATTAACAGATTATGTGGGCTAAGTCCAGAAGTCCAAAAATAACAAAAATAAAAAAGGTCATTAAGTGGCCAGAGTAGTGCTAGTAGAGCCAAGAGAGTCTCTTTAATCCAAATTTTTCTCCATACATTAGCGAGGTCTGGAGTGACGTCAAGAGGACCCCAACCATCATTAGCATATTTTTTCTCTTTATGTTCTTCCTCGCATCGGGGCAAGATTGCAAGTGCCATACGTGGGAATGCTTTACCAGTAACTAGCCACCCAAACCCAGAAGTAGGAGGATCATCATAGGGCCACCCAGAACCACCATTGACGCTCCCTGAAGCACCACCAGAAGGCCACCCCTCAATAGCTCATGGCGGAGGAGAGCAGTTTCACCTAGGCATGCGAGAATCCCACCAAGGCAGGGGCTAGGAACAGGGACACACAAAGCCACTCCACTGTCAGCCCCTAGAGGGAAACTGGCCACGGGAAGAGGTGGGTGAAGTGGGGACCCGAGCAACAGTACAAGGGGCATTACCCCAATAGTCCAGAAGAACCTGGAGGTGAGCAACCTCAAGTACAACTTTGTTAGCTTGCACTTGAACCTATAAAAGCACATTAGAGAAAATCATAGCTTTAGCATATGAAGATACATGTATATCCATTTGAGAATGTGAAAAAATGCAAGCATTTATGTCCTTCCAAATATTGAAGAGAATTTCCACCTTAAAAGTGTGCCAAAGTTGGATGAATTTTGTAGGAATTTGGGGAGAATCTCCAAGCAACACCATATGCCAAGAGAAAGGTTTTGGCCGAAAGGGTCGAAAAAAGTCATCAATCCAAGTCCAAAGCTACTGAGCTCTAGGACAAAACTAGAAAAGATGCTTAAAATTCTCAGCTTGCCCACAAAAAGGGCAGCAAGGGTCCCAGACCCCCAAGTGAATCAACTGAGAGCCTACATGCAAGCCTTGAAAAATAATACACCAGGCAAAGTGGGCAAGCTTCGACTCAACACTTGCAGACCAAGTGGCAGCAAATCTTTTACGCTAGACATGAGCGGAAGATTGAAGAAGCCACCTCTGGTTCAAACTCTAAATCATAGGAAAATGTGGTGAGAGCCACCTATAACCAAACCAAGGCTTGCAATTCCTGAAAAGGGTGTCTGGATACCACTTCTAGTCTTTCCACCAAGTTTTGGTCCCATGAATTCCAACCTTATGAAGCATTTCAGTAGGAATGACATTCACTAGACCATCATAAGTAGCACGGTCCTGGTTATGAAACCTATACTGGGTATGAAAAGTATCCCACGACATGATACACATGGTGGGTCTGGAAATAATCTATTGCAGGGTGTGGATACCCTTCTTGTGAAATCTGAGCACCTTAAGCCCTGACGACTTAGCCAACGGTTGACCATTGCTAGCAAAAAAAGGCGACCACCAAACATTGTGCTGGTTAAGAGAAAGTCCATCCTGAAAACCAAAGCCAGCCCAATGAAGCCAATGTTTGACAACTTCCTAGGCCCCCCAAATGCTTTTGTCAACAAAAGTCCCAACAATATAAACTACTTCATTCATGACCAGAAGGGTTTGAAAGCTAATCCCCTTCCAAGTAGGTCTATGAACAGGGAAGCTAGATTCAATACTATACTTAAGAAGAATTTTCAAAGCCTCATCCCTAGTAAGGGCACAAATAATCCTTTTAACGCATAGAGTAGTCCCTTATCGTTGGGTAGAAAGTAACCCGAGGCCTCCCAAATTTCTGGGAAGACAACAAAATTCTCAAGCCACATGATGAAACCCTCTGTGAGTTTCATAGGAGGCCTAAAGGAAATCACGAAGCAGATTCTCAAGCTTTCCATAGGCAGTTTTGGAGGGGGCCCAACAAGAAGAATAATAAACATGGGTAGCTGCCAGGATTTTGGAACACACTTGGAATTTCCCTACTAAAGAGAGGGGCTTAGTAACCCAATAAGTAAGCTTCTGCTCAACTCAAGAGAGCACGGCTTGCCAAAGCTCACCCTGAAACGTCTGAAAGGCAAAGGGAATTCCTAGAAACCGAAAAAATTCACTGAGCCTAATCCATTTCTAAGCATATTGTTGTAGCCACTGCGGCGAGGGCAAGATAGATTGTCGGTAACGCAAAGTTTTATGCCACTGGATGGCAAAGCCAGAGGCAAGACAAAATGTATTAAGGCACTCAAGAGCCGCCGCAATGGAATCTTCGTCCTCTAGAAGGCTGAGGAATGAATCATCAACAAAATGGCCATTAAGAAGCTGAGCCTGAGAGTTGGGCAGAAAAATACCCTTGACACGCTGCTGGGAAACCGCATTGGCCAAAAGATAGCCAAAACCCTTGGTACAAACACATATAAAGAGGGGGTCAGCGGGCACCCTTACCTAATGGAACGAAAGAGTCCAAAGACAAAGGATTGACAACAATTGATGGTGATACAAGCTGAGGCATCCACAAAGAGCATTCGAATAGATTGAGAACTAACATTTTTACATTTATAATCTAAATCTAAAATATAATATAATATAATATATAAATAAGTAATATATAGTAATTGATTTATTATTAATCTTTATAAACAAATTTTATCTAAAAATATTTCATTAATACAATAGATTTACTTAAATTTGTCTTAGCATAAATCTAAAATAAATGTATAGGCAATTCACACCACCAGGAAAAAAAAAGATTACTTTCCTTCATAAAATAATGGGAGTACAGAAGCAGTGAACGGTACAAGCCAGTCGTGACAGTGCCCAATCTGACGACGACTGCTGAAATGGAAAACGGAAACAGATTTTTTTTCCTACTCAGAGTTTAGTATGTGATACTTAAGCCCAGCCGGTCTAACGCCACTGTATCAAAGATTACTTATCTATTTAGAAGTTGCAATGGCTATGGCCTAAGATGATGTGTGCTTTGATCAGAATGAACGATCGATAACACTTGCTGAAAGCGATGCACGTCGCAGGGAATGTTGAGCACTCCGGACTGCTCAAATCCATATTCCTCTTCAGATTTGGCCAGAAGAGCGCGTATAAGTGGATGGTTCAAGTAATGAATGGGCACAACAAATCGTTGTTTCTCTGTCCCAACACACACAGGAAAACAGCCTTTGGGAACGATATCTTGCTTACTTCCATTGTCCATTGTAAGACCCCCGAATAACTTGCATAGCCTCTCTCTGAAGCTATCCACCATGTTTTCCTGGTTCCTTTTGCTCACTCCACTTGAATATCAAACCATCGCCAAGAATTTAACACCTCATCTATATATAATTTTACTCTTCAGTATCAAACTGACATATGTCCAGAAAAAGACAACAGAATAATTGTCTACTGCGAATGTTATTAATGTCAAAATCAAACGAAGGAACTTTCCGAATTGAATTCATTGTACCATGATGGGAAAATCAAACGGAGGAACGTTTCCGAATTGAATTCATTGTACCATGATGGGAAAATCAAAAGAAGGAACGTTTCATTTCAAATTGTCTTAATAAAACAACAGATAATATTCCTTCAAGCTAGTGCGCTTTAGAACAGTTCAAAATAAAGTCGTTATGGCGTCGTCACGCACACAGTATAACGCAATATAAAATACTTTATGTTATATTGTGTCGATTGTTTGAAGGTGCGAAAGATTCTAGAAGTTGAAAAATACTAGTTGTAGATTTAATTATTATTATTAGTAGAATTTCACTTTTAATTATTTCAAGGGTGTTAGTGTTGATGATTACTATTGAGTAAAACACGTCATAGATTAAAAATGATATTATATTTGATAATGTTGACTTGTTGACTTATGTTTATACAATGAATATGTCAAGTAAGATGTTAAAATTTGAATCATTCAAATTTGTCACATATGATTTTGAGAGTTGTGAAGCTAGGCTGCAAAAATAACTGAGTCTTCTCTCCTTGTTTGGTTCTCTTTTCATAATAATCGACCTTAATCTCGAATGAAATCTAGTGCTCAAAAACTTCTCTATCCTAGATTAGATCATGGCTATAATCTAGTCCACTGGATTTTCGAATGAACTCACTCTACCATGTAGTCAAAATCAAATGATGGAGCATTTCTTTTTTAAGCAACTTAATCAGCCATTAGTTGATATTTTGTTTAAGTTAGTGCACTTTAGAACCATTCAAAATAAAGTATTTATGTCCTAATAAAGTAGACAATATAACATAATATATGCTAATTTATGTTATATCATATATGCTTCTTTTAATGTGTAATTTTAGTATAACGTAATATAAAATACTTTATGTTATCATGTCAATTGTTTTAAGGTGTGAAAGAATAGATACTATTACAAAAATACTTAGTAGAATTTTAATTTTTATTATTTTAAGGGTGTTAATGTTAATGATTACTATAGAATAAAACATCTCATAGATTAAAAATGACAAATAGTGTAGTATTATATAAACACACTAATAAAACATTATTTCATTTATAAATATAATTCTAATAATTATGGAGAAATTTTAATGGAATTTCAACAAAACTATGTTCATATGATACTATATTTGATAATGTTGACTTGTTAGGTTAAGTTTACACTATGAACATGCCAAGTAAGATGTTAAAATTTGAGTCATTTAGAATGGTCGAGTATGATTTTGAGATTTTTGAAGTTAGGCTGCAAAACAATTGAGTCCTCTCTGCTTGTTTGGTTCTTTCTTCATAGTCACCAACTTCAATCATGAACAAAATCTAGTGCTCAATGACTTCTCTATCCTAGGTTGGATCATGGCTATAATCTAGTCCATTGGATTTCTGAATCAACTCGTTGTACTAGGTTGCCAAAATCAAATGATGGAGCATTCTTTTTGAAGTAACTTAATCAACCACTAGTTGATATTTTGTTTAAGTTAGTGCACTTTAGAACCATTCAAAATAAAGTACTTATGTCCTATTTAACCACACAATATAAAATATTTTATGTTATATTATGTATGATTCTTTTAATGTGTAATTTTAGTATATAATAGAAACAATCTAATGGTTGAATAATACTATTTGTAGATTTAATTATTATTATTTTAACGACTAGAAATCCTTTGGAATTTTGAATGATTTCATTGTACCATGTTGTCAAAACCAAGCGATTTAAGAAAGTTATTTTCAAATCGTCTTAATCAACCATTAGTTGATATTCTGCTCAAGTTAGTGTGTGTTAAAAGCATTCAAAATGAATTATTTATGTGTTAATCAAGAACATAGTATAATGAAATATAAAATACTTTATGTTATAACATGTTTGATTATTTCAATGTGTAATTTTAATATATAAGAGAAACAATCTAGTAGTTCAATAATACTCCTTATAGATTTAATTATTATTATTAATAATGGAATTTTTTTATTATTATTTTAAGGGTTTTAGTGTTGATGATTATTATTAAATAAAGTATTTTGTACATTAAGAGTAATAAATCATGTAATGTTATATAAGCACACTAATAAAATATGATTTCATGCATAAATATAAGTCTAACATTTATGTGGGGCTTTTAATGTCACCTCAAAAAAAGTATGTTCATATGACACCATATTTGATAATATGGAATTTAAAGATTCGGTTTACACAATAAACATGCCAATTAAGATATTGAAATTTGAGTCATTCAAAATTATCATGCATAATTTTGAGAGTTGTGAAGTTAGGGTGCACAATACTTGGGCTCCCTCCCCTTGTTTGGTTCTTTTGGTATAGTTATCAACCTCAATCTTGAACCAAAATAATGCTAAGAAATTCTCTATCCTAGATTTAGATCATGGATATAATCTAGTCCTTCGGATTTTTGAATGAATTCATTCTACCATTTTGTCAAAATCAAGCGAAGGAATGTTTGTTTTCAAAAGCATCTTAATCAATAATCAATTGATATTTTGGTAAAGTTAGTGCTCTTCAAAACTACTCAAAATTAATTATTTATGTCTTAATCAAGCAAAAATATAAAGTAATATAAAATAATTTACATTATAGAATTTTGATTCTTTTAATGTGTAATTTTAGCATATAAGGGAAATATTCTATTAGCTAAATAATAATATTTGTAGATTTAATTATTACTATTTCTAATAGTAGAATTTTAGTTTTTATTGTTTTAAGGGTGTTAGTGTTGTTGATTATTATTGAATAAAATGTTTCAAAGATTAAAATAAAAAAAAATGTAATGTTATGTTATATAAACACACTAATAAGACATGATTTCATGCGTAAATATAAGCCCAATATTTATGGAGGATTTTCAATGAAACTTCAAAAAAAGTATGTTCATGTGACACCATATTTGATAATGTGGATTTTAAAGCTTAAGTTTACATAATGAACATTTCAATTAAGATGTTAATATTTGAGTGAATCAAAATTGTCATGTATGATTTTGAGAGTTGTGAAATTAGGGAGCACAAAAGGGAATGTTCACCAAGATGGTGCACCAAAAAGTGGTCAAATGCCCAAAAATGAGAAAAATGTACTTTTGTTTTGAAGAAATTAAAATAACATGCATGCATTATTATAAAAGAAAAATGCATACATGTTTTTATGAAAATAAAATGTGTGCACATTTTTATGAAAGAAAACCACATACATATTTTTATGAGAGAAAAACACATACACATTTTTCTCAATAAATTTATAAAAAATGCAAAACATGTTCATTTTGCTCATGCATGTCCCATATTTTCTAGATAATTTTTGTTTCCCTCAACTTTGCATAAAATGAACATTTTTTTTACCCTTTGCAACCTAGCTTCACAATTCCACACCAATGAAGGGGTGTGACGTAGAAAATTGGACACTCTTGAGAAAAGAGATAATTTCACATCTAATTAGACCTAATTTTGAGTACACCTGCATTATTTATCCTTCAAAATAACATTTATAGGCCCCTAAAACCCATTTTTTTAATTTAGAGGCCCGTTTCACTTGAGAAATCACTTAAATCCTGACAAACAACATTCAATTCATCCATATCTCGAAAACCCACCTTCAAAAACTATTGGTGGGACCCATTCACCACCTTGGGTGAATGAGTCCCCTCTGGTGGGACCCAGTCACCAAGGGTGGTGAATGAGTCCCTTTTGAGGGAAATTTCAATTTTGAGTGGGAATTCAATTATTTCAACTTAATTTTTCAGTGAATGTTGGCCTCTTAGGTCTAAATAATGGGAAAATTAGGTGTTGATGCTTATAAATACTCATTTTAAGTCATATTTTAGATCTCTTAATAACTTTCTCAAAATAAAATTCTAACTTCGAGACTTCTACAACAAGTTTCATTAACAAAGCTGAAGTTCTAGGGTAGCAAACTAGGGTTTTTACAGGTCTTGAAGCTTGCTTTTTAGATCAAGGCTCAAAATTGCAAAGAGTTGATGATGGATGCCTATGGTGAATCATGGAGAAATATAGGTTGAGGAGATGCAACTAGCCATCAAATCACACCTAAAGAATTGTTTTCAAAGTGATTCCATCTTCCATTTTCTCTCTATCTTCATATTAAGGTTTACATTTCATTTACATTCTATTTGCATAACATTTCATCTTCAATTTTAATGTGTTGTAGGCTTTCTAGGGTTGAAGTCTTGCATCATTCAAATCACATTTGCATATCTTGTTCTAGCACAATAGAATAGGGTTTCACCATACTTCAAACTTTCCTAGTCTTTAACACACCTAAGGCTAGGGTTTTATGTAGATTTTTATCCATTTAAGGTTTGATTACCCAACTAGGGGTTTGACCAAGGAAAACCCCCACTAGAAAAATAATTTTAAGTTGTTTTGTATGAATTTTTTGAGATTCGGATTCGAGTTTCTATTAGAAAGTGTTCTATATGTCTCAAGGTGCAGAACAAAGACTTGAAATTATAGAATTTTTAAAGTGGATTGATTCACCATGCATGGCAAATGAGTCCCTCCTACGATGAATTTTTGAGTTAGTTGTAGATCCTGACACCCAGTTTGTAGAAATTAGTTTCTAGGTAGAAAAACCCTGACTTGGGACTAATTCGCCCAAGGTGGCGAATGAGTCCCAGTCAACTCAAAAGTTAGATTTTATAGATTTCTAGACTGTTTTACAATCATTTTTAGCTTTACAGGTGCACACGTTCTGAAAATAGCTTTTTGTTTAGTTTAATTTGCATTTCCATTCATCCTTTTAAGCTTTTTAAATATCACTATGTTTTCAAACATTGCATATTTCTTAGGTTTTACATTCATAATCAGTCAATTACATTGCTTAGTTGCATTTATATCATCTCATTTAGCCTTAATTACATCATACAATCTTCTATTTGAGTGAACCACATTGATTTTGAGTGAGGTTTATCTCTCTTATTTTAGGTGAAATATCTTAAGAGTGCAAGAGTAGCCTATAAATGTCATTCCCAAAAATCTATGGTTCATGAGGTAAGTGCTATTTTATTGTGCATTATATTTAAATTTTGTTTACATTTGAAAAATGGATTTTTTTTATCAGTTTCATATTTTTTTAAAATTATATAGTAGATCATATAAAACCTAAGCCACAACCAAATTCAAATGATTAATTTGGTGATGAAAACCCTAGGATGTTTGACCTACCTTCAACCCTTCTAACAAACAATAGGCAAAGCCAACAGGATTTTTTAAGCCATCTAAAACAATACAATACTAAAATTAATGAATTATTTTCAAAATTGAGGGGTCCAACATCAAACCAACATCACCTATCCCTTGCCTCAATATTGGAAGTAATGAATGTTGACATAGTCACAAATCAAATAAATCAATGGAAAAATTATAGAGATTCATGTCACAAATTTTATGTAACAAAATTTTCCTATGATGAAGTGAAAAAGAAAGAATATATGTGCTCTCTTTATGGATCCTAGAACCAAAAAACTTGTTCCTCCAAATTCAAAGAGGTTTCCAATACATTGGTGTAATCACATTATGAGATAAGAAACAATTTTTGGGATATGTGGTGGATGGTCTTTGACCAACCTCTATGTAATAATTATGGGATGTCACTATATTTACTAAGTGTAGGCATCCATTAAAATCTGCAAACACTAAACTTCATATACGAGTTACTATTTCACAAATCTATGAAAATGCCTCTATGAAATATCTTGCGAATGTTTCCAAATGCAATACAAATGATAATAGAAAACTAAAAGCATTATGAAAACAATAACAAGTTACCTATTCCATAGTGGATTGGTGTCACATGTGCTAGTGACCCTTTCCCAATCCTTGATCAAAGCTCAAGATGATGCAAATGCAATGGAGATGATGAGCAATATGAGTTCTCAAATTAAGAGAGTAACTTTGCATAAAAGTTGTGGATCTATGAATGAGAATGAAGGCCTTCTTTTATAGATTTTCTTGATGAGAGATTGGCCAAGATGGTGAATGTGGGACTAAAGATCCTCCAATGAGAATAGGACACTTGTCAAGTGGTGATAGGCGAATGGTTGTGCAAGATTTGGGAAGAGTGCCCATGAGAGGGAGAATTTGAATTCAAATTTTTCCATAAATTTTGAGAGGGGGACAAGAAAAATAGCAATAAATGCAATGTTGGAGGGACAAATCAAATTGTCATGTTGAGGGAAAATGAGGGTTTTTAATAAATCAATAAAATTGATTTATTTGTGCAAGTGGAGATATCTAGAGAATGCAAGTGGGTGAGATTAGTATTTAATCATGGTTAGATTAAATAGATGATGATTATGTTAGTTTAATGCTGATTAGATGAGTTGACTTTTAAGACTTTGATATTTGATTTATTTAAATCAGAAAATGATGGAATATGATTTAGGATTTGATTTAAATAAAGTCCAGATTTATTTGATGAATGGAATATGATTATGTATGATGTAAATTTGACATGTCTACATTTTTCCCCTCTTTGAAGGAATGTACTTGTTGTGTTGGTTCAAAGAATAACTTGCTGCGATCAAAATTCAAAAAAATTCTGATTTTTCGAATGCCCCAGCAGAAAGAAGTACACTAGTACATTTCCCCCTCAAGAGATCGAGCAAAAAGATTCGATTTGAGGGTCGATCTCGCGATAAAGAGGTTCAAAATGGGTGGTTATGGATGATGATGCAAATGAGATGATTTTAAGATGCTTAGAATAACAAATCTATATTATCCTAAACAACTTAAATGATGATATGATATGAGATGAATGAGATTGATGATGTGATATTCTATGGATGATTTATGAGATGCTTAGACTAACAAATCTATATTATTATGATGATATGAATGCACGATGGATGCATGATGGATGAACTGGTGATGAATTGGTGTTAGTACGGAAATGAGATGATTACAAGAGGATCCAATCAAGCCAACATTATGAGAGATGATGATGAAAAATGATGATAAGAAATGGATGATATGCTTATCAAGGATTGGGATTTTAAAAGGGTCACTTACTTTATGTTTGATAGCATGCCTAAGTATGATGCATCAAGGTATAAAGGACCAGGATGGTGTTGTACTTAGTGTGATGGACTTTGACTCAACAAATAGATAGGAGTATTCTTGTTCACACCTGACATACGGAAACCTTGCTAGGATGCACTTTAGAAGTTTCAAACATCTTGGACCAAAACATGGAAAGGTATAACCACTCAATGTAATAGTCAACAAGCTGTCCAAAACATCCTCCATACATATCTAACAAAGCAAGTATTCGCCAAGTTATTTTACAAGAACATCCAACAAGCATAGAAGACAAAAGAATAATGATCGTTGCCCCATTCCTATCTCTCTAAATCCTTCATTCGAATATCATCGAGAGGTCCTTGGACTGAGCACAATAAGATAAGTCAAAAGAAAAAGACCAAGTATGCAAACAAGTCAATGTTCTTCAATACCGCTAACCAAAAGAAGATGTGTTTTTAAGGATAAGAATCGAAACTTATTGCCAAAAGATAATGCCCATTGTAGGAAGGATACATCCTAGGACATGTTAGTGGATGGCGGCACGTCATTTCGTTTATCCAAAGTGTTCTTTCTAATAACTAATGCCCCTTGTAGGAAGGATTCATCCTAGGACATGATGTTATCAGGTGATTGATATGGGACTGTTTGGATGGACTATCGACACAAAGACTTGACCAACTTGTTTACGTACTGACTAGGACTTGAGACTTGACGCTTTTGAGATTTACTTTTAACCTGCTAGACTTGTTTCTAACTGTTTCACCAAAGGTTGAGGATGACAATCACTTTATTATGAATGGTGTTTATTGCAGGTGCAAGCAAGATGAGGCAGATGGATTTTTTCAAATATTTGGATGTTTTTGATGTTTTGCAATGTTTTGAGGCTGTTTTTGGTATTTTTCAAAGATTTACAAATGTTTTGATTTTCGTTTTTCCAATGTTTTTGGGGTTTTCCAAAGATTTTGACCAAGATACTAACCTAAAGACCTATCCTAGGGGCCTCGGGGGCTGATCGACAGATTAGCCTTACCTACATTATACACGCAGAGACCACGTAGTTCGACTAACAACTTGACCAATTTATAGATGACGATATACATGATGTGATGTCAATTTATTATGAAAGACTCCTATAGGACTGACCTAAATGTCTCGGGGGATGATCAAAGATCAACCTTGCCTACGTTCAAGCTCAAAGACGACGTAGTTTGACAAGACAACCTTGTTTTAGCTTTTTTGAATAACTTTTTGACCTATTTTTGGATTTTTTGATGTTTTGATGTTTTTTTGGATTTTTTTGATTTTCTGATGTTTTTGGTTTTTTTTTTTTTATGTTTTTGGTTTTTTCTAATTTTCTGATGTTTTGGGAACTTTAAGACCATACACAAATCTGATCCGATGAGAACATGCCCCCAGCGTTATGTAATAGACTACCCCAATAAAGGCAGGACAAACTAACCTTGAGGATGGGCCGAGTAGTACTTGGAGGGATCATGACACGAACACAAGACCAAGCTATGGTGCGGATGCAAGTGGATGAGTGATGAATGGAGATATGGATGAGATGGATGATGGAAGCTAAATGGAGGGATGATGTTGAACAAGCCGTAAAGATCCTAGTGGATGGAAAGGGATTATTTACGCAAGGCGCCTATTTGCCAAGTTTTCACCGAGGTACTTGCCCAAAGTGCCACCGAAGTGGTTTTCACTAGAGGACAATTTTTTCCCTTTACTATTTTTTTATCCTTTTTCTAATTTTTTTGGATTTTTCTGCTTTTTTGAATTTTTTTGTTACCAAGACGCCTGTTTGCCAGGTTTTCACTGAAGTAACCATTTTTTCAGGACTTTTTCTATTTTTTTGGATTTTTTGGTTTTATACCTGGAAGAATTAGGCATAAAACTTTTTGAGATGGGAGCTATTCATGGGCTCCTGCAGAGGTTCCCCTTCGGGTGTTGATAGCTGATATGCCCCTAATTTATAGCTTGTTGTGACGATGCAAGGCCCTAAACAATTGGGTTCAAACTTGCCTTTACTGCTGGGATTTGGGACATTCTTCTGATTTTCTTTTAAGACCAGTTCTTTGACTTGGAAAGTCCTGCTTCTGATCCTCTTGTTGTAGCTTCCTTTGAGTCTATTCTAATAGACTAGTAGATGATTCAAAGCATCAATTCTTCTCTCATCCAGTAACTCCAGCTCATTTAGTCTTGAAACCCGATATTCTTCATCTGTGACAAGGTTTTGCAGTGATATTCTCAGGGATGGGAGCTCGATCTCAATGGGGAGTACGGCTTCTAATCTATAGACCAAGGAGAAAGGGGTGGCACCAGTGGGTGTTCGAATGCTAGTTCGATAAGCCCAGAGGGAGGGATTAAGCTGCAGATGCCAATCACGACCTGCATCATTGACTATTTTCTTAAGGATTTTGAGGATGGTTTTGTTTGTGGCTTCTGCTCGGCCATTTCCTTGGGGATAGTACGGGGTGGAGAAGCGATGCTGGATTTTGAATTTCTCACACAAGTCGCGAACCTCTTGGTTCTTGAAGGGTGTCCCATTATCTGAGATAATGGCTTGTGGGACACCATAACGCCAGATGAGATAGTTCAGGATGAATTTTGAGATCTACTTTCCAGTGATATAGGTCATGGGTATGGCTTCCACCCACTTTGTGAAGTACTCAGTTGCAGTGATAATGAGATTATGGCCATTGGATGAGGTGGGTGAGATTTTCCCAATGAGGTCGAGTCCTCACTGTGAAAAGGGCCATGGTGTGATAATCGGGTGAAGCTCTTGAGCTGGAGCATGGATGAGGTCCCCATGCTGCTAACATTGTAGACACTTTCTGGCATGATCATGTGCTTCCCATTCCATTGTGGGCCAATAATACCCCATCCTCAGTAGTTTCTTGGCTATGGTTATTTCGCTTGAGTGTGAGCCACAAATACTGTTATGAACCTCGGTTAGAGTAGTTAATGCCTCCTCAGCATTTAGATAGCATAGTAAGGTACCTTCTATGCTTCTATGATATAAGGTATCACCTAGGATGACAAATCTGGATGCCTTTTTGATAAAGGTTCATTTTAGGCTCGATGGTAGGTCAGCGGGTATGACTCCTATGTGAAGATATGTGTAGATGTCGTGATACCAAGGATCGCCAGGACCAACGATTTGACACAATATTTTGATTCTCGTACCTCAAATGTGGGAACGAGAAGCTGCTCGATCAAAAATTCATATTACGGCACGTTGTGAGGGATGTCTACTAGAGACCAAATTGTAGCCATGGCATCAGCGGCTCTATTGTTGGTTCTTGGAATCAGCTCAAATGTTATGTCAATGAAGGATTCCTTTAGAGTCTTCACCAATTTTTTGTATGGGGTTAGCTTGTCATCCTTTGTCTGATATTCATTATTGACTTGATTTATGATCAACTGTGAGTCATCGTAGACCTTGAGAGCTATGATATTCCACTGCACTGCTATCGTAAGACCTATAGTCAAAGCCTCATATTCCGCTATGTTGTTAGTGCAAGGAAATGCCAGTTTGTATGATCTTGGTATGCAGTCCCCTTGTGGGGTGATGAAGAAGACACCAGCTCCTGATCCATGTTGTGTATATGACCCGTCGAAGTATAGTTTCCAATGATCAACAATGTTGAGGTTAAAAATAGACTCATCTAGAAACTCTGAGACAAGGGGATTCTCAGAATACATAGGTGCTTCTGCTAATTGGTCTGCAATAACTTGACCCTTGATGGCTTTTCTTTCAACATACTCGATGTCATATTCTGATAATATTATGACCCATTTTTCCATTCTACCAGTTAACATTGCCTTTGATAAGAGATATTTAAGGGGGTCAATTTTGGCAATAAGCTTGATCTTGTGTGCCAGCATGTAGTGTCTAAATTTTTGGGATGAAAATACTACTGTGAAGCAAGCTTTCTCGATGAAGGAGTAATTTAGCTCGTGGCCGACCATTGTCCTGTTGATATAGTAGATAGCCCTCTATGTTTTGTTTTCATCATGCTAAGCCAAGAGAGCTCCTAGGGTTGCTGTTGTTGCTGACACATATAAGATCAATGGCTTCTTTGGGATAGGTGGCATTAACACTGGAGCTGTCAGTAGATATTCCTTTATTTTTTTGAATGCCTCTTCTCATTTTGTATCCCATTTGTATGATACCCCTTTATGGAGTAGGTGGGAATATGGGTTTTGCTTGTCTGCCAATTGTGCTATGAACCTTCTAATGGATTGGAGCCTGCCTTGGAGGCCTCTCAGTTGTTTTAAGTTCCTTGGTGCTTCCATCTCGAGGATTGCTTTGAATTTTTCTGGATCCACCTCGATACCCCTCATGGAGACTATGTATCCTAGTAATTTTCGTGATTGTACGCCAAAGACACACTTCTTGGGATTTAGTCTGACTTTGTATTCTTCCAATCTGTCAAAGATAGTGCTTAAGGTTGCTATATGATCTTTTATTTTTCTTGATTTGGCTAGGATGTCATCGACATAGTCTTCAACTATCTTGTGAATCATGTCATGGAAGATCAATGTCATGGCTCGTTGATATGTTGCTCCTGCATTCTTTAGGCCGAATGGTATCATGTTCTAGCAATAGGTCCCCCCATGGACAAGTAAAAGCTGTCTTGTGTTGATATTCTTTTGCTATCATAATCTGGTTGTGTCCTGAAAATCCATCCATTAGTGATAGCATCTCGCCCTGCCGTCATGTCCACTATCATATCAATATTGGGAAGTGGAAAATCATCCTTGGGACATGCTTTGTTCAAATCTCCAAAATCTGTACAGATTCTGATAGCTCCATCAGGTTTTGAAACATGTACCAAGTTCGATACCCATTCTAGATAATCAATTGGTCAGATGAATCCAGCATCTAATAGCTTTTTGAGCTCCATTTTGACTAACAAAGCAATTTGAGGATGCATTTTTTGAAGCTTTTGTCTAACAGGTTTTGCATCTGAATATACTGCTAGATGGTGGACCATAGTATTTGGATCAAGTCCTAGCATATTAGCATAACTCCATGCGAATTTTATTTGTCTTTCCCTTAGGAATGCTGCTAGGAGTTCTTGCTCTTCTGATAATAGTGATTCTGCATAGAATGTGATATGTGGGGTTTCCTCTATTCCTAGGTTGACTGGGTTGCATTTTTTGGCCAAGACTGCTAACTTCTCTTGATGAATAACTCTTAGGGGAAGATTGAATCCTTCATCCACAGGTGCCTCATAGAGGTTTTCACCATTCGACACGTCCTTTCTTTTTACTATTTTCTTGTCAGAGAGTGCCACAGTGTGGTTTTCACTCAAGGACTTGGATATGATTCTTAGTTTCTCACTTTTCTGACTGAAGGATTCAATCATTTCCCCATAGTAGGCATGTGTGTCCAACTCCATTATGAATCTAGCCTTGTGATCTCCATCTGGAATGTTATCCCTCAACCCCATGAATTTTGAGGATGCTTCATCATTTTTGAATGTATCGAGAACTGGTGGTCCTCGTTGGTCATAGTCGATCAGTTGGGGGTAGACTAAGTGGATCTCGTGATTTTGACTATTTGGTTCAAAGGATATGGTACTAATCATACACAGGGTGGTATCTTCGAATAACCTAGGTAGGCTGGATAAGGTATCTTCGTCATCCCTACTAATATAGGGCTCAGTGATAAAGTTATGCATGTATGTCCCTATGGGTATTGGGGAGTGCACTTGTACTAGGATTGGCTGAGGAGAAACATTAGCGGCTCTAACCAGAGGACTTTGGCCATGTATGGTTATTCTCGGAGTGGCACATCCAAGACCAAGATTTGTTATGGGTTGCATCTCTGGCATGATAGGTATTATGAGCCCATTGTCATTTTGTCCCAGTCTTTGATTTCGGTCATAGCCTATCGCAAGCATCATGTGTAGGCCTTTGCTTCTTTCATCTATTGGTAATTCAAGTGTCGGTCTTTCATCTCGATAGAACATGTTTGATGGATCTGCTTCAATTACCTCATGGCCAAGGTCTCCCCATCTTGTGAATTTAGGATAATTTTGAGGATAGGTTTGTGATGTGTGACCTTGATTTTCTTGTGGGCATCCTCGTGATCTTGGAGATTGTGGTAACTATCCTATCACAAAAGAATTGTTAAGGAGCCTATAACTTCCACAATCGTCCTCCTAGATGATGAGCTTGATATCGGATATGGTGGGAATAGTGGGTGTCTCTGTTGCAGAAGTGGACATGAGAGTGGCAAGATTGATGTATGATGTGGACGGGCCCTCATCATTTTTTGGCACTTGGGGGATTTTGTAATATTTCGCTTCAAGGTTCTTATAGTATGAAAATGGCTCAGGATCTCCATGGACGGTAATCTCTTGTCCATTATGTGTGAATTTCACACATTGGTGGAAGGTTGATGCTACGACTTTCATCGCATGAATCCATGGGCATCCGAGGAGGATATTGTATGGCAATTTGAGGTCCAAGACCTGACATGTGGTTTCCATGAGTGTTGGCCCTACTTGGATAGGGAGCTTAATTGTGCCCTGAGACACTCTTTCTTGGTCATCATATGCTCTAATTGTGATTCCCATCCCTTTATCAATGGAACCTTCTGATATCTTTAACTACTTGATGAGACTAAAAGAACAGATGTTCAAACCTGCACCTCCATCCACCAAGACCCTTTTGATTTTTCTTTTGTTCACAATGACCTCCAAGTGAAGTGCGTGATTGTGAGATGGTTGGGTGGGAAAATATTGGTTAGAAAATGTAAGGAGATTAGGTGTTATGATATTTCTTACCATAGCTTGGAATTGTTCTGCATTGAGGTCTGCGGGGACGGTAAATGAGGCTAATGCTTCCTCAAGGATCTTTTTATGCACTGATGATATTTTTAACAACTCCATGATGGAGATGTGTGCTGGCGTTCTTTTGAGTTTGTTTACAACATTGTAGCTATACGGAATGACTCTTGATGTAGGGACTCTATTTGGTTGGGATGATCCTGCAATGGTGACTTTGCCGCCTCTTGTGGTGACTCCACAATCTTCGGCATGGGCACCTTTGATGGTGATGACCATGCAGGTTTCATTGAGGTTGGCAACAACTATTTTGTATACATGATTTACACTGCCTTTTCCTTTATCCTTGTTATTCCCTTTGTTGCCATGATTCGGCATTGGATTTGTGTAGATTTTAAGGTCTTGATTCCCTGTAGGTGGTTCCACGTTTATGATTCTTTTGTCGATGAGATCTTTTATGATGTTCTTGAGTCTCATACAATTGTTTGTGGTGTGGCCTTTGATTTTGTGGAACTCACATAGTTGATTTTCATTGTACCAAGGAGGTTTGACATCAGGTTCTTGATAATTCTCAAATGTAGGAGCTTGGATGAGTTTTTTCGTCAATTAGTTTTTTCATGATGTCCTCAAGTGGTTCCCCCAAAGTAGTGTATTTTCGTTTGGGGTATGTTTTGCATTGAGGTGGTCCTCTTTGGTCATTGAGGTTATTGATGGTGGGATTATTGTTGGATTGATGCATTGTGTGATGAATATTTTTATTTGGTGTTTGGATTTGTTGTGTCAGAGTGTTTTGGTGCGGACCACTAATGACCAACTTGGCATCAACGATGCCATCATTAGTGATGTTCTTGTTTCTTGCCCATGTTCGAGGTTTATCATTGTAATTTGATGATGGGCGATTGTTTTGTTGTTCATGATATGATGTTGATTTTGCGGGTTGGGTCACAAGGGCTCTTTCGATGCTAAGCACCTTGGAGATTAGTTGATCATAGGTGGTGATTCCCTGAACCTTGAGGTGGAATTACAAGTGGCTTTCAAGGTTGGTGATGATTGTGTAGACTTGTTGTTCTTCTAGCATGGTCCACTTGCTCCGATTGGCCTTGGATCACCATCATTGAAGAAATGAAGCAAAAGATTCATTTTTTCCTTGTTTTAGAGCATATAGTTCTTGGAGACTAACATCCATTGTAATGTTACATGCGTAGTTTCTAATGAATTCATCTCTAATTTCCTAGAATGTTCTGATGCTTGAGGGTAAGCAAGAGAACCATTCTATAGTGTTTCCTGCCAAGCTCCTAGGGAATAGCCGCATCAGATAAGTATTGTCATATGCAACCTCCATACAATGAACCTGGAATTCCCTGATGTGATCTTCATGGTTTCCCATCCCTTGATATTTGTCAAATTTAGGGATCTCAAATCCCTTAGGGAATGGTTTCATGTCTAGGCTCCTATCGAATGGATAGGGACACAAGTTGCTTTGTGTTTTGGTTGTCCGCCCCGATTGAAGGTTAAGCACTTGTTGTGAGAGCAACCTGAGTTGTATTGTCACATCATTCTAGGGATCAGGGGGTGGGATGAATGTGTTTTGAGGTGTTGCAATCTTGGTTTGGATGGATGGATTGGTTGGTGCATTGTTTGATGGTATCGGTATGTTGTGGCGGGTGAAGTAGGCTTCTACTTGCTTTTGGATGAACAATGCTTGTTGTTTCTATTGTTGTTGTTGCGCTAGGATTTGTGCTTGTTGTTGTGCTTGTTGTTGTTCCAACAATGCTTGTTGTTGTGCTTCCTGTTGTGCTTGTTGCTATTCTAACAATGTTTGTTGTTCTACTTGTTCTTGTTCCCACAATGCTTGTTGTTGGGCTGGAAATTCTACTGCTTCTTGTTGCTCTTGGTATTGCTTTAGTGCTTGCTGATATGCTTGCATTTGCATCGCTTGTGCAAAAATTTGTGCTTGAGCTTGCGCTTGTTGTGCTTGAGCTTGCGCTTGGGCTGCTTGTTGTTGTAATAAAAGTTGTGCTTGAGCGACCCTTTGTGCTTGTAATGCTTGTGCAGCTTGGGTGGCTTGTTGTTGTTTCCGTTGCAATAAAGCTCGGGCTTGTTGTGCTTGTTGCGCTTGTAATGCGGTTTGTGCAGCTGTGGCAGCTTGTGCAACTTGAGTGGCTTGTTGCATGGCTTTTTGTTTCTGCACTTGTTGGTATCCTCTTTGAAAAGTGGCTTGTAATGCTGCGTCAAATTGGTTTGATGTGGTGAATGTTGGTGGTGGTGAGGGTGGTGGTGGGTTTGGTATGGTGGTAGATGATGATGTTGTGTTGATTATTTGGTTGGTGGATGGTGTTGTCATGTTGATTACGTGATTTTTGGATGGTGTTGTTGATGTGGTAAGTGGCATCGTTGATGTGATTGGCCCTTGAGAGACCATGCTTTGCAATGTTGTGGGGGGTGTTTGACGATGTTTTCATTGCTTGTGTGTTTGTCGTTTGTTGTTGTGATGTCAACAATAATTTTTGAGCATTTGGAAAAATATTTTGATTGATGGTTGGGATGTTGTTTTGATTGATACTTGGTAGAGGGGGAAGCTGTAAACCAAGGAGTGGTGTAGATGACAATGGTGATGGTGGGAGAGGTGGAAATGTAAGGGGGGTGAATCCTTGTGAGAGTGTTGTGGTGTTGAAAATGCCCCCTGGTCCGAACATGTCTCCCTCCTCTTGTGAATTTGAGAGGAGGGGAATTTGAGGTGCTCCGTGAAAATATGTTGATGATGGGTCATAATGTAAAGTGAGAGGAACATTTTTTTGTAATGGATTATGGGGGGTGTTTTGTTCCAATGTGGTGTTTACATCCAAGATTTGATTATTAACAAGGGGATGTGATTTCAAAGAGCATTGAGAAATGTGTTTCCCTTGTTAATGTTGGGTTGAGTTGGAGCAAATGATGTTGTGATTTGCGAGATATTCTCCGTGATGTTTTGAGATGGGGATGTAGATGAAATGGGGATGGTGGATGAGATTGGTGGAAAATATGTCTCTACTATAGTGCTCACATCAAAATCCGAAGGCAACTTGGCCCCTTGTTTTGCTAGTTCAAGCATGTACAACGAAGGGTTAAGTCTCATCATGATGTTGATGATTCTATGGTTGTCTAGATTTTGGAGCATTTCAGCTACTTCTTTGTGAGACATTCCAAAGGTAAGATCCTCCCCTTGGGCTTCCTCTTGTGGGTTTTGTGATGATGTTGGAAGGCTAATTGTGAGATTTACATCCCCAATGGGATACATTTCAGGAGTGGTTTGGCTAAGATCACTTGAAGCGGGTGTTTCTTTGTTGGCTTCCATACTCTTCTTGTATTGAGATCTAGTTAGAACCATAAAACGAGGATTAATCTTCGAGAATATGGGAGATGAATCTCTTGATTCCTTGGATTAATCTCTATTTTATGTCCCAAAGTGAAAGTTTTTAGGATGCTTTTTAGGATCAAAAGTGATGATGATATGATGATGATGTTTAAGGATGTTATGGATGTTTATGGGTGTTGTTTTTGGCTTTTGCTAAATCTTGAATGAAATGCTAGGACTTTAGATTTTTGATTGGTTTGATTTTTGGATTCTGAGATTTTGTCCTTGATCTTGATTTGGATTTTGATTTTGAGCAAAAAGACCCTAAGATGTTTGATAATGATCTAAAGGATAGTTTTGTTCAAAGGATGATGATTTTGGATGTGTGTGAGGAGAAGGATGTATCTACCCACACCTACCCAAACAAGATGATTGTTTCACTAAGTATATGAAGAAGGATTCATCTACATACACGAAGTTAGACAAGATGATTTTTGATAATTTTGACTAAGTATATGCAAAAGGATGCATCTACACATGCCTAGCCAAAAGGTGTTTTGATAAATATTTCAAGGACTTGGTCTCAATGATTTTGGTTTTTTGCTTGATTTTGTCATAAAGCCTAGCACTTCAAGGATGATTTCAAGGTTTTTCAAAAGATGATTTATGAGATGATATTGTTTTGGAGCATGGATGAAAAGTTTTGATATGTTTTGATCCCTAGATGAACCTAAAAAGACAACTTTGTTTTCCTAGATCTAGGTATTGAAGAGCATGCAAATACTTCCTAAAGAACTTTGTAACCAAGGATTGATTTCATTTGAACTTTCATTTTTTGATTTTCAATGATTTTTGCTTTGGGATTTGTGAGTCTCCAATCACACATGAAAATTCATTTTTCTTAGCTTTGCTTAATGGATTTATTTTACCAAAAACACTTTCTTGGATTAGATTTCAAATTGAATGTTCAATGTCTCAACTTCGTCTCATTTCACAAGGTATATTATGTGAAACTTTGATGAATTTAAGGTAAAGATTACCTATTGTTTTACCTTAGGGGGCAAATTGAGATGTAAATTCAAGTGCTTAGGAACCTCTAAGGATGTAATCCCAAGGGCAAGCAACAACACAAGAATTTGGTCAATGATATTTTCCTTCTAAAGGGTTTGAAATTTTGAAAATCATGTTGAATGTTTGTTTTGCAAATGTTTTTGAATACAACATTGTGTTTTCAAACCAAGACAATATTTGTTGAATCACCACTTGGACAAGTCCAGCTACGCTTATCTTTAGCGAATGGTTAGATGCTTGACCCCACTGGCTCCCCTCCACGACACTCACTTATACGGGGCAGCCAAGCATCAACACCCATGAAACTCCCATGGCATGTTTTCCATTTCTACTAAAGACCGTAGTGGGGCGGCTTCGAATGACCATTCTTGCACCAACAAATAGATTAAGGATTTTGGCAAAATTCTAGCACATGGGTTCTAGTAAGGACTTTCTTCATAGGAGTTGAACCAACGGCAAGAGTCCCCTTTCGGATCCATCTTGTCGGAGTCAACCGCGTGATATTGGCGTTTCTTCCAATATCCACATTTATATCCAGGCTAGAAATACTCTTGGCTTTAGAGTGTTACCGGTTGAGTTGTTCCCTTGGGTGAGTACCTTTTCCCCAAGGTAGGCCCTCTAGGATAAACAAAAGCAAGAAAAGACATAATCTATAACTCGATCAATCTTTTATGGCACAAAGAAAGAGAATATACGCGAAAATGCCCCTACTCACACTCGCACAAGATATTGTTCAATTTTAAGCCCAAATCGAAGTGTGGAGGTGATCACTTTATCTTACGCGAAAATCACCAAAAAGGCCTTTTGATTCTCAAGATCGCTTGGAAGCACAAGAGAAGCGCATACATCCTTTTCAAAGACTTTAGTTTAAGTAAGTAACCACAAAACAAGGCAAACACACATTCATTTTATCCTTCCAAATCAATTGTTTGATTCATTTTAAGCACCAAATGAAATATGAAGATTGCTTGTCCAATTTTTAGTCCAAAACGAAATCTAGTAAGTGTCTAAGCTTGAATTTTAACCTTTTGCGAATGGAAAAAAAAATAAAAAATCAAATTGTTCTTTTTAGACCCAAACAAAAATTAGTGTCCTAGGAGCAAAAAGGTAACAATTTCATAAAGAAGTGTTGAACAAACACTTAAAGCATTTAAAAACACTTTGAGTTTTCAAAAAAAAGAAATCTTCCTCCTTTGCTAGCCTTCTCCTTGCTTTCCTTCATTTTGTACCTTGTTCACTTTCATTTTGCTTTTGTACCTTTGTTGATTTTCAGCTTTGTACCTTGTGCCTTTGTTGTTCGTTTGTACCTATTCCATATTACAAACAAGAGTTATGTATGTATTTGTAAAAGTATACACAAGATACGTCAATAATTTGAAGAAACCTTTTAAAGAGAGGAATAAAATTAAAATTATTTTGGAAAAAGGCACATGAGCTCTTTATGATGTAAATGTCAATAAAATTGTTAATTTTACCTCCACTTTTATAAAGGAACAATTGATTTTCAAAACCTTGTGTAAAACCCAAATGACACCTTTAGCATGTATCGTAATCATTTGAATTCATAGATGACACATTTTAGCTTTCCTTTAAGACATTCCATTCAATAGTTCATATGTCCTAATCACCATTTCATGTTTTTCCTATTGCTTTGACTTCAAATAGACTTGATTGATAATCCAATAAAAAATAATTGTTAGCAGCTTTAAATCTAGATTTCAAAATCAGCATAGTACACAATTAGTTTGATAAAAGAAAAAAATCCAAATCTATCCTATCAATGCCACCCATAGATAGAAACAAATACACAGGGACTGATGTACACTAAAAGACAACAAAAATGCATATAAACCAGAAATAAGTAATTGTGCAGGAATCAAGTAAAAGCAGCAACAATAGAAATAAATGTGCAGGAATAAGTAAATGCAGCCACAACAGTAATAAATGCGCATGAGAAAGTATTTCAAGGTGGATTAATTTCATGGAATGCAGATTCGAGCAAATGCACTTGGCAGGAGAAAATTTGAAAGAAGAAGCTTCAGAAACTTTCAAACAAAACACAAGTTGTGAAAGCATAGACAAGACACATGGACTGTTTGACTAACCAGCAACATAGACAAAGCGCATGAACTTTTTGACAGGTTACTGTTGAAGCACAGACAAGGCGCGTGGACTATTTGACAGTCTAATATCATAGACAAAGCGCATGGACTGTTTGGCAGGAATTAACATAGAAATGACATCTCATGGAACACCATGATTACAGGATATGTGCAAAATGGATTTGCAAGAGGCTTTAGGAACTTTTAAGAAAATGCGACTAGCGGTGTAAAGACATTTCTCTCAACCTTTGCCAGCATTATCCCTGCGTGAAATGTGGGAGCAGAAATGGGTACGTTAACTCAAAGAAGTGTAGACACATAGGTAAGGTGTGAGAACTATTTGACAGAGTGCCTCAGAGAAATGTGATTTCATGGAATGCAAATGATAGCAGGATATGCGTGCAATGTGGATCTTAAGAATACTAAAGTGTAAAAAAGCATTTTCAAAACTTTTCCAACGTATTAAAAGAGAGTATATGTCTGGCCTTAAAAGAAAAAGAAGCAGATATAAGACAAACTGAAATCCATGACAGGCAGAGCAATATTAGCATGGTCACGGGCCAGAATTTGATTTCCAACACTTTTTCTTTTTTTTTATCAAATTAAAGAATGAACACAAATAGCATGGAAGAGAATAGAATAAAGGTTAACATAGCAATAAATCTCAGAAATCATTTTGAACAATATTCAGCCCTCCTTCTAGTGCCAAATGTAGGCATCCATTAAAATCTGCAAACACTAAACTTCATATAGGAGTTAGTATTTCACAAATCTATGAAAATGCCTCTATGAAATATCTTGCGAATGTTTCCAAATGCAATACAAATGATAATAGAAAACTAAAAGCATTATGAAAACAATAACAAGTTACCTATTCCATAGTGGATTGGTGTCACATGTGCTAGTGACCCTTTCCCAATCCTTGATCAAAGCTCAAGATGATGCAAATGCAATGGATATGATGAGCAAGATGAGTTCTCAAATTAAGAGAGTAACCTTGCAAAAAAGTTGTGGATCTATGAATGAGAATGAAGGCCTTCTTTTATAGATTTTCTTGATGAGAGATTGGCCAAGATGGTGAATGTGGGACTAAAGATCCTCCAATGAGAATAGGCCACTTGTCAAGTGGTGATAGGCCAATGGTTGTGCAAGATTTGGGAAGAGTGCCCATGAGAGGGAGAATTTGAATTCAAAATTTTCCATAAATTTTGAGAGGGGGACAAGAAAAAAAGCAATAAATTCAATGTTGGAGGGACAAATCAAATTGTCATGTTGAGAGAAAATGAGGGTTTTTAATAAATCAATAAAATTGATTTATTTGTGCAAGTGGAGATATCTAGAGAATGCAAGTGGGTGAGATTAGTATTTAATCATGGTTAGATTAAATAGATGATGATTATGTTAGTTTAATGTTGATTAGATACGTTGACTTTTAAGACTTTGATATTTGATTTATTCAAATCAGAAAATGATGGAATATGATTTAGGATTTGATTCAAATAAAGTCCTGATTTATTTGATGAATGGAATATGATTATGCATGATGTAAATTTGACATGTCTACACTAAGAAAACTATTTTGTGAGTGTATCCTTCATCAAATTCCCAATTATTTTGATATGAGGGAGTTTTAATGTAGAGGTGGAGGCTCTGCCCAAAATAAACTAGAATCTCATCAATTAGATAACTATGCACATCAAAGAACATTAGCACAAAGACCTATTTATCATGTGATGGCCATAGTAGCCATCTAGGAGAGTATGGAGGTGCCAACTCTCCATTCAATTTCTAGCCTAATAGACACCATTATAAAGCATGACTCACAAATATATCCTAGCCTTTTTTTCTTAGAAGATGATACAGCAACTCAACCATCTAGATTTAGTGCCCCTAGGTCTCATATATTCCCAAATTGTTATAATTTATGCTTTGAGAGAGATAGCGATGCAAAGGATGCAAATATTTCCAACTCCTATGTTCTCATTTTTAGTATAGTGTCATGGGAGTAGCGGGGTTCGCTAGTGTCATGCATTAGATAATGCAATGATGATAGATGAGTTGTTGAGTGAGGTGTATATTTGTCAAATGAAGGTATGTTGATTTGAATTTATAACATTTTATCTATTAAATACTTAAAAATTGTAAATGGGAATATATATTTTTAATTATAGAATTCAATTAAACTAATTTAAACATTATGTGTTTCAGGGCATAACACTAGAGGTTGGTACATCATCAAACATTCCTACAACTTGTACACTTGCATCTGTATTAGAGGTAAAATTTGTATAATTGTACAATAGAAAAAAGTATTTCTTGCTTGATTTGGGAATAATTGATGATAAATAAAACTTAATAATTCCTTGATTTAGTGTTGTGAGGTGTTTTACACATCCACACTAGGTCTTGGACCCTTGCAAATTGAATAAAATGCATCTAACAATGTCTTGTAAAGGTGTTGTAAAGAGTTGTAAATGACTTTCAAACCTCTCTAGACTTAATGAACCCATTTTCCCTTAATTCAACATTGTAAAACATATTTAAATGCATTATCACATCAATCTAGAAGGCTTGTGAATTAGAATTAACTTTAATCTAGTGATGATGGAATGTGATTTACACATTCACATTGGATGTTGTGCCTTTCTAAGCTAAGTGGACCTCATTTTAGTGTTGTAAAGTGTATTTAATCACACTTTCACATTGAATTATGTGTCACAAGCCCTAATTGACCTTTACATCATCATTAATAGGCCCTTATGACCCCATATTGTTCATCTTGAGGCATAATTTGATCAAATACCTAATGAAATCAACATAAACACTAAAATTCCTCATTCCCCAACATTCTAGCTGTCAAAAGGACCCCTCCAAGACTAATTCACCCATATGGGTGAATGATACCCTGTCAGGTGGGACTAATTCACCCAGGGTGGTGAATCAATCCCATTTGGGTCATTTTTGAGTTTTGAGCGGGAAATTCTAGAATTTAAGTTTTATTTTTCTTCATGTCAGTCTTGGGGATCCAATTAATGGGAAAATAAGGTTAATTTCCTATAAATATAAGTCTCTAAACCCTAATTTACATATCTCTTAACACATTCATCTTATTCATCATCTATCTTCTTCCTCAAGTTAAGCAAGTTAAGGTTTTATCATTCCAAGTCATAATTGAGATAGCATTTTTAGACATTCAAGGGTAGATTCTCCATCCATTGCTGTAGAAAATCAAGCTCAATAATCAAGGAAAGGTTTTTATTCCATTATTGCATGTTTCAGTACTTTTTTTCATCATTTTGGTTTAATTACCTAAAAGGGTTTTGACCAAGGAAAACCCCCACACCCTAACAATCAACAAGTTTTCCCTCTTTACATGTGATTTTTAGGTCTTGTATGCAGGTTTGGAAAAGAACAAAGGTGGAAAAGTATTCATCAATTTTTCAAATATATTCAAGGTGTTCAAATCCCTAAAAGAAGTTTGGAGACCACTTACAAGTCAGATTCTATAGTTTTAGATCCGACAACCTATCATGAATAGAAAGGCAGACTAAAGGCTATAGTTTCCAACCCTAAATTTTTAGAAATTTAGAGGTGGAATAATTCGCCATTAGTGGTGAATTAGTCCCACTGCTAAGCCTAAAAAAGGGTTTTTCTAGATCTGAATACTTAGTATCCAGAAACCTGTCCTAACAGACTTTGTCAAAAATAAGACTAATTCTCCCATAATGGCGAATTAGTCCCAGTGGGATTTTTTTAGTGTCTTCTACAACATTACAGACCTCCATCCCATCACTTTCCAACCTCCAGGTGCACCCCGTTTAGTTTCACTAAGTTTTGTTTCAATTTGTTAATGTTTCTAGTTCATTTCTACATATCACAATGTGTTTTCAAACAAGTAACATTTCTTAGGTTTTGCATTAATAACTGTAGACATGAAAAATATCTCAATCAAATAACTTCAATTATTGTTTAATCACCTCTTTATTTACCATTTAATTAATTCATCTTAATTCCTCTATTAATCAATCAAATTTATTTAAATTAGTATCCTTTTTATGATTAAATAAATCATTTTATTTATTTAATCCTAAAGTTCATCTTTAATTAAATAAACCAATCATATTTAATTCATATTTACCACTAACATCATCACCTTTAGTTAAAGAAATCAAAATATTTATTTAACTAATTCTAAATCATTTTCCATCTCCTTTTGATTTATTTTAATCCATAAATCTAAGTCAAAATTCAAATCACCTAATCTTCACTTAAGTTAACTAAATCATGATTAAGGCTAAATCTAATCCATGTCACACCCTCTATTTTTTCCCACGTGCACAAATAAATGAGTTTAATTAATTTATTAAATCTTCATCTTCCATCAACTCATGTCATTTATTGGCAAATTCATCAAAACATGCACATCCTTGGTCCATTCACATGGTGACAAGTGGCTCCTTCCTATTGGTGGGGTTTTTGTCCCACATTCATCCCTTTGGCCTCTTTTCTCATCAAAACCTTCTATAAATGGAGAGGCTATCCTTCATTCAATCATCTACAACTTCATGCAAAGTTACTCTCTTCACATTGAGAGCTAATTTTTCCCATTGTCATAGCATTGTATCATCATCATTTGCTTGTCAAAGGATTGGGAAAGGGTCACTTTCCACATCAAAGTGACACCAATCCACTATGGAATAGGTTATTCACTATGCTTTTAAGGATTTCAATTAGTTTGTTTTGTTGTTTTTTTTGTGAAGCATAATGGATTATTTCATAAAGAATGCTATTTTATTTGCTTGCTTTAAACTAACTTCAAGAGGATGTATGAGATAGAATTTAAGCTTGCAAATTTATGGTGTTATAGTAACTCATTTAATTTTTCAGTTTATTGCACTTAGATCTTTACATCAACATACTTCATCTATAATACATATACTCTTGCATTAGTTTTGAGTGTAACAATTGCCCATTTTTTCCCTTCTTTCTCTTTTTAGGTGAAAAAACCCTAGAAGTGCCAAAAAGACCTAGGGTGCCAAAATCAATTATTACAATAATATATCAAAATAAAATAATACATTCTATTCAAAATAATGTTTATTTTAAAATAAAACTTTTTATTGAATGGGTGGGCATCACATCACCACCTAGTACACATGTTTCCATGGATTCTTATGACATTGGCTTTACATAGGTATAGTAGAACATATTTAAGTTTATTTTAATTTATTTATTTTTTTGTGTATATATCTGTGAACTTTTTTAGTTTATTCTATTATTGTTTGTTTATTTGATGAATACAATAGTCAAACCTTTTAGCATAAGAGAAAATTTGGATGTTGATGTTAGTGTAGCAATTTCATCATCAACATGCTTAACTCAAGTATGAGTATGAATATATATGTTTAATAATTTTTATTTTTTGTCAATTGATATTAGTAGACCTATCAAAAATAATTGATAAATATGTCTCCACTATGTGATAGATAAATGTAAACACTCCTGTGTGAGAAAATTCACATATGTTAATGATGTTAAGTGTCGTAGGTGTGGACATCAAAATCTGCTAATGGCTTAAAATGTAACACACACATTAGCATGGTTAGTTGTTAAAACAAAGCAAACATTCAAACATCCCTATGAAATAATACATCATGCTTCAAAATGCAATCAAATAACAAGATAACTAAAACATATAAAAAATATGAAGTATATTTATCTCATAGTGGATTGGTGCTTCTTTGATGTAGAAAGAAGTCCTTTCCCAATCCTTTCTAAGCTCCATGATGAAAATTATATGAAAATGCTATGAAGATTATGGAGATGATGATCAAGATGAAATGCTAACTTGGATGAGTTGTGGAGGATTAATACAATAGAGAAAATCTCTATTTATAGCCAAGAAGGATAAAAGAATGCCAAACATGGAGGATGTCAGACTAAAGATCCACCAATGGCAAGGTGCCACTTGCCAACATGTGAGAGGTTGAGGAATGAGCACATTTTGGTCAATGTACCTATAAGAATTGGCTATGAAGGTAGCCACCCAAGATCTAGAGGCCTAATAGAAAGCAGAATCATAAGAGAGATAGATACAAGATGACAACAATAAACCGTATTCTGTCAATAGAATAGAATGTAATGAGCTTAACAAAAGTACATAGGAGACCCCTTGGTTATATAGCCAAGGTGAGAACATGAAGGGCATAATATTATGACAAGTGTCGTAATCTTATGACATGAAACAACTATGAAAAGTTATCACTCCACATAATGTGGGAAAGAGATAATGTGATAATCACCACAAAAGGTGCATCACCCACAAAAGGTGGAGAGATAATCACATGATGTGTCCACAAAAGGTGGAAGTGATGTGGTAATGACATGTCAAGTCCACCAAAAGTGGAAAATCTCCAACAGCCTCCTATGTGGTCCCTAAGTAAACTTAACTAAGGTGTAATCATGACCTAAGACAAAGTACAAGACATTTAATTACACCAACACCCCCCCCCTTAAGTGCAACTTAGGGAGAATGTACACAAAAATAAAACAATGCAAGATGGGTCCCAGCTACTATGCCATGTTAGGTACCCATGTACACACAATGCAATCTCTCATAAAGCAAGGAAAAGGAGAAAACCCAGTGGGACAAAACTCCTCCCAAAAAGAGAGAAATAATAAACAAGAAACATGTTCTAGGAAGGATAAAACCTCAAGTGAGGAAAAATTCCCCCCCATAAGAGATGGGTGATCTCATAATAATGGTTTACAATTTTTGGCCAAACTGGACACTTAAATTATTATTTTTAACTAAATATTCACATTCGGGCTCCTATAGCGGCTAAACCGTGAGGAATTTGAAGATGATGTAAACTAGAGTCTAGTCACATTTTCTCTGTAGATTCTAAAAATATTTTTTTCAATTTTTTTGGAATTAGATTGCATTCCTTTTTCCATCTCCCACGAAAACTGGTTTTTCCAGAAAACAACATTTTCAAAAAGTGACGCACACCGTATAACGCATGATTTTTTTTCCATGAAGGATAAAATTATAATTCTTTCAAATTTAGATTTGTAACTCTGATATCTAGTGCTTCCACTTATTTAGATAGCTTTTTATTGAATATTTTTTCTTTAATCAAGTTTCAAAGTCAAACAAATTTCAATTCAGACACAGCGCGACCGTATAACGCATAACTTTTTTTGTATATATCAAAATTCAAATTTATTTTTTTTGTTGGATCAAGGACTTCAATTTCTGGTGCACTCATATTTTTCAAAAAAAAATTTGATAATATGCTATTTTTCCACATGTGCAGAACATAGACCTTCATTTTCGGTGAAGAACCAATGTTTAATAAAACTAAAAAACAAATACATAATAAAATCAAAGATATTAATATTATATTCGTTGGATAGCTCATTCTGAGACCTACCTAATTCCAAATGGGTTTCTGAAGACTCCTTCATTTTCATCCTCAACCCGAGCTCTAAAGCGTAAAAAAATTGATTTTTTCTGTGTTTTGGTAGGGGGATGAGGAGCCAGGGGGATTCAAATGAACCCCTAGGAGTTTGGCCAAACCCAAAGGGGTTCGCTTGAACCATGGTTCGGCTAAACCCTAGTTCGAGTGAACCACTTCAAGGGGGTTTGGCCGAACCCCTTTGCTATGCATTTGAGTTTTTTTTTTGAGAAAAAAATTCAAAGGGGTTCGCTTGAACCCTAGTTCGGGTGAACCCCTAATGGGTTCACTCGAACCAGTAGGTTCGTACGAACCCCCAAAATAACTTTTTTTGCTTTGGAGTCATTTTTTGTGAGTTTTCCTTCCTCACTTGAATTGTAAATCACTATTGTGGCTTCACTCAGATAGTCCATGCAACCCCCCTCAATGGAGAGTCACTGCTCAAATGTCACAATGTCAAGAGTCCCCAATCTAAATTGAAGAAGGAGAGAATGTAGAACAATGTGAAAGCTGAAGTAGAGCAGACCAAGGATGATGAGGAGTCCAAATGTTTTTGAAAAGGAAAAAATAGGTTTTACAGGGACCTGAAACCACAGAGTTTAAACAACAAAAGATAATAAAATAAGTCCAAATGAACAGATAACTGTCCCACAAAGGAAATGACAACAAAAAAGATAGCAGGGTCCAAAAAAGGACCACCCAAAAAACTAGAAACAACAACAACCGCACTACTCCAAGGTGTTCAACAACTCCTCAGCCTCCATTTCAACATCCTTCATCTCTTGTAACCCATGCTTGAGGATTTGAGCCATATGTGACAAAGTCGAGGTCTTCCTCTTAGTCTTAGCCCAGGTACAAGTTGAAATCCCTTCACCAGCAGATCTGCAGCCACCTCTGTCCGTGTCCAAATCCACAACTAGCGAACCCTTTTGATTTTTTTTGAGCTTTTCCACCATAGCATTGATGATGATGGTGTTATGCTTGGTAATTTTGTGATTGTTCGCCATCGTGACCCTAATATTTTGGCCTATCTTGGATATATTGCCCTCAATACTGGTCAATCTTTCCTCCTGCGAAAGCTATCTTTTCCTTGGTAAGGGGGTTTCCTGTCCTTCAATCTCTTTACAACTCCAACTCATCTTCTACTCCAAATCCATGACCCTATTGCTTAGGTCCATATTACGGCCTTTCAAATCACAGATTTCCTTCTGGGTCCACTTGAGAATAGTGAAAAGACCATCTGTACTTTTCTCTACCACACCCACAATGTCCTCAGGATTGAGCTTATTCAAGGCCGAATTAATTTCATCCTGATTAGGGGAATCATAAGGGGTATTCCCAAATCTCTCAGATGCAGGGGCACCAGGAACTGACTCCTTACTTACCATAGGTTTATCAGAAAGAATTTCCATGGAATTCCCAGAATACGAGACAAGTTTAGTAACAGAGGTACCTTTAAGACTAGAGACCAAACCTAGAGTAGGACAACCAGGAGGCGGCTGGGGATTAAGATAGGGTGGCGAAGCAAAACCCGGACTAGGGAACTCAAGCAGAGGCTACAACTTAGGACAAGACGGTGGAGCAGAATCCTTAAGGGCCTTTCGACAAGACCGGGACTGGAGAGTATATGTATTAGGACCAACAAGGGTGTAAGCAAGGGGGCCTAGGGGTCGGTCTCCCTACTACTTTTTGTTTCCTCATCATCCAAATCTCTAAGATCAACAGTTTTAGGCAAAGTAGGTAAATTTTGATAATGCTCAAATATGAGCCTGACAAGACCAGGGTGAATAATAGCATTCTTCCTAGGGTTTCTTTCAACTTCATCAAGGAAATTCTTCAAAGAAGAAAATAAGTAAAAAGGTAGAGAGATACGAACCTTGTGACGGAAGTGGTTCAGAATAGCAAAGTGGTAACCATACACTCTGGTGAAGCGCCCGTCAACCATAATAAACTCCATAATAACTCTTAAAACTTTTCTCCATATGGATTTGAGGGACTCCACATCAAAGTAGCTATTGGCGACCTTAACCAACTTAGCTTTCTCCTTGTCTTTTTTAGGAAATTTAATGACCGCTTCATTAGAGAACCGACGGTCCCGATAAAATTTCACACCCTTTGTCAAAAGACCAGTTACCTCTAGAATTAAATCCTCATTCAGCTTAACATTCCTGCCAAACAAAACAATCTCTCCATTTTTCTAGTTTTTAACAAAATAGTCCAGTATCCCCTCGTCAGTACCATGGAGCTTTTCCAAACACGGGACTAAGCCTCCCTTCTCAATTCTTTCCCAAGCTTTGTCATTCTTTTTATGCTCCTTAAAGCTGCTCAGCTCCACACGTTTTCTTTCTCCTCCCATTTTCAGAGCTCTGTTAAACAATACCCTACTGTTGCTCTGGGTCTTGATTAGGCATATTTTGTTAAACACCCAAAAAGTGTGATGAAGACTCTTCTTGAAAAGGAAAATGACGTCGATCCCATCAAATCTAATGAAATCGACGTACCTAATCTTTATCTGCTTCATCATGATGAAGACAAACTTCTCTTCCATGCACTGAATCATAATAAATTAGTGCTTTCACATCAGGGTGGAGGAAGTCATTCTTCCTCCACATGTTTTCCCCACCCTTCTTGACCCCTTCATTGGTGAAGTAATCAGCCACTTTATTGGCTTCTCTATAGGCATGGGACACTTTCACTTTATCAAATTTACTTAATAAGAATTTAGTATCTTTGATCCACTTTTTGATGGTCCATGAGGGAGGGGTAAGCTCTAAAATGCAATTTATTATATTCATTGAATCACCCTCCAACCAAAGACATTTCGTGTTCATCTTGAAAGCTAAACTATCCACATGATAATCCCCAACAACTTCCGCAACATGATTAGTTTGGGTGCCAATGTCCATAGCAAAAGCCGCAATAAA
Organism: Sequoia sempervirens; assembly: GCA_007258455.2. Classification (NCBI taxonomy): domain Eukaryota; kingdom Viridiplantae; phylum Streptophyta; class Pinopsida; order Cupressales; family Cupressaceae; genus Sequoia; species Sequoia sempervirens. The sequence goes on along the minus strand of VDFB02281492.1, from coordinate 729,094,748 downwards.
AGCCCTGAAGTTGTCCCTTAAAACACATCCACTACCAGCTTTCCTGGGATTGCCTTTAGCAGCACCATCAAAATTGGCTTTCACCCAGCCCAAAGGCGGCAACAACCAACTTGCATTCTCTCTCCCACAAACAACAGGTTTGATGACATTTACCCCAACTAATTTTGAATTCCACTTTTCAGCTATGGCAAAGTCGAAAGGAGACCAATTAGCTTTCTCAACCATTTTTCTTGGAATTAAAGATAAATTTTCCTTTATAGCTCTTATGATCTTAGCATGCAAGTCCCCTTCCAGCATTTCTTTATCCCTAAACACTCTGTTGTTCCTTTCCTTCCAAATATTCCAAGACACAAAAGGTAGAACAAAAGACCATACCTTTCGCACAAAGGGATTTTTTGAAGGAGCTTTCCATTGCAAGAAGAAATCTTCAACAGAAAACAGGGGAAACCTAGACCACATCAAGAAGCACAAGAATTTTACCCCAAATATTCGAAACAAAAGGGTAGTGAAGAAAAAGATGATTAACAGTCTCAGCATCATTCCTGCACATATAACACCTGTTGGGTAATTGAATTCCTCTTTTTCCAAGATTATCCAGAGTAAGAATTTTATTCTGTAGCATAATCCAGTAGAACATATTTATTTTAGGAGTCAAGTGATTAATCCAAGCCTTAGCCGAGAAGGGAGGAGGCTCCACCGGACTCACCAACATAGAAGTGGTAGAAGAAACTGAGAAAATACCAAACGGGTTGTCTAACCAAACAAAAATATCCTCCTCCTAGTGTAGCATTGGTCTTAAGGCCCTAAAGGCTGACTGAACAGGGCTAAGATCCGGACTAATGGTCTTCAGATCAACCCAGCCCCTGTTCCTCCAGTAATCTTTTACCAAGATACCAAATTCCCTTTTACAATCATTCATCCACTTACTGAATTTCTCAATTCTGATTAGAGGATCCTTAAAAAGTCAACTATCTTCCCAAAACCTCACACAATTTCCTTTTCCAATCAGCCAACCAATTCCCATTTCCAACAACTTTCTACGTCTACTCATATCATTCTAGCAAACAGACCCATGAGGTAAAAAGGAATAATTTATAACCTTATTAAAAGACTCACAACTGTTAAAATATTTGGATTTTAAAGTATCACGCCATTCACCATTCAAAGTGAGAGTTCTCCAAAGCTGTTTAGCAAGAAGGGACAGATTTAGGACTTTAATTTTCCTTAAGCCTAAGCCCCCCCTCGATTTGGGTCTACAAACCAGATCCCATCCAACAAGTGGCATTCTCTTCTTTTCCTCCACTCCAAACCAAAGAAACCTTTTCTGAATTTTTTCAATAGCCTCAACATACTTAGCAGGAATTTTAAATATACTGAGAGCATAAATAGGAAGATTTTGCAATGAAGCCTTAAGGAGCTGGATTTTTCCAGCTTGACTGAGAAGAGCTCCTTTCCATCCCGATAACTTCTTATTGAATTTTTCAACCAAAAAAATCCAGAACGATTTCGAAGGTTTAGAGCAGAGAGGCAAACCAAGATAGGTTGACAGAAGAGGCTCAATCTGGCATCCAAGAATCCGAGCAAGTTTAAATTTTCTATGCTCCAGAGTATTGAGGAAGAAAATCGAGCTCTTAGCCCTATTAACAACTTGCCCAGAAGTAGATTCATAGAGATTCAGAATTTTTTTGAAAGTCTTAGCTTCAGCCACCGTAGATCTTCCCATAAGAATGGTGTCATCAACAAATTGTTGGTGGGAGCAGGTTAGAGGTTAAGAGGAAGGCCTTAAACTAGCAAGGGATCTTTGATCAACAAGATTTTTAATATTTCTTCCCAAACTCTCAGTCAAGATAGTGAACAAAATAGGAGAAAATGGGATCTCCCTGTCTGAGGCCACGAGAAGTCTGAAAAAACCTTGAAGGTGATCCATTAACAATGACAGAAGAGGTAACTATCGAGACCAACTGATTCAACATCTGGATGACTCTGTTATTAAAGCCAAACTTATCCAGGATTTTAAATGAGAAATTCCAATCAACTCGATCATAGGTTTTGGAAATGTCGAGTTTAAGAATAAACCCTTCAATCTTCGAAACCATTAACGAATGTAAATTCTCATGAACAATAACAACAGAGTCCAGAATGTACCTACCTAGCACAAAACCATTCTGTTGCGAAGCAATCAATTGAGGAAGCACAAAAAGCATTCTTGTAGTTAAAACCTTCAAAATAATTTTATAAATGGAATTACACAGGCTAATAGGCCGAAAAGCTTGAAACTCCGAAGCCCCAAGTTTTTTAGGAATAAGGACCACAAAAGTAGCATTCAGTTCTTTCAACAAACATCTTGATCCAAAGAATTCCTTGACAGCATTCACAACATCCAACTCAACAATTTCCCAAAATACTTGGAAGAAGAATAAAGGAAAACCATCTGGTCCCAGAGCTTTGTTACCATCAAAAGAAAAAATAGCTTTCCTTATTTCAGCATTGGAGGGAATAGCAGTGATCATAGAATTTTCATTATGACCAATCACCTAAGGTATAGCCTCAATCAAGGAATCTTGAGTTGCAGGAATAATCTCTCCATTACAAGAAAGAAGGTTGCTAAAGAAAAGGATAGCATGTTCCCTGATATCATCTTCCTCCTCAAACCTCATCCCATTCACATCAATGTGAGAGATTCTATTAGCAGCCCTATATTTTGAAGTAGACAGATGAAAAAATTTGGTATTCCTATCTCCCTCAGTCAACCAAGAAACCCTGGATCTTTGCCACCAAAAAACTTCCTCTTTAGCAATGATGTCATGCAAATGAGTGAGAAGTTCATTTTCCTTTTCTCTGTAATTGTCAATGTACCCCCATTTCTAGATTTTAGCCTGGATCTCCTGAATTTTGCCCTGAATTTCTGTCTTAGTTCCAAAAATATTCCCAAAGGCATCCTTTTTCTATCTTCTCACATTAGTTTTCACTTCCTTTAATTTTTTAGCAATCCTGAACATCACAGTGCCAGTAATATCAATATTCCACCACCTACTAATTTCCTCAAAAATTTGAGGATGAGATATCTAGCATTTTTCAAATCTAAAAGGGAAGTTCTTTTTCACCTTAGTAGGTTCCGCCATAAGACAAATGGGAAAATGATCAGATCCCACCCTTGACAAAGCACTCAAAGCACAAAAATAGTCTATAAACTATTGACCAGAAACAAGGGCCCTATCAAGTCTCACTTGGATCAGATCAGACCCTAATCTCCTATTGGTCCAGGTATAAGAAGAGCCTTGTAGGTCTAGGTCTATTAGGGCATTACAGTTGATAAAGTCGGATAGACCTGATTTACTATCCCAATTGATTTGAGAACCCCCAAATTTCTCATTATTCAGAAGAGGAGTATTGAAGTCTCCCATAACCATCCAGTGTTCATTAACAAAACATCTTCGGAGACCAAATAATTCAGACCAAAAGGATTTTCTAGCATTCTTACAATTTGGGGCATAAATATCGGATTGAATCCAACAAAAAATATCTCTAATGTGGGTAAATCTAGTGGCCACAACATTACCATTATCCATTAAAGGCTCACCTTTAATAAACATCTTGTTCCAAAAAGTAACAATACCACTCGAAGCACCCACAGAACTGTTTCCATAAGCCCCACAGATTTGAAATTTTTTAAGTCTTTCTACTTTATCTTTAGGAATTTTAGTTTCTTGAACAAGAAGAATATCAGGTTTGTGGTCTATAACAAAATTTTGCAAAACATCCTTTTTATGATGACTATTCAGCCCTCTAATATTCCAAGAGATAATTTTCATTTCTTACCTGGGGTTTGAAGTATCTCTGGGATGGTCATTTGGATTCCATCTACAATATCCTGAAGGCTACCTTGCTCCCTTTGCCATTTTTCTTATTTCCTACCCTGGCAAGGCTTGGAACTCCCACAATCCGCCTTGGCCCTAGTTCTGGTGACCATTCCACTTGAAGTTTCCTTCTTCTTATTTTTTTCCTTCTTTGACTTTGAATGTGAAATGACCTCCTCAGACCATTCAGTTTCATCTTGGCTTTCCAGCTCTCTTCCTGATTCCCCATCCTTCTCAGAAAACAATCTCTGATCCCAAGGGAGGGTTTCCATTAAGCCATTCTTGGCTTCTGAAGTATTGAAATTAGGTGTTTTCAAATTCAAGCTTTGGGTCTCATAAGTATCCTTCACTACTTCCATAGTGGCTATCTCCAAATCCTGTACCCCGTTTGAGCAAGGGTTAACAAGAGGAGAATGAGAGGGGGCAGGAATTCCTATTTCCAGGGACAAACCCATAATGGGTATTTCCTCCAAACTAGGTGCATTCATACATCCTACCATTGTCAAAGGTGACGAGGCAACCATACCCATATCTACACCTCTAGTTTCAACCTTTTTCAGACTATCCCGGGTCCCCTCCACAGTCTGATTTTCTTCCTTTCTATCCTCATTTAGTGAACTCAAATATTTAGGATCCTTAGGGTCAAGAGAGCCCATACAAACTGACCCAGGGCAGGCCTCCTTATGCAAACATTTAAGGTTCACCTTCAAATATTGAAAAGAAGTGTGTCTTTCAAGACCCTCATTCGCATCAGGGAAAAGAAAAAGCTTCTCCTCCTCTAATTTTTTTCTCCAGACCATCTTAGGGTTGGCACCTTTCTCCTTTTCATTTCTATTATTAAGCAGGCACTTTTTCGCCCAATGCCCAAATTTTCGGCATTTGAAGTAGACGAAAGGTGTGGTTTCAAATTCAATAGCTTTCTTCCAAACCCCCAGCTTGGATTGGATGTCAATCGAAGAGGGGAGATCAGCATTTTGAGACACCCCAACACATATTCTAGCAAAGACCAAGCGCTTTCTAGCAGCAGTCATTGAGTCAATGGACAGAAGTTCTCCAAAAGAACTAGCAATCCCATTGAAAATATCCATGTTCCAATACTCCAAGGGGAGACCTAGCAATCTAGCCTAGACCGGCACCATTTCAAAAATTGAATCAGATAGATCAACCCTAGAAGACCATTTCTTCAGTGCTAAGGAAGACTTTTCGATAATCCAAGGGCCACCACTCCAGACAGCCCTGGAGTCCTCTTTGCAAGTAAACTGAAAAGCAAAAAAACCCTTAGGGAACGCCGCCACCGAAACCAGACCACTGGTTTTCCATTTATTCTTAACAAACTCCCTTACCACTTCAATATTAGGTCTAGGACCCAAAAAAATTCCAACCAAAACATTCTCCATCTGAGCAATATTATGGTCTATGATCTCATCCAGCACAGAAATAGAAAACTTTCTAGACCCCGGATCAAAAATAATACGCACAGGGGGAAAAGATGATTTTTCATTTGGCTTGACACCAAACAACAAAGTCCATGTTTTACCTTTTTCATCCCCTTTATCCGACATTTCCATGACAGTCTTGGAAACAGAAGTCCCATCTTTTCCACCTGGGTCCATCTGGACTTTTTTGTGGGTGTCCTTATCATCAGAGCCTGACTTACCTTTCTCAGAACTCGAAGAAATCTCTGCATTCACCTGATATTCCCTTGAACCCCCGCCTTCTACACTGTTCGAAGATTCAAAACCTGACTTTTCCCGCTCGCAAAAGATGCCACATAACTGGTGACTGAGCTGAATCTGTCAATTCAAGAATAACTGCAGAATCTGTCGATGAAGAACTGCAGATGCATCCACACTGCAACAAGAATAAGGTTAGAACCAAAAAGACAATTGTGTGAGCATCAATTGGATGCCCATCAATAGCATATTGGTACAATCAATGTCTCACTGGAGCCATGCACAAATTGTACAATCAAAGTCTCACTAGAGCCATGCACCAAGTCTCTGGATGTAGAATCAAACTTCTGAAGATAGGTAGAGTGCTTCCAAAATAGGAGTCTATATGGTGATTAGTCCATCTCACCGAAATGCATGGGTAACCAGCCGCTGCATACGTTGAGTAGATAGGAACTAACACTAGATACATAGATCAATCCAAAGAAGCATACAGTATGACAGAGTACACTGAAATAGAAATATTGTGCCACTTTATTTTAGTGCGATTACAACATTACAAAGATGAGAACTACAATCAACATGATGCAAATCTGGAAAAGTTGATGAAGCCAACCAAAGGAACCCAAAGCTGAAGACCGTGAAAAAAGCCCTCCAAATGAATGTCAGTAGGAGCAACTGACCCCCATTTGACTGTTGATTAGAGGAACAAATGGTCCAAGGCAAGGCTCAATCGGTAGGCAAAATTATTTCTCCAAGTTTACATATTATTGCATGATTTGTTTTTTAAAAAAACTTAAAAAGTTTAATTTAAAAACTTTATTTATTCAAAAAACTTTATTCAAAAAATAATAAAAATAATAAAGAAAATTAAATTTTCTTTATGAATTTTTTATTAAAAAAGAAAAAAGTTTTTTTTTATTTAAAAAAACTTTATTAAAAATTTAATAAAGAATTTTTTGGTTTTATTTAAAATAATTTAAAAACTTTAATAAAAAATATTATTAAAGAAAAAACTTTATAAAAAGTTTTATTTATTAAAAACTTAATTAAAAAAATTATTAAAAGTTTTATTTAAAAAACTTTAAAAAGCATAATAAAATACTTTTAATTTTAAAAACTTAAAAAAACAAATGAATTTTTTTGCACGGCCGGGGGAACTGTCACCCATTATCAAGGTGGGGGGGCCCAAATGGCAGACTCTATTTGTGGTAAATTCCATCTGGTCCATTAATTTTTAAATTTTTTTTATAAAAATCTTTATAAAAACAATTTTATAAAAAAATTTAATGTCAATTTTTACAAATGATTTTTTTTAAAAAATTGTAGGAAATTATTATTATTTTTTTAATACAATAAAATAAAATTGTACTTGCACAGGTAGGGCCGTATGGCCCGTTGCTAAAAAATTTTGCCTCCGAGAGCAACTTTCTCCAATTCAGACGATTTGGCGGTCGATTTAGGGGTTTTTGGTCCTTCTGGATGCAATGGCGATGTCATTTTCAGCTGAAAATGTTCTGAAGTGGCAACTACCTCCTGGATCTGACGACCACCTCCAATCTTCAATCCTTTGCAGATTTGGCCTCTAATGTTCAACTAAGACGAAATGAAAGGAAAATCTGACTATCTCAGACACTCCAAATGCAATGGAAAGCTCAGATCTGATGCAACAAGCTCCCAAATGCACCTGCAATACAAGGCCAAAAATGGAACCCTCCAAGAATCTCTCCAAATGACTAACTAAAGGCACTCCAAAAGCTCTGATACCATGTAAGAATTGGCTATGAAGGTAGCCACCCAAGATCTAAAGGCCTAATAGAAAGCACAATCATAAGAGAGATAGAAACAAGATGACAAGAATAAACTGTATTCTGTCAATAAAATAGAATGTAATGAGCTTAACAAAAGTACAAAGGAGACCCCTTGGTTATATAGCCAAGGTGAGAACATGAAGGGCATAAGATTATGATAAGTGTTGTAATCTTATGACATGAGACAACTATGAAAAGTTATCACTCCACCTAAAGTGGGAAAGAGAAAATGTGATAATCACCACAAAAGGTGGAGAGATAATCACATGATGTGTCCACAAAAGGTGGAAGTGATGTGATAATGACATGTCAAATACACCAAAAGTGGAAAATCTCCAACAACCTCCTATGTGGTCCCTAAGTAAACTTAACTAAGGTGTAATCATGACCTAAGACAAGGTACAAGATATTTAATTACACCAACAGTACCAAAGAGGAGGAGATTTGAAATTTGAATTTGATGATAAGATGAGTTAAATGCTAAGTTTGACCTTTGCAAGATACATGTAAGAGTTGTTAAATGCTTTGTTGGAAGGACAAACCCCTTTTGGAGGGATTTTGAAACTTGGAGGGATATTCCCCAAAGATGCCAAGTTGAAAATAAATAAATATTTTAATAAATCATTTAAATGCATTTTCAAGTGCAAGTGGAAAAATCTAGAGAATTTTGGAGATTAAGATTAAATTAATCAAAGTTTAATTAATTTAATGAGGGACTAGGTGATTTGACCTATTTGATTTAGATTTATGGATTAAAATAAATCAAAACAAGATGGGAAATGATTTTAGATTTAATTAAATAAATATTTCATTTATTTAATCAAAGAGGGTGATGTTAGGATTTATTTAATTTAAACGGATGACCTTAGAGATAAATCAAATAAGCTTGATTTATTTAATGAATGGACTTGATTAAATGCAATATGCTAACTTTGCATGTCTACAGTAGGAAAGAAGAATTAGACTACAAGCATGTTATAAGTATGTTAATATTATATGTATCATTTAAAATATTTTTTATAGTTTTTGACTTTGGCATAGTATCTGATTTTATATTTTGTATGTATAAGTTTGGCTAAAAATACTAAGGAGAGTAGGAGATTAGAACGATGAAAGACATTGGTTGTTACAAGAGACAAAAGTTCAATTAGTCAGACTAAAAGAGGCCCAATTTTTTAGGAATAGTGTTCAATATTCATAGATGAACACATTTTGTATGTTTATACATGGTATATAGATAACATTTTTGGTGTGGCTATATGTACATTGATGATATTTTGTACACTAAAAGACAATGCATTGGCCTCATGGCATTGTATGACATGTTGATGATATTTTGTGCACTTTCATGATGGTATTGTATGGAATTTTGATTATATTTTATGTGGCCTCATGATGGCATCATATGACATTTTGATGACATTTTTTATGACCTCATGGCCTTATTGAGATCAATTTATATAAATATTTAATGTGTAAACTAGTATCTTAAATGGTTTAAATTGATCTCATTATTTACTTAGCCCCAAGAGGTGTATGTATGAATCATATCCCATATCCCATATCCATATTTTGATTTTTGAATATAATTTCTTATCATGTCACAACAAGTTAGCTACAAGTAAAATTCATCACTTCATAAAAAACAAATACTCAATAAAGATAAATATTTCTCAATAGATATTGATTGAAAAGTTATATTTATAGAGTGCAATTCAAGGAAGACAATAATGAATAAGTTAACAATAATGTATTGAAATTTTAAATATTATGTACAAAAATTAAAATTTTCAACCACTTTATGATGATAATATCCTATGTTCTTTTGGATTGTCCTACATTCATTACGATTGATCTAGGTTCACTACGACTAACCTAGGTTTATTAGGATTTCCTAGGTTTAGTAGGATTTTCCTACATTTATTATCAACTCATTCATGGCACTTATATTTTTTTTATGTAAATTTATAGGGTCATGTATAATAAATCTACAATAATCTCTCAAATTTTCAAGATTCCAATCCATTTGATTGTGGCAGAAAGTTTTCAAATGTTGCAAAATTCGTCAAATACATTCAATGAAAAGTTACAATGTTGCATAACTTTCATTCTATTTATCATGGGTCTAAACCATTAACAACGCACCTAGGTGAGAAGATGTATGCTAGGAAAGGTCTTGGTTTTCACCCTAGCATTCCAGGTCATTCTAGACTATATTTGTGCTAACACTTTCTCTTAAGAGCCCTAAGTGCTAAAAAGTGGCAAAATTTGAGAAGTTGTTTCTTAGTGTCTGTCACACAGAGAAATTTTTTGTCTAAAGGTATAGGGTCACATGGGTCACATAAGGTCTCTCTAAAATAACCTTTGTTAGTTTTGATATCTCCAATCCATTTGGTCATGGTGATTGGAGACACTAAATAATGTCTTGGTCTGCAAACAACATTTTCCTGCATCATTCTCTCTTCTCCCCTATTTAATTAAATAATTTTAATTTTTTAATTATTTATCTTTAATCACTTTCTTCTATTAATTAAATAATTTTAATTATTTAATTAATTCATCTTCCCTTGTTTATTTTTCTTTTGATTAATTAAATAAATTAATATTTATTTAATTATGTCACTAACATTTCTCTCTATAATGGTTGTTTTGTGGTCTCGTGCTGGTCTTTTTTTGTGTTATCTTTGCTTCTTTTTGTTGGTCGGCCTGTTTAAATTTTATTTTATGCTTTAGTTTGTTGGGAATTTCACTTCTCGTGTGCCCCTCATTTTCCTTAATGGTTTTTTTGTAATGGGTACTAGCCCTTCTAGTCTTAATCTAATTAAAACATTTCTCTTTATAATTAAATAAATTGTCATTTATTTAATTATTCACTCTTCACCTTTCATCTATAGTTAAATAATTATTCTAATTATTTAGCTATTCACTTAGCCTTTTCTATCTATTATTAAATAATTGATCTAAATTAATTATTTAATGTATCTTTCCTATTTCCTCCATTTTAATTAAATGGTTGCACAATAATCATTTAACTAAATTCATGTTTTCCCTTTTCTTCCAAATAAATAATATAAATGATTATTTAATTCCTCACATGCTTCCCCATGAATTAAAAATTATTATTTTATTCCTCCACTACTTTCCCTCCACTTTCTCATTTGACTGATTGACTGTTGATTTCTTTCAGTCTTCGAAGAATATTCACCGTCTATCCTAAGTCATCCCTAGCCCACTACGCTGTGGTGCATGAAACCTCCACCATTGATCTTGGCATCTTCTAGACTTTCAATAATGTTTGTCCATTTGAGAAGCTTTTCTATAAAATAAGGTTGTCTCTTTCATTTTGGATTTACAACCACATTCTCCCAAGTTCTTGTTATCTTATCATTGTCACTTGTAGGTATTTGAACACTTCGAAAGCTGAGGGAAAACTTGCAACTTGAGAAATAATGGAGGATAAGCAAGGAATATAATAACCTTTGATATGGGAGTTTGCTATATGTTTTCTTATTTGTTTGATTTCTTCTATCATTTGTGCTTTCTTGTTTTGGATTTGGGATTTTGGCTTTGATTTTAGGTAGAGTGGTTTCTACTTGATCTTAGCCATTTTTATTTCACAAATTTTTCTTTTCCTTACATTGGTGAACTTGACATGAAATCAACATAGGAAACCTATGAGGAAAAGAGTGAACCTCACATGAATCAAAAAAAATTTGTAGAAATCCAAAAAAAAATCTTTTTTATTGTTTTCCAAGTTCATGAGCCGCAATCACAAGACAATGAGCCACATCCATTGGTGGAGTGATGAAAATTTAAATAGAAACACATTTGTAGGTTATCATAATGTAATTTTCGAAAGCTAGAATGACACATTTGACCAATAGTGAGCCACATCAATGAGTCCAAAAATCATAGTCATTAAGCCCTAAGATGCAATCACCAAGTCTTGAGCCGCATCTATGCGACACATTTGTTTACCAAAATGATGCATTTGATTTTTAAGGTGAAACTTTCTACTTTCGATCTTTCTCTCAATTTTTCTTTTTGGTTTGCATTAGGTTAGAGAATTTAGTGTTACTAATCCTCTATTTGTAGTGTATGGCTTACGTTTGGGAGAAGACATTTTCCTTTAAACTACTAATATATCTTTTGTAGGGTTTTTGTTTATCTTCATTTATGATAGGAATATTTTGGTTTTTTGGGCCTAAAATAAATTCATATACTTCGTTAGTTAGGCACACTTCATTGGTTAAAAATAAAAACTTGCATTTTCACTCATTTTGTGTTAAATTGAACAAAAAATTTAGTTTTCACTCATTTTGGGTTAAGAAGAACGACAACTTGCATTTTCACTTATTTTGGGTTAAAAATAACCGCAAGTTTCATTTTGTTTGTATTTCATGTTAATTACAAACATTTTAATTTGGGTTTTAAAATTAATCATTGCCTTTCATGTTTGGTGCACTTGCACAAATTTTGTGTTGTAGAACCCATAGGTGTAGTGTAAGTATCCTCTCCCCTTGTGCTTTGTGTGATCTTAGGGTAAGAGAAATCACTACATCCTATTTTATTTTGTGGTAGGGCCTACGAACTGAGACACATCCTAACAGAGAACTCATTGGTGTCCCAAAGTAGGTTTTTCCCTTAGGCTACTATATTAAAGGATAAGACAAAAGTAAAGTCCAAAATGTTGTTATCCTTCGCCATACAGTGCCAATTCAAAAGGGGAATCTACCCACATCTATTTGAAGTATTTTCTTATCATATCCTAGTAAGTCTAGTTAAAGCCTTCAGTGGCTTATTAGACGCTCATGAGACAGTAAGTCCTTGAGTTGTGACTAGACACCTTATTATTATCCACCCTTTTGATTAAGATTATTTGGTGTCACTTTGAGTGCAAGGGTGTGGCACTGCACCCTAAAGTTACTCACCAAACAACTCCCTTGATATGACATAGAAATCCATGGCTTAGTATAAGCTACTTATCTACATGTAGCTTTCTAGGGAGAGGGTGACTGGGTCATCCTTCCAATCCTGGAGTATCCTCTCTCACAAAGAAAAGAGTGAATATACCCCCTAAAGGTGTCCCTACCCTTGCTCAAAGGATATTCAATGTTGTGGGCCTGAGATTGCTACCATTAGCCATTGACCTTAGGGATATGAAGTTCTTGATATGTTTTCAATTGTGCTATATACCAGTGGAAATTAGGGTGACTAACCCTCAAACATACACATGTTCGCATATGGATTTGACCATTCAACAACCAAAAATCTGTGTTCAAATTCTTTACTATGTTTGCAATCACATCTCAAAAGTTTTTCAAAATGACTACCATTCCAAAAAATTAAATTTGCAAAAAATAAAATACGCACCACAATTATCAGAAAATGAAGCACAATTATTAAACAGTGAACCGTAATTGTGAGACATGACTATAAAATATGTATTGCATTTGCTAGATAGTGAGCCGCAACTACTAAAACATAAAATTTGTGGAAAATGGGTGATCCCACAATAGTGGTTTACAAGTTTTGGCCAAACTGGACATTGAAATGATTTTTTCCAATTAAATCTTCACTTTTGGCCACCTATAGCGGCTAAACTGTGAGGAGTTTGAAGACGATGCAAACTAGAGTTTCATGAAATTTTTCTTGTAGATTCTAAATATATTTTTTTCAAATTTTTTGGAACCAAATTGCACTTATTTTTCCATCTCCCTCAAAAATAAATTTTTATTAGATAACAACATTTTAAAAAATTGACGCTCACTATATAATGCATAATGTTTTTTCCTTGAAGGATAAAATTTGAATTCTTTTGAATTTAGATTTATACCTCTAATATCTAGTGCGTCCACTTGGTTAGATAGTTTTTAATTGAATATTTTTTCTTTAATCAAGTTTCGAAGTCAAACCAATTATAATTTAGACATAGTGTGACTATATAACGCGTAACCTTTTTTGTATGTATCAAAATTCAAAAAAAAAAATGTTGTATCAAGGACTTCAATATCTGGTGCACTCATATTTTTCAAATTTTATTTTTGATAATCTTAATAATGAAATTAAATTTAATTAAAATTATAATTTTTTGGAAGCTTATAATAAAGACTACATACTTACAAAAACTAAAATTTAAATGAGTTCACTTGATCTCCTAAAAGGAAAATCAAAAGTGGTTTTTTATTAGCATTTTGATAAGTGTAAAGGAGACTCTATTATAGGTATGGTTTAAAACTAGCGAGGTTCTATCCAAGGGGGCTTAGTCTAAGGTGGTTTGATCAAAACCATTTCAATTGGAATCCTTTAAATGGAACTTTTCAAGGCTTAAATCATTATATTTTCTAAAAATATGTAATTTTAGCAAAAAATAGGATCTCCCAGAAAGTGTAAACTGCTATTGTGGTAGCACCCAAATCCTTGTCTAATCATAGTCTCAAACACATTTTAATAGTGACCTTATTCTATGATTACAAACTTGTAGTCCATTTCATCACATTCATTTAGGTTGCATTCATTGGCTTAGGAAAATTACATCACCCACCTTGCATTGCTTGCTTAGCTTTAGGATATTCTAATTCATTTGCACCTCTCAGATTGTAGATTAGGAAACCTACCATCTCCTTGGTCAATCCATTGTTACATCCTTAGATTGTCTATGACCTAATCCTTTCTATCAATCAATTGTCATCATCATTGGATCTCAAACTTATGTCTTAGTTTATACTCACCTTGTCAAAACATCAGCTTATCAACATCTTGTCCTTTTGAGGTCATAAAAATTTAATTTGTTACATTGGGCTACCATAGCTTGGTTGGTAACCTTTTATTAGGTCTAAAGGTGCATACCCTTAGTTTCATTTGTCATACTTTAACATTAGTTGCAACCTCATTTGATCTTATTATATATCATATCCTTTGGTCATAGGGACATTATCATCATTGCATCTCAAAACCTTTGGTCTTAGGTCCATTAACATTTTCCATCATTATATCCTCAAACTACAAAAAAAAAAACTAAAATATAGCTTACTCTCATATTTCACCTTGCATTATCACCTTTACATTATCAATCCTTAGGTTGCAATTCTCGCATGGTTGAAACAAGGTCACGACGAAAAAGAAAGGAATGGATTCTTCAAGTGATTCCCTTTTCAATCCCTCAAAGGAAACAAACCTTGGGTCAAACTCAAATCCACCTCAAACACTACAAAGAGAAACATCAAATCCATTTTCCAATCTCGTGTTAACTGATGTCAATAGATGTTTGACCCCCAAATAAATTGAGCATGCTACCCAAGAACCAAGAATAATACGAATTGAGGATGAGCATGTTAGCAAAAAAACTAAAAAAATCTTCCTCACACATGCTAAGAAATGTGCTAAAATCCCCTTTGACTTTGACACTTCCACAATCATAGAGGGAGTAACATTATCACAAACACAAGGTCCAAATCAATACACATTCACACAAGGTTAACCCATTTCCCAACAAATGTTCACTAACCTACCTATTGGGTCCACAATACACATTTCCCAAACTACACATATTCCCAATCCACCAATATTTGGAGCAAAGAGAACACATACTATGTCCCAAGGTCCAACATTCATATTGGGTAGCTCATCTTATAATCCCATGGGTGCAACATTTTCAAATCCTTTTGGCACACAAAAAAGTACACCCTTGATCAATGGAAGTAAAAATCCACCAAATAAAACAAGGATAATTCATATTGTCGCATCTAAAGTGTCAACATAAACAATGAATTCTACACCAAAACCAACATGAATTTTGGAATATATTTGTACACCAATCCCATTCCATGGCAACAATATATCACACACAATGCTAATTTCATGGCACAAAATCACATCAATATCAATAACACATTTAAACCCTTTTATCAAAAAGGAAATCTAAATTCCTTGCAACAAAATTTTGATCCTAATCACATGGGGGTGTCAAATTTATCATACAACACTCCTAACATTAATGTTGATCCCCTTATGCAAGGACAACCTAACATGACATCATCCCCTATGGACACCTTGATGCAACAAATGCAAGCAATACAACAACAAATCACAAACATACAATTGGGGACAAATAAGAAGACATATTCTATGGAGGAATTGTGTCCTTACCCTTTCAACATAAAATTATATATGACACCTTTCCCTCCACATTTTATTGTACAAAACTTTAACAAGTACAAAGGGAAAGGAGATACAGTGGAGCATATATGAGAATATAACATGACATGTATGGAAATTTCTTATGAGCCCATATATTTGGTGAAACTATTTCCTTGAAGCCTTTCGAGGATGGCTCTAGAATGGCTTGTGCAGCTTCCTCCTTGAATACGAATATGGGCTGAATTGGTTGATAGATTCATTAACCACTTTTCTTACAACATAGAAAATGAAACAATCCTCACAACATTGTGCACAACCAAACAAAAATAGGGAGAATCACTTACATCATTTTACTAAAGATGGCATAACCTGGCTAATAAATTTCCTTTCCACATACTTGAGAAAAAATTGGTCACCATTTTCATAGAAAGTGTCCACACATAATTAATGATCCAACTTCAAATTCATTGTTGCACTAACTTTGAAGATGTCATTGAGAAATGGGTATTTATTGAGAAGGCTCTTGTGGAAAAAGGTCTAATCAAAATCTTCAAAGAAACGCCATATGCTCCTAGTGACAAAGGAAAGTTTTGGTCTTGGAATAAGAATGTCACCAATGATGGGGTAGTCGATGCTAAAGTAGTAAATCAAAGTAATACCACCCTTCACTTAAGGGTCCCTCTACATCAAACACACCAACATCTAGTAATGATCAAACACGAAATATAGTAAAAAATAATCAATAGTCCACAAAGGACCTCCACACACTAAAAAACATACACACCTTTACGAGAACCCATTGAGTCTGTTTTGAAGAAACCTTTACAATCAAACATTATTTAGCTTCCAGACATTAAAATATATGAATTGACATTGGCTAAACCTAATTAGTGGAGTGAAAATGAACTTTGTGAATATCATTGTGGAAAAGGACACAAAACATCATCATGTTGGACACTCAAGAACCTCATTCAAGATCTTATTGAATAAGCATACATATCAATAGAAAACTCACAAGGAAAAACCAATGTTGATCACACCATATTCAAAAATCCCTTTCAATACCATGGGAAAGGGAAGGCCTCTAGTTTAGGAAATAGTAATAGTACTAACTATACCTGTGTTGTGCATGAACATACCATCAATTACGTTAAAGCCCTTGATAATCATGTTGCTACCATCACCATTAATAATAAAATTTTAGAATGTGTCGTTACCACTCGTAGAGCTAAGTAACCCTACAAGGGGTGGCCTCTAATTCGAAACCAAAAATTCAGTACAACCTCCTTGATCATCTAGGAAGTATCCTTGCATAGATATCTATTCTTAGGTTTCTTCACATTTACCCAGAGCACAAAGCCATTCTAGATAAAGCTTTGTACTAGAAACATAAGTACCCTTTGACCTAAATTTCAAACAATTTTAGGCCATTTTTGGATACCTAGCTACACCCCATCATGTCACATTTTCTGAACAAGATCTTTCCATTCAAGATTGGGGGATACCTAACTCTTGAATGGTACCACATAATATTAAGAACCAAGCATGATGTAAGGATGAAGATATTATCCAAATCCCTACATCTTGATCATATTCTAGAAGATATGGTAATGAGCTTTCAAGTTGCACACACATCTATCTCTAAAAAAGAGATGTAATGTGTCAAGATGCTAGAAAATGAGGAGGCCACAAGTGATCAAAGTCTAGTAGAAGAAGTCTTTCTGAATAAATTTATAGATTATGACCCTTTTGGAAACTTTCATGCAATTGGTCTAGGTATATATGTGATTTTTGATGAAGATCACGCTACCCAAAACTAATCAAGGAACTAAAGGATTTAGATGACCATGCAAATAATGAACATAGGTTGTGGATCTTGTAATTTGATGGTGCCAGATGTAAGATAAGCTGAAGAGCATGGATCCACCTCATATCTCTTACCAAATCAAAAACTCTTAGAGCTTTTTGATTATGATTTTCATGCACAAACAATGATGTGAAATTTGAATGCTTGGTTCACAACCTAAAATTGGTAGAACAAATGGGTGCTAAAAGAATATAGGTGTTTGGAGATTCAAAGCTAGTGGTAAAATAGGTTAGAGAATACACAACCACAAATAATGTAAGAATATGATCATACCAACATAGAGTATGTGACTTGATAGAAGGGTTCGAAGCCTTCAATATCCAAGTAGTCTCAAGATCGCAAATTACCACTGTGGAAAAAATGGCCTTAGTTAGTTCTAAATTTGAGCTAGTCTCTGATCTTGTAGTAAAACAACATGTGGTGTAAATTATATTCTAACCATGTATTCCTAATAATGATTAAAATTGATAGGTTTTTGAAAATGATGCCTACATCGCCATGCTCATCCAGTAGTTAGGTGATTTTTTTAATAAATTTTAGCGAAAAATCGAAGAGGCATACAAAGAGCAAATAATTTAGTTGAAAATCAATAATATCTTGAGAGGTTTAATTACTCTAGAAAACCTCTTTGATTGCAAAGATTTGAGGAATAGTAAGAAAAGTTTTTTTTCTGACAAAGAAGACTATGCAGATCTCAATGTTGAGAACAACTAAAAGCTCAAGGTCAGGAATAATGTTCCACAAGAAGATAAGGAAAGGTTGAGGTATCTTTGCATCAAATATGACAAAGTCATTGTTGGGACCTATGACAATCTAAAAGGTTGTGACGTCAACATAATCCTACACACCATCAACTTAGATGAGGGATCTAAACAAATCCAAAAAAAAAGAGGTCGATTAATCTGAAAGTGGAAGCCCTAATGGCACAAGAGTTGAAAAGGTTAATCAAGTCTAAAATCATATACCTAATCAAGTATTCTACCTGAGTATCTAATTTGGTTCTGATCTAGAAAAAGAATGGTGATATTCAACTTTGTGTGGATTTCAAAGACCTAAACAAAGCCTCACTGAAGGATCATTATCCTCTATCTTCAACGGAGCAAATTTTGCAAACTGTGGCAAGTCAGAAATTTTTCTCTACTTGATGGATTTTTAGGGTATAACTAGGTTAATGTAAATAATGAGGACCAACATAAGATGGCATTCACCACTAAATGGGGAATTTTTTCCTATGAAAAAATTCATTTCGACCTATGCAATACAGGGGCCACTTTCTAGCGTGCAATAGACATCGTGTTTAAGGTTTTGATCAATAAAATCATCCTTATTTATCTGCATGACTTGATCATATTTTCTAAATTTAAGGGCGATAATTTTGATCACTTAGAAAAATTATTCTAGAGGTTTTCCAACTGTTTGAGGTTTCTCTAAATCCCAAAAAATGTGTTTTTGAGGTTCCATAAGGTAAGTTGCTTGGCTATGTGGTCTTTAGAGAAGGGATAGCTATCGACCCAAAAAGGGTGAAAGCTATAAAAAAATTACCAGTACTAGTCAACCAAATGGGAGTCCAATCTTTTCTAGGAAAGATTAATTTTCTTAGTAGTTTTATTTTGGATTTTGTAGGAATTGCAAGACCCATTACACTATTGTTAAAGAAGGGACTAGCTTTTAAATGGACTCCAAAAGGAAAAAGTGCTTTCAAAAAATAAAAGAAGCTATTTCTATAGCTCCTATGTTAGTAAACTTGGATTTCTCAAAAGCTTTTATCTTATATGTTTACAAAGGTGAACACAGTATTGCAACTCTACTTGCACAAAAGGATGATGAAGGAGGCAAAGAACAACCCATTGCCTTCCATTCAAGGACTCTAAAAGATATGAGCCAAATACAATTTTATGGAAAAGAAGCATTCACTATTGTGAAGAGTTTGATTTTTTTTTAAATAATTGGTTTTAGCAAGCCATATCACAATCCTTGTCAGTCACCCTAGCATGAGGGAATACATCATGGAAGGAGAAATCACTACAAAAAGAGAAAATTGGATAACCAAGATCATAGAATATGACATCAAGGTCCAACCCATGAAGCTAATCAAGGGAAGAGGCATGTTTGAATATCTAGCCAAAGAGCTTGGTCCCCAAATAGACATAAAAGAAATGGATTAGATTTTCGCAAACTAGTTCAAGTCAGAGGAGTCTTAGATGACTAATAGAGTGAGGTTCATGCAAACAGGTAGGTATCCAACCAAAATTTCAACACACAAAAGGATATATTATAGGCTACAAGGTATCAAGTATGTATTGATTGAGGGACTCCTTTTTAAGAGAAATTTCAATGGTGTCCTCCTCTACTACATAGGTAAAGAGAAAACAAAGGGTTTTGGGTGAATTTCATAATAGTCCAGAAGGTAGTCATTTCTCGACAAAAACTACTGCTTTGAAGATCATGCATGCAGGTTATTATTGGCCCACCTTATTTTAGAGTGTCATGATCTAGTAAGGAAATGTTCGTAATGTCAATTCTTCATTGGTAAGTGAAAGAATTCTACTATTCCATTGCACTAGCAATCATTGTAGAAGAACCTTTCATGCAGTGAGGTTTGGACTTCATCAGGATGATTAATCCTATCTCTAGCTTATTCACAAGTGGATATTGACAATGATAGATTACTTCACAAGATGGATAGAAGCGAACCCTCTAAAGAATACCATTGAGATTGAAATCATCAATTTTCTCGACAAATTAATAGAAAGGTTTGACACCCACAAAACCCTAATATTTAACAATTTGCATGAGGCTTTGTGGGAATTGGGATATTAGAGTTGCCCCTCAAGCATAGAGTCTACCTTAAGACTTCATCAAATTATTATGTATGGGGTAATAGACTCATAGAGTCCACAAACAAAAACTTGATCCAACTGATAAAGTGGACCACCTCGGAACATCAAAGAGATTGGCACAAGCACCTATGAGCAGCTATATGGGCATACCACATTAATCCAAGAAAATTATGAAGGCTTCCCATTATGAATTAGTGTACATGGGGTGAATGCAGGATCACGGGGGTCCAAAAAATGGTGGTGATATGACAAAAAAGTGGTTGACAACTTTTTTTTATCCAAATTTGATGAAACGAAAAGGAATTATTAAAAAAATTGTCAGATTTTCACCAATATAAGATATACCTTATTTGGAATTCAATAGATAATTATTAATGATTTTCCACATGCATTCTGATTAAAGTCCTGATTGATAGGCTGATTGAAAAACATCTATAATTCTTAAATGATTTACCATTTTTTGAATCTTAAAGATGTAACACATTTTATGCTTCCCATACTATAGGATAAAAAGAGAAAAAAAATATTTTCATAAATTTTTGACTAAGTTATGGTGGTCAGACAAACAAATTTTAATATTTTTTAAAAAAATTAATAAAAAAATTCATAACTAATTATTTTCTTGCAAAATAATTACGAAAAAAATGTGGCACATTTGGGCATGTGTCCTCTACTTATATTGAAAGTTTCAAAAAAAAAAAAAATTGCTTGTACTTAGGTTGGTCAGACATAAACCTAATTTTTTATTTTTTCCTAAAAATTTAGTACTACTGCTTTGAAATTTTAAATTTCCACCAAATAGATTTACTTTTTTTCTAAACAAGGACCAGTATCTTAGAAGCTACATTCAATTTTCCTCAAATTTTTTTCTTATATATTTTTTAAATTATGTTTTAATAACTTATTCAATTTTTTATGTTAAGTTGCCTTACTATGCTTTTCTAAATTTTATTATCACTTAAGGGCCTAGTTTAGATGCCCATGATCTTGCATTGACCCTAATATGGAAAAGAGGTAGTTCTTGCTATCTTTATGGAAATTCTAGCATTATAACTATTGAAGTCTTTAGAAGTCGAAGAAAATGACGACATGGAAATAAGAATAGCCGATATACTAAACCTTCAGGAGGCATGAGAGAAGGCATTCAACACCATGATCAATTGGAAAGAGGTGGTCAAGAGATGGTTCGATAAAAGGACTTTTGACCCCAGTTTTAAAGAAGGAAGCCTAGTCCTTAAATACAATGAATGTGACACCAAATCGAGGCAACATGCTAAATTTGACTTCTTGTGGAAGGGTTTGTTTCGCATTTCCAAATGCAAGGAAAGTAATGATTTTGAGGTAGAAGACCTGAATGGAAATGTTGTGGAAATGCTAGTGAATGGTATCCATTTAAAACTATTTAATTAGAAAATTATCATGTTTCATTTTCCTTGTAATTTAATACTTTATGTACCATATGTATAAAATTTATAAAATACACCATTTTTGTGAAGTGGACACATAGATATAGAAAATTGAAAAACTATATTATATTCATATGATATCATTTATATATAGTTTTTTGGTGCTTAGGCCTATTTTTTTAGTCATAAAAAGAGCTTTTAGAAGCTATGAGCACATAAAAATTTACAACTTGATTGATATTCTTTCATCCCAACAGCCAAAAAGTGATAAAAGCATCAACTTGGATGGTGTGAAACTTCGACATTATGTCCACAGAAAGCGCAAAATGTGGTGGTATTCTCAAAAAAAATTGAGGACACGATAATAGGAACTCCAATAAAAATTGAGTTGTTCTGAAGAATCTGATAAAAGGTCATTCTTCAATTTCCACCACCACTCCCCTAGGTTGGTATACCAAGTCACAAAAATTAGTGTACCACTCCATACCATAGACCAACTCAATGTTGTTTATGTGAATAAGAAAGGAACCAGAAAGCATCGCCCATTGGCAATGATTCTCCAACGTAGTGGTCCGAAATCCATAAAGTAGGGGAAGCCAATGCACCATTTTGACATTGTCATAACATGGGCACATTTTGAGTCCATTTTGATTCATATTAGTTGCATGCATGACACTTCTTATATGCTTTTAGAAGGTTTATAAATGTAGAGCTTGTAAGCATTCTTAGGATGGATTTTCTACCAAGAGCAACCATCATTGTTTCATCCTCTTACATTGTCCCATAAAAACCTTTAGGACCACCATTCTAGGTCTAGCATAGCTTAAAGTGAAGAAGGAATACCCTAGCTCTAGTATTGGTTCTTAGATTTCTCCTACTTGATCACAAGTCTTATCCCATTGATCTCAAGCAATCATCACTAGCCTTGAGAAATAGGTTTTATGTGTGGGATTAGCATAACTATATCTCAAATAATCAATAGGGGGATCTAGGGTCATAATATACTACAATACTAAAATTTTGTATGACATGATCATTGCAAAATCTCTCTACAATCCTAATGTGATCATAATACATATATATTTACAACCTTTGATTGTTCATTGACAAACCACTACTCTTGTTTGATATGTCGTAACTACCTTGTATTCTAAGTGTACCTCCCCATACCCTTGTAAGGTCTCCAAGTGATGCCATTAGGTACAAATATATATAATCTTTTCTTCGACTCATCAAGGGTCTTTCCCCCTCATTATTGGTGTATCTCCCTCATACTACATATATGTCATGTGATGCATATATGCTCTATTTCCCAACAAGAAAGAAATTTCATAAGTAGATACACAAATTTTTGTCATCTATAAACATGTGAAAATCATGATATAACTAAGCCAACATGCATCTACCCCACGAATAAACTATTTGATGCTTCTCCATGTCCTACACCATATAAACTCTATACAAAAATACCAACCTAATAAGAACCATCACAATCCAAGTTCCATGCCCCTTGGATGTACTCCCTCTCATAATATTTGTAAGGGGTAGCCAAATTGTACATGCCAACATACTCGGATCTGTGTAATACTAATGTAACACTCTATGCTATGTAATACTAATGTAATACTCTATGCTACTACTTTGTGGTATGCCGATCAACCACAACTTTCCTATCCTAGACTAGTAATCTCAAAATCCAACACATTCTCTAATACAACTTCTCTAATACAACTGTAATCTCACTAGTGGATATATAGAATGTATTCATATTTGGAGCCCAGCACCAAGCCAATGTGGCAAGCATAAACGCATCATATACACATGCAGAAAACTCTCTCGTGTGCCTAAATCTATGCGCCCTCCAATAATGAGTCTCTTCAATGGGTAGTTATATGACGAATCTATTTGCTTTCCAGCGATGAAACTGTTTTCACTCTTGAACATCAAGAATGCAAAACAGACGTATAATTTTCTTGAAGTTCAGTACGACAGTTTGAATGGATTCTGATTTGATTGTTCAATATTCAATAACATAGCGTTAATGTAGCCATCTAATTTGTTCAATATTCATTAACATAGTTTTAGTGGAACTATCTACTCATTTAAAAGTTCATTGAATTTTAATGCTAATAAACATTAATCAACTTCTACGGAAGTGAAAGCTGACAAAAAAAAGCGGCACATTTAAATTAGACTACTCATTTCGTTTCTCATCAGCTGAAGGATCCGCCTAGTACAAATGAAGACTGGATTCCTCCGCATTATTATAACAATAATAATGAGAGAGGATTGAGATTTTTCGTATTATAGGACAAAAGATAGTGGTGCAATCAAACACGTCTCTTCCTTTTCCAAAAAATTGAAAAGAATTATTTAATAGAGTAATTTTAGATAGATTTTAGTTAATAAAAGTAAGATAATTATATCTCATTTTTTGGTAAGAGGATTCTTATAATAATAACAGACAAAGGATTGAGATTTTTCGCATTATAGGACAAAAGATAGTGGTGCAGTCAAACACGTCTCCTCCTTTTCAAAAAAGTTTAAGGAATTATTTAATAGAGTGATTCTTAAATCATAATTAGCATAATTTAAATAGATTTTAGTTAATAAAAGTAGGATAATTGTATATCACTTTTGGTAAGGATGAGCTTTAAAATTGCTAGTGACTGTTTTATTTGTGAAGAATGTGATATTTAAGTAACATGATATTTATGTAAAGTGATTCGGGGACGAAAGAAGCTTGAGAATTATTTTAAATTATTATTTTTAGTTGTGTATAAGTGAAATCATTATACATTAACATAACATCACTTTTAGTACAATCAATTGAGCTTGAGTTCACTTTCTCATTATTTTGATCCATAATAGAGCACATTATTATTAATATTTTAAATATAAAATTATCAATAAATATAAATATTATTAATTTTAGTTGTGCTGAAGTGAAATCGTTATACGTTAACATAACATCACTTTTAGTACAATCAATTGAGCTTGAGTTTACTTTCTCATTATTTTGATCCATAATAGAGCACATTGTTATTAATATTTTAAATATAAAATTATCAATAAATATATAATAAAGTGTTGATAAAAATTTAACATAAGTCATTAATACACAAAAAGTGTACAACTACTCATCATATTGCAAAAAACATAAACAATGGTGGTTAAAATCTAGCTCCACATGGGACGTAGGACAATCCAATATATTGTAAATAAACATTCATATGAATTAAAAGGCATTTCAATAGACACATAAAAATAACCTAGGCCTGTGAGCTTTATTTTTCTATGTCTTATCATATTTCGTCTTAACATGATTAAAATATTTAATTATGCCCTATAGTCCAAATTCAACTATTAATTAAATAATTATTGATTATTTAATTAATTCATATCTTTTATTCCTCCTGATTATTTAAATAAATAAATAACATTTATTTGTTTAAATAGGTCACTAATTTCCCATGTATCTCTATTAATTATTATTCACAGTTTACTTTCTTCTACAATTAAATAATCCCCATTATTATTTTAATTGTTCTTTTATCTTTTCCTCCAAATTTAAATAAAATTATTTATTTAAATTTCCATTCCCACTTTCCCACCAAGTAAATAATTTAAAATCATTATTTACTATCCTAGTCCCACCACTTTTGAATTAAATTTATTTTTAATTCAAAAGATCAACTTTGCCTCATAAATCAAATAGTTTTAAATTATTATTTGATTTTCCAACAATCTATTTTTTCATACCTAATATCCTCTTGTCACATACATTCCTATCCATTGATGTAATTTTCCTAAAATTAAATCATAGCCCTCCATTTCAAATTTTACCCTAATGTTGCCCTAACTCTAATTGTGGATTGTTAAATTCAATCTCAGACTTTCATCTTAGGGCATTTCTCAACTAAAAATCCTAGCCATTCATCCAAAATTGACTTTTCTATAAAATGGTAATGCCAACCTCATTTGTCATACTTCATGCTTGCAAATTTTTGAGTACACTTGTAATTCTTAAATACAATCCTTCAATATTTTGCTAAGGTCTTTGCCATAGGTCATAGTTGCTCATAAATATCTAAGGGAAAATACTGTTTACACCAAAATGGAGAGGGGCAATGAAGGTGATTCACGGAGTGCATGAACGTTTTGGTGAGATTGTTTTGAAACATAGATTTTTGGACCCAATGGACTCTCTAACTCTTATAGGGTTTTTCACCCAAAAGGAGAGAGATTAGATCCTAAAATACTTGTGTTTCATTAAAATAGAGGATGTGTGCAATGTGATGTTATGTAAATGAACTAATCTAAGTGCAATTGATTGATTAAAATGATCTAGAATGAATGCAAAGCTGAAATTTATGCTATGTTTGAAAACATAGTGTGATATGCAAACAACTATGAAATATGAAGAAATTGAAAGAAATATGCAGAACAGAAAGTATAGGGTCAAATCTGAGTGCACCTAGATGATGTGTGAGGTTTTCAAAATGTATGGAATGTTGATGAAAATTTTTAATTTTTCATAGTGGGACTCATTCACCAAGGGTGGCAAATCAGTCCTCTGATTGGTGAAAAAATGTTAGAATCTGATTTCTGATAACCAAGAGTTTATTTCTGACAAAATGCAGATTTTTAGATTTTAGGCGGGACTCGTTCACCAAGGGTGGTGAATCAGTCCTCCCCAATATTTCTGAAAAGTCAAAGGTCAATACTGCTACTCTAGATCTGGTAATGACAGAATATCAGGTTGTTGGGGTCAATTCTTTAAACTTGTCAAATTTGTAAAATAAAGGCACATCCTTGAATATGCAAATATGAAGTGATGTCAATGGCTACTCCAAAGTGCTTAAAAGTGCTTGAGTTGATGGTGCAAGACACTTGATTGCTTGAAGATTACTTCAATTATGAATGTTTGAATGAATGACTGAATGGGAGATGTAAAATGAGGTTAAAATCACATATTTATACAAATATTGTGCCTTACTATCCATTCATACCTCATCACAAGCTGACATGAAGTGAATTTGAGTAAAATTTTGAAAGAAATTTTGAAAATTTTTGAATTTAGGGCCAAGGGGGACTCATTCGCCACCCTTGGCGAATGAGTCCCACCTAGGACCCACAGCCAAGTGTCATAAATTAAGTCATGTTTAATGTTGTTTGTTGGGATAGGACCCAAAAATACACTTAATATAAACATATGAGGGCATAAAGAGGGAAATAAAGCATGAGAAAGGTGTAAATAGTGAAAATATTCCCAGAAAAGCATGAAATCTTGTTACAAGACTTTACAACACTTCAAAATAGGACTTGTTGATGAGTGAAAAGGTAGTTTTTAGGTTAATTACATTAAATAAAGTCTAGAAGAATGTATAAATTTCTTACAAAACTTCACAACACCTTCACAAGACGTCGTTCTTTGAATTTTAGCACCAAAATAAGCACGTTCAAGCCAAGATACATCATGAAACCAAAGCAACATAGCTCCAACACTATGAAACAAGACCTAAAAGACCATGAAAATGGGAAGGGTCCATTTTTTGACTGTACATTTAGCCTCCACTTTAGTGAGAGAAACTTGCTTTCTCATGCTAAAGTAGCCATGAACATCAAAGAGAAGAGGGTTCAAATGTACTTACATTAGCAAGATGAAATACAACAAACAAGGAGTATGATCAAGCCCCCAGGATGAAGATCTCGTGACAAACCGAACATAAGGACAAAGGAACACACAAGTGTTGAAATGAATTTGAGTGAAGTTTTGATCATTAATCCAACTAGTTGTAAAAAGAGAGAATGTGTACTCACTTTGGGGCCACAAGACTAGTTGTGAAAAGAGAGAATGTGTACTCACTTTGGGGCCACAAAACTAGTTGTCCACGGGGTGAGAAATCCCAAAAAGTAAGATACATATGCTAGTTGGTATGCACTCACAAACACACAAAAGTGGCTATGGGGAAAAGTCATGTCGCTAGTTGGGATTCCTACTCAACCATGCTAAAGCTATACCCATTTGATAACTTTAACAAGGTGCCACAAAGTCAAAGAAAAATGAAAAATTTGCTTTAAGTTTCAAAAATAAGATGGCATCATAGGTATGCAAGTTGTGTTATGAAAGGTGGCCAAACAAATAAGACAGCTCCACAGGCATGCAAGTTGTGTTATGCAAGGTGGTTGAATAAGAATGTTATGTGTAAAAAATGTTGTGTAATATGTTCAAAGGAGTCTTGTTCAGTTTATGCAAGGTCAGTCACTTAGGGAACATTGTGTGTAATGTCTCCAAGAGAAGACTAATTAGAGAATAGTATATTGGAAACTTAGGGGATGTAGTGTGTCACATCAAACCACCAAGAGGAATGCAATATGCTAAGATAGATCACACTTATAATTTAAGAAATCACATCCAATGCCATCCACAAAGTGACAAACACATCATGTAAATGACAAGGCTTCACTAAGAATGAAAATGAAATAATGGTAATGTATGCCCCCCACTTTAAAGTAATTACTACACATCATTCTGTGAGCAATTACTTGAAAGTAGAGAAGAGGAGGAAAGCAAGAAAGAAAACTAAGACATGAGAGCCAACATGGAAAGCTCTATGACAAGTCATATGTTTCAAAGTTAAGTTGCATCATGTCAAGGAGAAAGGAAAAGAAAAGAAAGAAGGGAGGTGCCCACCAGAAAAGAAAGCACACCAAACACATAAGGGATCTATGGATTTGGGGTCAGTATGTTCATTGCTACAATGTATTTTTGTATGAAAGGGCTCAGAATAGTCATCATTCCCCAAAGCACATAGAACTAGAAGAATGACACAAAGAGAGCGAAAGTGAAGGAAAATAAATTCTATTTTGAGTCAACATAGAAGAGACATTGTGGTCTCGAAACTTTGTGCATCATCCCCAAAAGGAAAACACAAGCAAAAAAGACAAAAAAAAAAAGTGAAAAATATTTTGGGTCAACATGAAGGAGAAATTTCGGTCTCAATTCCTTGCATCATCCCAAAAAGGAAAAACACAAGAAAAGATAAAGGTGAAAAGGAAAAGAAAAATAGTAAGGAGTTTTTTGGGTCAACATGGAAGAGACAAAAGGTGTCTCAATGCTTTGCGTCATCCCCAAAGGAAAACACAAAACTTAAATGAAAAAGACAAGGACCATTTGAGTCAACATGGAAGAGACTTAGGGCATCTCTACCCCTTTGCATCATCCCAAAAGGAAAACACAAAACAAAAGAAAAAAGTGAAAGGGGTGACAAATAGAAGAATAGAGATACACATAGAAGAAGTGTACAAAGAGAAGGAAACATCAAATGCACAATATGGGGGAATACGATACGTACATGAAAAGAAAATGGAAAATGGAAAATACAAGAAATGCAAATGTAAGTCAACCATTAAAAATAAGTTATTTTTTTCTCAGTCTTGGATGGACAAGTGGAAAAATGAATAACAAGGTTAAGAGAAAAAAGAATGCATTACAAGGACAAGGCTAGCAATGTCTTGCCTCCCATAAAGCGTAAAAGCAAGAATGAGCTAAGATGATTGATGGGAAAGGACCATGCAATAGTGAGAATGGGAAAATTCTACAACTATGGCATGAAAGGATAATGGTGTTTTAAGGGATGATGGGAAAATAGTTAGTGCCTATGAAGTGATACTTTTTTCAGTATTTCGGTCAAAGTTCGACATTCTCCAATTCGATGTACAAGAATACGATGATATTTGCAATATGGTATGTTGGAATCGTGAGGATGAATGACTAGTTTATTTGAAGGTGGCTGAAGGATAAGACCTTTTTTTAAAAGAAATTGAAGTCTCCGTTGAACACATTTAGGTGGAGGATGTGTAGGAAACTTTATCTTCTTCATTTTCTATGGTCTTTTACATTTACTAGGTTCTCCTTTTTCATGATTAAAAGCAAGAATAGAATCCATAGAGATGATAACATCCTTTTCATTAGAAAGAGAGAATGGTTGTTCATGTGGAAGGAGAATGTTCAGATTAGGAGGAGAATTCAAGATGACCTTTCCAACATCTAGAAGTCTCCTAGGTTAAAGAGAATATCTGTCAAGATGAGAAGGATATTGATATCCTAATCCTATTGTATGTGCATTAGTTGGTTGTTGTTCAAAGAGTTGATGGATGTGATGTTCATGTTTTATGTAACAACCTTGTTTACTTAATATAGTGAATCATCTACCATATGTTTCTTCAAGGTTGATAGGATTTTTTGTGACATTTTTCTCATAGAGTGGCTGAGATTGTGGTGGTTGAGAGGAAATAGATTCACTTGAGGGAGGAACCATAAGCCCTGTGTTGATTTTGGGATGTAAATAAGCAAAGCGATCAGTTGGTGTAACATTGGGAAGGTCTTGTGATCTCATAGAGGGACAAGAGGTTGTGCTGGATTCTAAGTTGTCAAGAAAATCATTATAGAACTTGTTCATGCTAACATAATCTTCTCCAATGATGTCTACTTCATGAAGAGGAAAATCATGAGGAGTTAAAGGAGCTTGAGATTGTACAATGTCATTAAGGTCACAACAAAAGGTACAACTGGACATGTCTACCAATGATTTTAGAGAATGCCAAAACTTATTAAAAGAAATTCTATGATGCCAATGAACTAAGATGCAATAAATGAAGAAAAATAGAGAATCTTTTATTGGAAATAGAATGTAGAAAGGGGAAAGAGGAATGCAGAAAAATTATAGAAATAATGCAAGATTACTATCTAAAATGTCCAAAGGGACTAATTCGCCCTGGGTGATGAATGAGTCCCAGGAGGAAATTATTTTTGTATTTTTTAGAATTTTAAAAATGAATTAAATGCTTTTCAAAATGCAAAGACAGGCACAAAATGAAGAATTTCAAATTTTTCAATGAATTTGAATGCAATAATGAAAACTAAATGAGTTTTTCACTGATGCAAAATGAAAGATCCTAGGATGCAGTAACCAATATAATGTCCTAATTGAATTTTAATGAAAATGTAAACTAGGATGCAAGATATGAATGTAATCAGAAGTTCAAGAGTTAGGTTCACCAAAATGAAATGTAGATTTTAGGACCCAATGGACTCTCTAACTCTTATAGGGTCTTTCACACAAAAGGAGAGAGATTAGATCCTAAAATGATTGTGTTTCATTGAAATAGAGGATGTGTGCAATTTGATGTTAGGTAAATGAATTAATCTAAGTGCAATTGATTGATTAAAATGATCTAGAATGAATGCAAAGATGCAATTTATGCTATGTTTGAAAACATAGTGTGATATGCAAACAACTATGAAATATGAAGAAATTGAAAGAAATATGCAGAACAAAAAGTACAAGGTCAAATATGAGTGCACCTAGATGATGTGTGAACTTTCTGGAATGTTTGGAATGCTGATGAAAATTTTTAATTTTTCACGGTGGGACTCATTCGCCAAGGGTGGCGAGTTAGTCCTTCGACTAGTGAAAATGTGTTGGAATATAATTTCTAATAGCTGGGAGTTGATTTCTAACAAAATGTAGATTTCTAGATCTTAGGTGGGACTCATTCGCCAAGGGTGGTGAATCAATCCTCCCCAAGATTTCTAAAAATTCAAAGGTCAACACTACTACTCCAAATCTGGTAATGACTAAATATTAGGTTGTCGGGGTCAATTCTTTAAACCTATCAAATCTATAAAACAAAGGCACATCCTTGAATATGCAAATCTGAAGTGATGTCAATGGCTGCTACAAAGTGCTTAAAAGTGCTTGAGTTGATGATGCAAGATGCTTGATTTCTTGAAGATTACTTGAATTATGAATGCTTGAATGAATGAGTAAATGGGAGATGTAAAATGAGGTTAAAATAACATATTTATACAAATCTTGTGCCTTACTATTCATTCATACCTCATCAAGGGCTGACATGAAGTGAATTTAAGTAAAATCTAGAAAGAAATTTTGAAATTTTTTTAATTTAAGGCTAAGGGGGACTCATTCGCCACCCTTGGCGAATGAGTCCCACCTAGGACCCACAACCAAGTATAAAAAATTAAGTCATGTTTAATGTTGTTTATCAGGATAAGACCCAAAAATACACTTAATATATGCATATGAGGGCATAAAGAGGCAAAATAAAGCATGAGAAAGGTGTAAATAGTTAAAATATGCCTAGAAAAGTGTGAAATATTGTTACAAGACTTTACAACACTTCAAAATAAGACTTGTTGATGAGTGAAAAGGTAGTTTTGAGGTGAATTGCATTAAATATTGTCTAGAAGAATGTAGAAATATCTTACAACACTTCACAAGACATTGTGAATCTTTGAATTTTAGCACCAAAATAAGCGTGTTCAAACCAATACTTCTATACATCATAAAATCAAAGCAACATAGCTCCAACACTATGAAACAAGACCTAAAAGACCATGAAAATGGGAAGGGTTCATTTTTCAATGGTACATGTTCATTTGTTTATGCTTTTATATTCCATTATGCTTCGTTGTTAGGTAGGGTTTAGTTTGTTTATGCTTTATATTGTTAACTTGAACTTTTCCTTAGTTACATTTGGTGAACCCAATGTGAAGGGCACAAATTTTGTAGATTTTGTATGGATTTTTCAATTTTAAAGGTTGTCGATATAGTTCGACACAACTGCCAAATATAGAATGATGCAATCACAAACCAAATGACACAACTGGCTGGCATTAGGGAATTCTTAAATTTTCTTTAATGTCATGTTATTTTTGTTAAATCTAGGTTATTTATCTTTATGGTTTATTAGTCTAACCCTAGGGTAATATCATAAGCATCGTTAGATCACTAGTTTTTGGTAGATTTTTAGTTTTTTTTGCAAGTTCAAACTAGTGCACTACAACTAACTGTATTTTGTTGCATCCATCTTTCTAGTTCACTACAATTGTCAAGAACCCGAGCTGCATCTACTATGGTTAATCGTAGCCAAAAACCCATGAGCCGCAGTCATATTTCCTGAGCCACATTTGATCATTCCTGTGAGTCGCATCTGACAGTTTAATGATGCAACTACCTCTTGATGGTTTGCTTCTATTTTCTACAAGTATTTTCCATTTTCTATATTTTTGATTTAGTAGGTTAGGGTTTCCTGGTACTAATATTCTGTTGGTAGCATGTGGCGAGTTGGAGGAGGATATTAACTTTGTTTTGTTGTTTATTTTTCATAAATCCCTTCATTTCTAAGCAACAAACAAACAACACACTACAACTTGCATTTCACATTCATGGCTTGAAATGAGCTACATTTACATCCATTGGGTTTAAAAAGAACACAATTTGCATCTACACTCATCAAGGATAAAATATACATGTATTTTTATGGCATTGGGCTAAAAAGAACCTTGATTGTCTCATAATAAGTTGGGTTAAAATTTACAAGTGTTTGGCATGTCTTGTGGTATGGTAATGATTTATTAATGCGTATATACTTCTCTTGCACCTTGTAGCAATATGGAGAGTTAAAGGCACTAAGGGATTATTTCTTTTCCACCCACACATTTTGATTTTGGGATTAAAATGAACAACCTTGTGAGTTTGGATTGAAATCTTTGTGTATGCAATATCCTCGCACCTTATTGTGATCTTGGATGACCAAAAATAAAGTTTTCAATTTTCTTTTCTTTAACCTTAGAGGGGCCTTCCTCAAAAGAGGGAACAACTCCAACCGTTTTTCACTCGCCACACCAGTATATAAAAGGATAAAACTAAACTATCAAGTTCTCATGGTATGCAGGCCTTAGTCGTACAGTGTCATTTGAAAATAGGTACCTACCTTTTCTTTCAAAGGCATAAGAGCCCCTAATAGAGTGATAAAAGCCTTAAGTGGCTTGTTGGACACTTGTGAGGTGCCATGTCCTCAAGTATTTGTTAGAAAAATGAAGAAGAATTATTTTTTTATAGTTTTGTGTTGTCATTGATTTCACCATGTTGTGACTACAACTCTAAGCTAGTGCTTGATCTAGAATTTTAGTTTAGTATCTGAACCAGTATTTGAGCTGCATTCTCTGGTATTCTAGTCTGCATTCCTCCATAGTTGACAGTTACTGTTTGCAGTTTTGGGAAATTGTTTATGGTTTTTGAAGGCATGCATGTTTAGAATATTATGTGCTCTGGTGCTCATACAACGTAGTGACAACAAACATAATTTTTGTTTCTTTTTGCATTGAAGTCTATTCTTGGTTGACTTCTTGGGTTAAGTGTGATACAATGAATTAATTTTGCTATGTGGGTATATGTGTGACCTATCTTAGGTCTATGCTGACATGATGTAGCATGTTGGATGTTTGAATTTCTTTTTGGAAATATTTTGTGAATGATTGGAATTGACAATTAGTATTTATTGTAAATATGGAATGCATCTAATTAGGCTGACCTAATTGATGCTTGTAGAGAAGATCAGGTATATATATGTATATATTGTAAAGTTTAGAAAAGAAAAAAAAAGGAGATAGATAGAGAGAGAGAGAGAGAGAAGAAGTGTTGGTGTATGTGTGAAGAATGAAGCAGTAGTAAATGCAAAAGTGAGTGAAAATGATGAAGTGTGTCAACTCAGTCTATTGAGCATCACCGAAACTACATCAACACTTGTTAGGTGCATCATCCTCGGTTCATTTTGGCTATGAAGCCCAATTTTGTTTTGTGAATCTTTTTGTAGGAAATGAGCCTCCCCTATAAGCAATGAGCTTTTATATATAGAAAGTGATTCCTTTCAGGGTAGTGAGCCCTTGGTAGCGAGCCTTTTATTTTTTAGTTTTTAGAAACTACTTTATATTGTGAGTTAAACCTCACCATGGTTTTTCCCTACTTGGAATTTTGGGACAACTAATTCACCCCCCTCTTAGTTGTCCTACATCTTTTAACAATTGGTATTAGGGCTTGGTTCCTCTGGAAAAGCCTAAAAACTTGAGTGAGATCCTAAGGATGGAAGAAATGAATGATAAAGGATAGCTTCAGAATACTCTTGAGGATCTTGAAAATTTTGAAAGAGAAAACAAAGATCTAAAAGAGAATCTGGATGAAGAAAATGAATGTGTCCAGAATTTACAGGAAAAACTAAAGAAATTCAAGGAAAGACATAGAGAAGTGAGTGAGCAGTTGAAGCAAGAGATAATTGGACTGAAAGTGATAGTAGAAGAGAAGAAGAGAATTGAAGAATGTATGAATACAATGGTAAAGAAAAAAATGGATGAATGCTCTAAACTTGAATAGGAGGTAGTAAATTGAAGGATTGAACTCGAAAAGGAAAAACTCTATGAGAATAATTTCAAATCAAGCTCCAATAAGCTTGGAGAATTGCTTGTTGGACAAAAATAAGTAAAGACAAAAGATGGTTTGGGAAATGATGCAGGTGAAATTTCTAAGGACAATTAGATGACTCGGGACAAAGGGAAGCGGAAAAGAAATTCAAGGAATTTTGCAAGGAGACAGCCTAATGCACAAAGGCATCCCTCTTTCAATGGTATTTTTTTTCTATAATAAATATGGTCATAAGGTAACAAAATACAAGAGCAAGAAGAATTTATTTTCCAATCCCTTCACCAAAAAATGTTTTGAATGTAAGAAGGCTGAACATAAAGCTATTAATTGCATATCTTAGGGGAGAATGATAAGTCAGGTAATGAGGAACAAGTTTGATGCAAGCAGATTGAATCAAACCTTTCATGGCTACTACTATACATGTAACAAATTTAGACATAGAGAAAATAAATGTATGTAATCAAGGTCACAGTAATCAGAAAGGTGTTGTCTATTATAATTTCAATAAATTTGGACATATTTCAAAGGTTTACAAAAGTCAGAAAGGAAAGAAGTCTACTCTGGTAGAGAAGAATGATCTGGTAAAGAAGGTAAACAAAGAAGAAATTAAGCAAGAGATGAATAAGATATGGAAGACGAAAGAAGAAGAAAAACCTAAAGCTAATGGTGTGTTTGTGCCCTTATCCGGTGTGAACGATTCCTCCGAGAATTAGACCTAGCATGGTCCTAGGGGTAACATTATAAAAAAATCATAAAACCCCCTGGATAAATGGCATATCAGAGGCTGGCATGAGGGTGAAATGTGAGGAATGAAGAATCAAAGTCTTTGGAAAAAGAATCAGAAGAAAACATGTTGTCATGATGATTTGTGAACCAAATTAGGGTTTTTTATGTTGAGAAAAATGTATTAGCATCTTTTTGATGTTTGTCACATTTAATGCATCTTAGGGTAAATTCAATGGTGTATAAGTTTGAATTTTTTATTCTTATTGTTTAATTGAGCATTTGAAGAACTTGAAAGGTGCCCTAGAGTGATCTTGAAGTGAGCTTGAAGCAATTATGAAGGGAATTCAAAGAAATTGTCATAGGTAATCCAGAATATTTTCTCATTTTGCAAAATGGGAAGAAGAAAAACAAAGAAGTATTAATTAAAAAATTCAAAAAAAATCAAAGAGATGGATAGAGAACCAAGTGTTGTCATCCCTTTGAAGCTGAAATGAGTTGAATTCAAAGAATCTAATCATAGAAAGATGAAAGAAATGGAACTAGGGCTGAAGGAAAATGAATTATAGAACATAAAAACCCTAGGTATGGATTTGTGGAGAGAATTTATGTGGTTTTTTGATAAAGAGTTATTTTATTCTTGTTGAATTGCTTCAAGAATGACAGTATTGTATTGGAAAAACCCTATTAATTACGAAGGAAGTGATCGAAGCGATTACTAGCTTATACAGTAATGGGGATCTTCCTGGAAAGAAAACTATGAAGTACAAAGATGTGGAGGAACTAATTGGCATTAGTAAAGACCCTCAAGCTCTATTGATAAACACTCTCAAGGATTTTGTTGTAAGGTATGTTGTGTATGTTGTTTCTTACAAAATCTATTTTATAAATCATGAAGGTTCGACATCGGCGATTGATTTTTATATTGCACATATGATGGTTAAGGAGAACAAGAAGTTTGATTTGTGTGGTCTATTGCTTGAGAATATTTCTGAAAATGTTGGAATGTCAGTGATTGAGGGTTATCCCTTTTGATTTGGATCTTTGCTTGTGTGCTTGGTGTTTTAATTTTTGAATTCTCTACTAGGAAAGAATAATGTTGTGTGGTAATCTGGTATTCCTATTGGGAAACAAGTCTACAGATACCTGAAAGTGTTGGTAGATAATGTAAGTGTGTGCAAATCATATTTCACATCCTTGAAAACAAATATTTGCTCTAGAATGTCAACACTAAGTACTTTGAAGTGGGTTCATCCTTCGGTAAAAGAGAAATGGAAAGAACTTTGATATCTTTGAAGACAAAGGAGGGAAACAAAGACTGAGAGTTGGTGAATTGCAAGTTGAACTGATTGTTGTAAAAAGAAAAAGAGATGATCTATTGAAAACCTTTTGGCTCCTTAAGGAGATTTTTGAGGTTCGGTTAGACCATCTTTCCAGAATACTTACCAATGCAGAAGATGTTGAAATACAGTGTTCATATTGGTCATCCTCTTTTACTCTGTTGGGCTTATTGGAAAGCATCTACACAAGAATGGATTTAGCTACATTTAACTAGAAGAAACAATGTCCAATTCTCAAGGAAAGATACAAGAAGGTGTTTTAGGTGAAGAGTGTCATTTTTACTTGAATCCTAAATGTTCAATCTCTTTTGTTTTGTTTGAGAAGAAAAGGAAGAGGAAAATGAATTTGAATAGAATGAAGTAAATTGAATTGTTGTTTGAATTTTTTTTGGCTGGAAGTTTTTGAAGAATTGGAATCTTTTTGTAAAATTTTCATGTCACTATGTTTACATCCTTTTGGCTTCCCTTTTCCATTGATGTCAAAGGGAGAGAGATTGGAGTAATTTGGGAAGATTTTGGAGAGACTGGAGAAGCTTTTTGAATATTTCTTTTTGGCACATGTTGCCATCAATGACAAATGGGGAGATTATTGGAAAAATGAAGAAGAGTGATTGTATCTACAATTTTGTGTTGTCATTGATGTCACCATGTTGTGACTGCAAGTCTAAGCTAGTGCTTGATCTGGTATTTTTGTCTGGTATCTAAACCGGTATTTGAGTTGCATTCTCCAGTATTCTAGTCTGCATTCCTCCATAGTTGACAATTTTTGTTTGAGGTTTTAGGAAATTGATTATGGTTGTTGAAGGCATGCATGTTTAGAATATTATGTGCTCTGGTGCTCATATGACATAGTGACAACCAACAAAATATTTGTTGCTTTTTGCATTGAAGTCTATTCTTGGCCGACTTCTTGGGTTAAGTGTGATATGGTGAATTAATTTTTCTATGCGGGTTTATGTGTGACCTATCTTAGGTCTATGCTAACATGATGTAGTGTGTTAGATGTTTGAATTTATTTTTGAAAATACTTTGTGAATGATTGGAGCCAACAATTAGTATTTTTGGTAAATATGGAATGCATCTAATTAGGCCGACCTAATTGATGCTTGCAGAGAAGATCAGGTATATATATATGTATATGTTAGATTTTTATTTTTTAAAAGGAGACAGATAGAGAGAGAGAGATAGAAGAGGTGTGCATGTATGTGCAAATAATGAAATGGTAGTAAATGTGAAAGTGAGTGAAAATGATGAAGTGTGTCAACTCAGTCTATTGAGCATCACCAGAACTGCATCAACACTTGTTAGGTGCATAATTCCTAGTTCATTTTGGCTATGAAGCCAAAATTGTTTTGGTGAATCTTTTTGTAGGAAATGAGCCTCCCCTATAAGTAGTGAACTTTTGTATTTGGACAGTGAGTCCTTTTAGGGAAGTAAGCCCTTGGCAGTGAGCCTTTTATTTTCAATTTGAAACTACTTTATATTGTGAGTTAATCCTCACCATGGTTTTTCCCTCCTTGGGTTTTCCATGTAAAAATCTAGTGTTTATGGTGTTAATTTACTTTTTGTTATTTTTGTTTCTTTCTTATACTTAATAACAAAATAGTGTGGTTGTGGAATTCATATGTGTTGAAGTTTTAAGTTGGAATTTTGGGACAACTAATTCACCCCCTCTTAGTTGTCCTACATCTTTTAATATTATTTACTAGAACAGTCATGTTTTTAGAAGCCTCCACCTTTTGGTAGTTTCTTAGTATAGTGTTGGGTATAGTATCATGCCTGAAGATTACTAACTACTAACTCCCTTGAGTAGATATAGCAAATTCCTAGGAAGCGATTACCCAGAGATTCAAAGTTGGTGAGCCTGGGAAGTGAGTGCATTGTAAGGGGGATTCTATGCCACCAAACTTCTAAGCTATCCACTCTCGATAAGGAAAGGTGTTTAGCATTGATCCGGGGTATTTCAATGAGCTATACCAAGTATACAATCCCTTTCCAATTAGGATTGGGTGATACTACAATACTAGTTTATAATTTTTGGCCAAATTGAACACTAAAATATTTTTTTCTAACTAAATCTTCACTTTTGAGCACCTATAGCGGCTAAACCATGAGGAATTTGAAGATGATGAAAACTAGTGATTTGTCACATATTTTTTTTAGATTCTAAATATATTTTTTTCAAAATTTTTGGAATCATATTGCACTTATTTTTCCATCTCCTTTGAAAACTAGGTTTTTTTAGTAAACACCATTTTTAAGGAGTGACACTCATTGTATAGCACATAATTTTTTTTCCATGAAGGATAAAATTATTTTTTTAAAAAATTTAGATTTGTAACTACAATATCTAATGCTTGCAATTGGTTTCATAGTGATTTCTTGAATATTTTTTTCTTAAAAAAGTTTCAAAGTCAAAACAATTACAATTTAGACATAGGCAGACTGTATAACACAACTTTTTTTTTGTATGTATCAAAATTCAAATTTTTTGTTTTGGATCAAGGACTTCAATATCTGGTGCACTCATATTTTTCAAAATTTTTTGATATTCTATTTTTCCATATGTGTAGAACAAAGAGCTTGATTTTTGGCGAAAAATCTACATTCACAAGAAATAAAAAATAAATATAATAATAAAATTAAATTTATTTAAAATTATACTTTTTGGGAAGCTTATAATAAGGACTATATACTTACAAACAATAAATTTTAAATGAATTCATTTGCTCCTATAAAATTTAAATCAAAATTCATTTTTTATCAGCATTTTGATAGGTACAAAGGAGACTCTATTATATGTATGGTTTAAAACTAGCAGGGCTCCATCCAAGGGGGTTTGATCTAAGCTAGTTTGATCAAACCCTATTCAATTAGAATTCTTTAAATGGAAATTTTTAAGGTTTAAATCATTATATTTTCTAAAAAAAATTGATTTCAGCAAAAATCATAATCTCCCAAAAATTGTAAACCAACTTTGTGGGATCACTCAATTGTGCATGTTTTTCAAAGTGCTTGTGTCAAACAACCCGAGACAAGACAAAGTGTTTTCCCAAATAAATAAAAAACAAACATCTTTGAAATCTAGAAAACTAAACTCAAACTAAAAAAAGTTCACAACTTGGTCAAAATTATAGAAATACTTAGTCAAAATTCTAGAAAAACTAGAATCTGTCCATAGAAAAATGCAACTGTTGTCTTGCAACACATCTGCTAAACCTGAAATGTAATTGTTGTCTTGCAATGCATCTACTAAACCTAAAATGCAACTGTTGTCTTGTAACACATTTTTTAAACCTACAATACAATTGACTGTCCTGAACCACAACATCCTGTCACGCAGGAAAACAACTGTAATTACCACAAGTTGAGGTCAAAATTTTAATAGCTAACTTTAATTACCCTTTTCCAGTGATCCCTATACCAAAGTAGAAAGCTTTTATCAAACAATTTAACATTACACCCTTAGGTTTGTCATTTAGTTTTAAGCATTGCAAACTTTAGTTGCATTTTAGGATTCTCAATCACTTTCAACTTAGCCAAACTCTTAGGTTATTACCTTTGCAAATTTTAGAATAGGAAAAATTTCCATACTTTGTGTCAACCATTTCTTCAAGAAAAATATTGTCAGTAAACCAAGTCACTTGTCACACTTATACTCTTTATCATTTTAAGTTATTCTTTTCCAACTCATAAGTCTAGTTTGGGAACTCACTTGGCATCTTTTTCATTTCACTTAATCTCACACAAGGCCCCTTGACAATTAAAATTGAAGCATTGGCTAAACTTTTTATGGTTAGTAACCTCTTCCCAATCTCCCAAAATTTGATCACCTTTAGAGCTTGTTTACACCTTGCACTTAAAGCACTTCCTTTAACATATTTAGTCCATATTTTCATTAGACATCCCTGTTAGGCCTCAACATTACCTCACTTTAACCATTCTTCTTAGACAACATTATCACTTTGTATCCCTCATAAACATTTAACATCTATCATCCTCCTTAGACATTATTGACATCTTCCATTAGGTCACTCCTCATCATTGATGCCCAAAACAAATGGGACCAAAAACATAGTTGCATTAGTCTTGACACTTTATATCCAAAAATTCCAAAAAAAACATAGACTTAGAGTAATATCATTCCCATAATTAGAACTAGTCCCACATCATTTGCATTTGTCCTTGTTTGAGCAAACTTTACATGGTTTCAAGACTATATTACAAAAAAGGATAAGAGACATGGATCCCTTTGGACATGAAGAAGACCTTTATAACCATACTAGTGGCATGAACCAAAATGTTACCTCACATACAACTCACAACAATACCAACATGGGATCTACCTCCAACAATCCCTTCAATGACACAAATATTAGACATATATCACACAATAATCCTTTTGAACAATTGGTTCAAAGAGAACCCAGAGGAAATGTCTTTATAGAAGAGGTAGAGGTTGTTGCCCAAAATCCAGAAGTAGCCTCCTTTGTAGACAAATTAATTGTGCTAGATCCACAATGCTATTTAGCCAAAATCTTGCATGAAGGAGTTAGATTACCACATGGGTTTTATGCCAACACTTTGATAGTAGCATCTCCTAATAATTACACACAAACTATTCAAGCTCCCTCAACATCACAACATAACACTACCCCTATTCCTAGTGGCACAACAACTCAAAGTGCAAAAAACACGATCAATGTAACATTTGATTTTGGGGCACCTACTACATCACAAACCATGTCACAATCATGCCACAAGTGTCTCAAATTGTGTCACAAACTATTTGATCAACCTTTTCCACATTTGGATCATCATCTAATGCCTTGGGGACATCTTCATTCAATCCTTTCACATGAATAATTTCCATTCAAGGACCTCAACCTAACATCAATATCACATCACAAGGACCTCAAATCACCACAAAAACTAGTGGTCACCAAGGTCCTCAAGTTAACACAAAAACTAGTAGCCCTCAAAGACAAAACATGAACTTCTCATATGGTCATATCCCTCAAATTGGACAAGGAATTAAAGCATCACAACACATGAACATTTCACAAATAGGTCATACCCCTCTTGGTTATCAAAACAAACATGTAAAATACATTACCCAAATGTAATTCAACAGTACTAGATCACATATCCCAACATACACTTCCCATATTCATACACAAGCTCAACATCAACACATCCCAACTCAAAATATATATCATCACAACAAATGGTAACACATGGGATACCTATCACCAACATGTGTGATGCAACCAATAATCCAATAGTGGATGCTTTGATTGCCCAACTAGTTGCTTTACAAAAAAAGTAGGAGACATGCAACTATCACATAAGAAGACTCATACATCCTTTGACTTGCATCCATATCCATTTGACACAAACTTATATATTCCACCATTTCCTCTAGGATATGTGTTCTAAAATTTCTCTAAATACAAAGGAAAGACAAAGCCTATTGAGAAAATAAGAGCATTCACAATCAATTGTGTAGACGTGGCACATGAACCCACCTATTTGATGAGACTTTTTCCTAGGGGTCTCGCAGTTCCTGCACTCAATTGGTTTGCACTTTTTCCTAAAGGAATAAAATCATGAGATGAACTTGCCAACAAATTTGTAGAAAAATATTCCTATAACATCAACATGGAGATTACAATCACCACACTTTGTAAGACAACCCAAGAAGAATCTAGGGAAATATTCATTCCTTTCTTCCAAAGATGGTGAAGCCTAGAAAGTTATTTTCTAGTTAAAATCCCTGAAAAAGAGAAGGTACACATGTTTTTCCAAAATCTCCTTGGACCCTTGAAATATGGCTTGCATGCCCATTGTTGTACAACCTTCATAGAACTTGTGGAAAAGGGTGTCCAACTTGAAAAATCCCTCATCAAAAAAGGAGAACTTAAGTATCCTACGAAGAACACAAACATGAACATGACCTATGATAAGAACAAATATTGGGCCAAGAAAAAACATGTTACCAATGACGGTTCCGTCAACACTAAGACAATTTATGAAACAAGCTTGACAATCACACTCAGGGGATATCAACCACAAAATAATCCCCCATCTATCCCAACCCCTATAA
This sequence comes from Sequoia sempervirens, assembly GCA_007258455.2. Taxonomy (NCBI): domain Eukaryota; kingdom Viridiplantae; phylum Streptophyta; class Pinopsida; order Cupressales; family Cupressaceae; genus Sequoia; species Sequoia sempervirens. The sequence continues at coordinate 729,051,703 of VDFB02281492.1, read as the reverse complement.
TAAATTCGGGTGATCCCATAATAGTGGTTTACAATTTTTCGCCAAACTAGACACTGAAATTATTATTTTTAACTAAATCTTCACATTCGGGCACCTATAGCAGCTAAACCGTGAGGAATTTGAAGATGGTGCAAACTAGAGTCTCATCAAATTTTGTTTGTAGATTCTAAAAATATTTTTTTCAAAATTTTTGGAATCAAATTGCACTTCTTTTTCCATCTCCCATGAAAATTGGTTTTCATAAAACAACATTTTTAAAAAGTGAAGCACATCGTATAACACATAACTTTTTTTCATGAAGGATAAAATTTTAATTCTTTCAAATTTAGATTTGTAACTATGATATCTAGTGCTTCCACTTGGTTAGATAGTTTTTATTGAATATTTTTTCCTTAATCAAGTTTCAAAGTCAAATGAATTACAATTCAAACACATAACCATTATAGCATAACTTTTTTGTATATGTCAAAATTTAATTTAATTTTTTGTTGGATCAAGGACTTCAATATCCGGTGCACTCATATTTTAAAAAAAAAAATTAATAATATTCTATTTTTCCACATGTGAAGAACAAAGAAATTCATTTTAGATGAAAAACCTATGTTTAATAAAACTTAAAACAAATACATAACAAAACCAAAACATATTACAATTATATTCATTGGATAGCTTGTTCTAAGGAATACCATAATCATTTGAAATAAATTTTAAATGAATTCATTTGATCCCCCAAAAGCTAAATCAAAGTGATTTTTTATCAGCATTTTGATAGGTGTAAAGGAGACGCATTTATAGGTATGGTTTAAAACTAGTGAGGTTCTATCCAAGGGGGTTTGATCTAAGGTGATTTGATCAAACCCTCTTCAATTGGAATCATTAAAATGGAACTTTTTAAGGCTTAAATCATTATATTTTCTAAAAATATGTGATTTCAGCTAAAATCCATTCCTCTCAGGAATTGTAAACCACTATTATGACAGCAGGTCAACGAAAACAAACTACACAATCCCAAAATGACACACTTACACACCCTTGGGAGAACCTATTGAGACTGTCCTCAAGAAGCTTGTTCAAAATAACATCATAACATTGCAAGAACCCAAAGTGTATGATCCAAGACAATTTAAACCATCTTGGTGGGATGACAATTCCTTATGTGATTATCATAGAGAAAAAGGACACAAAACATCATCCTATAGACAATTGTGAAACATTATATAGGATTTAATCGAAAATGGAGACATTAAAATTAATGGTCAGCAATATTCTTCTAATACTAACCATACCATTCATAAAAAACCTTTGCAAGATCATGGTTTGGGAAACCCCTCCTTGTTAGGAAAAAAGACTAATAACCAAGTAACTACATTCATTCTGCCTTTGATTACTCAGGTGAACCCATAATAAATCACCTTTAAGTTGTCGATGAATATTTCAATACCATCACTATCAAAAAGACTCTTGAATGCAATGCCTCCACTCGCTGAGCTAAAATCATGACACCTAGCTCTTCTACTAAGCAACCACAGCCTAAAGGAAAATTTAACCTTGTCAATCAATTGGGTAAAACCCTTGCTCAAATTTCCATAGTCGAGCTATTGCGTATCTCTCCCACATAAAGCTATCCTTGAAAAGGCTTTAAAAGAGACTTCAGCCCCTACCAACATTGATGTCGACCATTTTGAAGCTATGGTCAGATATCTGGAAACTTCCCACCAAGTCACTTTCTTAGACCAAGATTACTCCACACCTAAGTCATACTGCAATGACACATTACATATTGAATTTTGTATCTACAAAAATAAGGTCAGACAAGTCCTAATAGATGGCGGAGCTCTAGATTGAGCATATGTTCTTTAAAATTGGTCAAGCACTAGGATTCTTTGATGCATGTGTAGATGCCAATAAAATTATTGTAATAAAATCATATGATGATGAGGATCATTCTTCTAAGGGAATTATCACACTCCTTATTCATTTTGGGCCAGCAATCATAGATAACACATGCCAAGTTCTGGATCTTGAATTTCCTTACAACACCCTCCTTCGTTGGCCTTGGATTTACAAATTGAATGTTTTACCCTTCACATATAACCATTGGCTTAAATTCCCTTATAATGGCATTGAGGTTACCCTAACTGGTCATCTTGGCCCCTTTCAATATTGCACCAACTTAAGAGGTATTTCTGAACATCAAGTTCCTATCAATCATGAAGATTTTACATCCACCTCATCCCAATAAATCGATCCATCTACACTCACCAAGTCATCCACTCCCACTGCTTCAACCTCCACCCCACCATGTACTTCCACCATTCCAACTACCAATCCAAATATCAAGATCCAATACATAGGGTATGGAGAGTATAAATTGAATACCACTTATTGCATCTCACAATTGCCTAAGTCTCTATAAGTTTATGGAAGACGATGTTGGGTGATCCCACAATAGTGGTTTACAATTTTTGGCCAAACTGGACACTGAAATATTTTTTTCTAACTAAATCTTCACTTTTAGGCATCTAAAGTGGCTAAACCATGAGGAATTTGAAGATGATGCAAACTAGAGTTTTGTGAAATTTTTTCTATAGATTCTAAATATATTTTTTTCAAAAATTTTGGAATTAGATTGCACCTCTTTTTCCATCTCCCATGAAAACTACTTATTTTTAGAAAACAACATTTTTAAGGAGTGATGCTCACCATATAACGTGCAAATTTTTTTCTATGAAGGATAAAATTTTAATTCTTTCGAATTTAGATTTCTAACTCCGATATCTAGTGCTTCCACTTCGTCAGATAGTGTTTTATTGAATATTTTTTCCTTAATCAAGTTTCAAAGTCAAACCAATTACAATTCAGACGTAGGCGGACTATATAATGTGTTACTTTTTTTGTATGTATTAAAATTCAATTTTATTTTTTTTGTTGGATAAAGGACTTCAATAACTGGTGCAGTCATTTTTTAATTTTTTTATAATCTTCTATTTTTACACATGTGTTGAATAGAGAGTTTGATTTTTGTTGAAAAACCTACATTCACAAGAAATAAAAAATAAATATAATAATAAAATTAAATTTATTTAAAATTATACTTTTTGGGAAGCTTATAACAAGGACTACATACTTTAAAAAAATAAAATTAAATGAATTCATTTGATCCCCCAAAAGGTAAATCAAAAGTGGTCTTTTATTAGCATTTTGATAGGTGTAAAGGAGACTTCGTTATAGGTATGGTTTAAAACTAGTGGGGTTCTATCCAAGGGGGTTTGATCTAAGATAGTTTGATCAAACCCTCTTCAATTGGAATGCTTGAAATGGAACTTTTTAAGGCTTAAATCATTATATTTTCTAAAAAAATGTGATTTCAACAAAAATCAGAATTTCCCAAATTGTTAACCAACTTTGTGGGATCACCCTGCTTAAGATTGGAACCTAAGGTTATCTTTAAATTTCCTCCCACTACCACCTTCACAAAATGGGGAGAGGTAAACAAGGAAGATATAGATGAAATTTCATCCTAGATTTATAGAGATGAGAAAGATCGGCCACCCTTACCAATACAAAAATATGGTAAAGGCTTTGAGATAATGAAGGAAAAAGGCTATGATGGAATCAATGGTCTTTGTACAAACAAAAATGGAAGAAGAGAACCTTTAATGTATGAACCGTTAATTTTTGGCTCTCTAGGACTTCTCTAACTCTTCGAGGGTTTCTCACCTAAAAGAAGAGAGGTAGGGCCAAAAATGCTAACTAGTTCATTCAAATTATGATATGTGTGATGTTGTCTAAACTAAATGAAGCAAATTAAATGAAATTGAGTTATCTATATGAGTGGATGTGAATGCAAAAATAGGATTTAAACTATGTTTGAAAACATGTTATGATATGCAAATAATAAACTAAATGAAGAAATAAATTTGCAGAACAGAAAGACATGAGATAAAACAAAGTGCACTTGGGCAATGCTTGATGAATCAAGAATGTTGTGGATGTTGACCGAAATCACTCAAATTTCACAGTAGGACTCATTTTCCCAAGGTGGTGAATTTGTCCTCCAATTGGTGAAAAAGTGTCAAAAACTAGTTTTTGACTATCGAAATCTAGAATCTAACAAAATTCAGATTTTCAGTCCTAAGGTGGGACTCATTTTCCACTGGTGGAAAATTAGTCCTCTCCCAAAATTCTAAAAAACTAGGAGACCACTCTACAATACCAGATCTATAAATCTCTGATGGTCAGGTTGCTGAAGTCAATTCTACAGGAAATAGACAGAAAACCTTCTCCAAGATTGAAATATGAATGAGTTGAAGCACCTAGTTGACTTGTTTACCAATCTTTAACACCAAGAATCTTGTTAAATCTTCATACCTAGATCTGTAAACACACATGTAATAGGGAGAAAATGGTTCAGGGTTAGGAAATAGGGGTTTTCCTTGGTCAAACCCCACTTTTGGTAATCAAACCCTTAATGAAAAAATGAAATGAAAGAGAATGATAAACTAATAACATGCAATAGCTATCAAATTACCAAACCCTTGATAATGAAAATCCGAATTAATGTCAATGGATGCTCCAGAGTGCTTGAATATTGCTTGAATTGATGTTGTAGAATTCTTGAATGCTTGAATATGATGTGTAAATGTTGGAGAATTGTAGGAGGTATAAAATGAGGTGAAAAACACATATTTATACAAACTTGTGCCTTAGTTAACCATTCATACCTCATCACAGGCTAACATAAAGTGTTTTTGAATAAAAACCTAAAAGGAAAATTTAAAAAAATTGAATTTGGAGCAAGGGGGACTCATTTGCCACCCATGGTGAATGGGTCCCACCTAGGACCTGAAAACAGGTGTCAGGAATTAAGTTGTATTTAATGTTATTCGTTAGGTTAACATTCAAAAATATAATTAATTAGACATATGAGAGCATAAAGGGGTCAAATAATGCATGAGAAAGGGATAAATAGTGAAGATGTTCCTAGAAAAGCATGAAATCTTGTTACAAGTCCTTACAAAACTTCAAAATAGGATTTGTTTAGTGATGAAAAGGTGATTTTTAGGTGAATTTCAATAAATAGAGTCTATAAGAATGTAGAAATGTCTTATAACACTTCATAACACCTTCACAGGATGTCATTATTTGAATTTTAGTACCTAAATATGCATGTTGAAGCCACATCACAACATAAAATCAGAGTGAAATATATCAAATACCATGAAATAAGACCTAAAAGGCCATGAAAATGACAAGGGTCCATTTTTCTAAAACACTTTTAGCCCCCACTTTAGTGAGAGGATGAACTTGCTTCAAACTCACACTAAAGTAGCCATGAACATTGAGAGGAGGGTTCAAATGAACTTACATTAGCAAGATGGAATGACAACAATCAAGAGGGATGATCAAGTGCCCAAGATGAAGATCCCATGGAAAACTAAACATAAGAACAAAGGAACACACAAGTGTTGAAATGAATTGGATGAAGCTTCGATCGTCAATCCAACTAGTTGTGGATTAGATCTAGGATGATTGTTTGAAAAAGACAATGCATACTCACTTTGGGGTGACAGAACACATAACAGTCTGATGGTTGAGAAGGCCCAAATGTACTCACTCTGGGGCCATGGAACTTCTGACTATCCACAAGGTGAGAAATCCCAAAATGGTAAGATACATATGCTAGTTGGTATGCGCTCACAAACACAAGGGTGGCCATGGGGAAAATTCATGCCCCTAAGTGGGCTTCCCGCTCAACCGTATTAAAGTTACACCTATTTATAAATTTAAAAAGATGCCACAAAGAAAAATATCATAAACAAAAAGAATGGTACCATAGGCATGCAAGTTCTGTTATGAAAGGTGGAAAAAGGAATGCAAAATGTAAAAATGTAGTGTTAAATGTAAAATGTTCGAAGGATTCTTGTTCAGTTCATGCAAGGTCAGTCACTTAGGGAACATTGTGTCTAATGTCTCCAAAAGAGGACCAATAAAAGTATAGTATATCCACAGCTTAGGGGATGTAGTGTGTCGCATCAGGCCACTAAGAGGAATGCAATATGCTAAGATAAAACTATAAAAAGCCTCTATTTTGTTTGAAAATTTTGTGTGTTATTTGGGTTTTGATTGTTATGTTCATTTTTTTTACATCAGTTAGAAGTGGATTTTGAATCACGACTTGAAATTGAGTAATGGTATTCACACAAGGTTGTACATAAATACATGAATGATGGGAATTTAATAACTATTAGCTTATCTTAAAGGTGTGTGTGCAAGTTTTTTATAAACACCTTTTGCAAATGTGCATCAGGAATCTTGACATCAATTTGAGCATACAAGGATTGGTATCGTGAGATAAAATCTGTTACTTTTTCATCTGTGCTTTGACTAAATCTCATGAGGTTAGCCATTGTAGTTTTAGGGGTCATGTGCACTTAAAATTCACCTATGAAATTATCCACCAATTCATTGAATGAATAGATGGAATGATTGGCCAAGTTGGAAAACCATTGTAATGTAATATCTTTCAAGGTCCTTAGAAATAGTTTGGCTAACTATTTATCATCAAGGACATAATCACTACACAAAGTGGTATAAGCATTAACATGGTTGATAGGGCCTCGTTTACCTCTATATTTCTCAAAACGGGGCATTTTTATCCCTTGTGGCATTAGGGTGCGTAAGATTTCTACGGATAAGGGGCTGCTATGAAAATGATATGTGGTTGGATTTGTTTTACTTTGGCTAATGGTTGAATTTTGATGTTGCATGGATGAAATAGTATTAAAAGGAGTTGTGTAAGAATAGGGTCGGGGTAAGTGGGTTGAAGTGGAAGAGAAAAGGGTGATGGAGTGTAGGTGATGTTAGGTGAAGTGAAAGGAATACTATGGGGTGTGAAGGTAGTGGAGGGTACTCATGATGCCACAAGAGTAGTAGGAATTCTAGGTGGAATCGGGAAAGAAGTAGCTACATAATTAACATGTTACATAGTTGTGGTGACTTGCAGATTGGTATAAGTTGGTATGGATGCTATGGTTGAAGGGGGGGGAACTTGAGGTCCTCCTTGGTTTACATGAATGTTGGTAGATTGAGTATTAAAAGAGGCATGCTTATTGTAAATCTCAACAATTCTCTTCATCACTTGCAAGCCATCATCATTTTCAATCAAATGATGAAGATTGTCAATGACAGGTATGGCAGTGGAGGAAATGTTTTCAAGTGACAAATCTTGTTGTAAATGTACAAAATCCTCATGAATATTAATGACCTTTTCTTGCAGTAGGGATTTTTTTTGGGTGTCAACATTCATTGGATGGAAATGTGAATGCATAGAAGTAGTATTTTCCGTGCCTAATGAACCATTGTCCATACTAGGAGTAGGAGCTCGTGAGATCCCAAGGTCCACAACAAAAGTGCTATCATGGGAAGCCATGAGTCTAGAACTTCTTCTCACTAAAGTATTATCAACAACACACCAAACACTCATACAAGTACCACAAAGGTGGGATGAATGAAAATTAAAAGTAAACTAAGATGTCTAACATGCAAATAACAAAAATGTTGCTAACTGTAATAGAAATGTAACCACAAAAATATAAATGCAAAAAAATGCCAGAAATGTTGTTTAAAAAGTGCAAAGGGACTAATTCGCCTATGGTGGCAAATGAGTCCTAGTATTCAATGCTTTTTTGTGTTTTTTAGAAATTTTAAGATGAATTTAATGCTCTACAAAATGCAATCAAGGATGCAAAATGCAGATTTTTAGTTTTTTCAATGAGATGCAATGCAAAAATAAAATCTAAATGAAGTTTTCACTAATGCAATTTAAAAAGTCCTAGAATGAAAAAAAAAAATGTTCTAATTGAATGTTAATGCAAATTTAATCTAGCATGCAAATGAAATAAGAAATGAAAAGTGTTCAAAATGTAGGTTCACTAAAATGAACCATTGATTTTTGGCTCTCTAGGACTTCTCTAACTCTTCTAGGGTTTTTCACCTAAAAGGAGAGACGTAGGGCAAAAAATGCTAACTAGTTCAATCAAATTATGATATGTGTGATGTTTTCTAAACTAAATGAAGAAAACTAAATGCAATTGAGTGATCTATATGAGTGGATTTGAATGCAAAACTAAGATTTAAACTATGTTTGAAAAGACATTGTGATATGCAAACAATGAACTAAATGAAGAAATAATGTAGAACAGAAAGAAATGAGATAAAACATACTGCACTTGGGAAATGTTTGATGAATCTAGAATGTTATGGATGTTGACTAAAATCGGTAAAATTTCACAGTGGGACTCATTCGCCCAAGGTGGCGAATTAGTCCTACTGGTGAAAAAGTGTCAGAAGCTGGTTTCTGACTATTGAAATCTAGAATTTGACAAAATTCAGATTTTCAATCCTAAGGTGGGACTCATTCACCACTAGTGGCGAATCAGGCCTCTCCAAAAATTTTGAAAAATCAGAATGGCGAATCAGTCCTCTCCCAAAATTCTGAAAAATCAAAAGACAACTATGCAACACCAGATTTGGAAATTTCTAATTGTCAGGTTGTCGAAGTCAATTTTGTAGGAAATGGATAGAAAACCTTCTCCAAGCCTGAAATATGAATGAGTTAACTAGAATCACCTAGTTGACTTGTTTACCAATCTTCAACACCAAAAAGCTTGTTAAATTTGCATACCTAGATCTCCAAACACACATATAATGGGGGGAAAATGGTTGAGGGTTAGCAAATAGGGGTTTGCCTTGGTCAAACCCCACTTTTGGTAATCAAACCCTTAATGAAATAATTAAATCAAAGAGAATGATAAACTAATAACATGCAATAGCTATCAACCTACCAAACCCTTGATAATGCAAATTTGAAGTAATGTCAATGGATGCTCCAAAGTGCTTGAATTGATGTTGTAGAATGCTTGAATGCTTGAATATAATGTGTGAATTTTGGAGAATTATAAGGGGTATAAAATGAGGTGAAAATCACATATTTATACACAATTGTGCCTTACTTAACTATTCATACCTCATCACAGGCCAACATCAAGTGTTTTTGAATAAAAACCCGAAAGGAAAATTTAAAAAAATTGATTTTAGAGCCAAAGGGGACTCATTCACCACCCATGGCGAATGGGTCCCACCTAGGACCAGAAAATAGGTTTCAGGAATTAAGTTGTATTTAATGTTATTTATCGGGTTAACATTCAAAAATACACTTAATTAAGACATATGAGAGCATAAAGGGGTCAAATAAAGTATGAAAAAGGGATAAATAGTGAAGATGTTCCTAGGAAAGCATGAAATCTTGTTACCAGACCTTACAACAATTCAAAATAGAACTTGTTTAGTGATGAAAAGGTGATTTTTAGGTGAATTACAACAAACAAAGTCTAGAAGAATGTAGAAATATCTTACAACACCTTCACAAGATGTTATTTGAATTTTAGTACCTAAATATGCATGTTCAAGCCAAATGACAACATAAAATAAGAGAAAAATATATCAAATACCATGAAACAAGACCTAAAAGGCCATGAAAATGGCAAGGGGCCATTTTTCTATGGCACAATGTCGATGACAAGACCAAATAATCGAGGGTTAGGGTTTAAGGAAATCATGATTGATGCTCCATGTACTCTTGCAATTTCTAGTAAGGACGTAAGTGCTTCTGAAAATGTTGATACATCTGATGAATCCAATAATAAGACTAACTCCCATGAATGAGAATATGGTTATGAAAGATTTGTTAGTGACTATGATCTTGAAGAAATGTTTCTAGAACCAAGCAAGCCTTCTTTTGAGGAAAGATTCAAAAAATGTTTAAATTTGGTTCATCCTAGGATCATTCTAATGACAATTCTAAAATATTGCCACCAGATTCTTCCAACTCACTTTTTACCAATCATAAACTCCCCCATAAGCCCAATTTACCTAAGATTATTGAGGATAAAGATTGGATGGACTCCTCCTGGGATCCTGAAGATACTTTTGTCTTTACCCTTTTGGCCTCCATTTGCATGCTCTCAACATCCTCTCCACCTTTCACTAACACTAATGATGTCATCTCTCTTATATACCCATAGCTCATTGATTGGGATCAATGAGACCCGCCTATCATGGACACTTTTGAGAATGATGAATTCATTTCCGAATTCATGAGACTATGTGATGGAATTCCAGGCAGAGACCATAAAGCTAGGTTTACTATAGATCTCGATTCTACAACATATTTTGGAGAAATTGTGCAACCCTCTAGTTGTAAAATTAATAAAAATAAAACAAAAAAAGACACATCTTTAGCTAAAAACTATAAGGATGTATCTGAGGATGAAAAACTCTTTGAGGCACATAAAGATGGAGGATTGGAATTTCTCCCCATTAATCAAGAAAGATCTACCATGATAATTGAAGATACCATAGAAGTCAATACAGGAACACTAGAAAATCTCAAAATGATTCTCTTGGCAGTGTCATTAACAAACAAGGAAAAGCTTGTGTTTCAAGAATTCTTCATAGAACATCAGGTCAAATTTGCTTGGTCATATGCAGACATGCCAAGACTAGATCCAGCATTAGTGTTACATCATTTTCCCTTACTTCTAGATTCCAAACCAGTAAAACAAAAAAATTAAAAGATGCACCCACAAATTTCCTTGCTTGTCAAAGTTGAGCTCAAAAAGTTGCTAGATTTTGGGTTCATAAGATATATAGATTATGCCGACAAGTTATCATATCTTGTACCTATCACCAAACCAAATGGGAAAATTTGCATCTGCACAGACTTTTAAGATTTGAACAAATCTTTTCCAAAGGATTATTTTCCACTCCCCAACATAGACATCATAGTGGGCCTTATAACAGGATATGAGGTGCTATCTCTTATGGATGGATTCTCAAGATATAACCAAATTCACATTGCCCTAGAAGATCAACATAAAATGGCCTTTACTTGTCCCTGGGGTACATATTGTTGGAACGTCATGCCTTTTGGACTAAATAATGCAAGTACCACTTACCAACGGGCTATGACTACAATCTTTCATGATCTTATGCACGCATTCATGGAGGACTATATTGATGATCTCTTATCAAAATCCCTAACAAGAGTCGATCATCTAAAGGTGCTAGAAAAAATCTTCAAAAGGCTAGAAGAGTATAAGTTCCATCTCAATCCTAAGAAGTGCATCTTTGGTGTAACTTTAGGTAAACCCTTGGGATACATAGTTTCTCACTAGGGCATTGAATTTGACCCAACCAAGGTAAAGAAAATCCTAGATATGCCCCCACCAAAAGGAATAGAGAACTTAGAACACTACAAGGTAGATTGTAGTCCATCAAACATTTCATTTCATAATTGGCTAATAAATGTCAACCATTTCAGTACCTGTTACACAAGGGAATCCCCTTTTTTTGGACAAAAAAATGTCAAGTGGATTTTCAAAAAATCAAAGACTATCTTCTAACACTGCCAATCTTAATGCCACCTATTGATGGGAAACCTTTGATATTGTATATTTCTGCAACCACTTCCACACTAGGGGCATTACTTGCATAGATGACCATGAAGAAAAGGAAAGAGAAATAAACTACATCAGTCACACTTAGGTTGGATATGAGCTCAAATATACACCCATTGAATGTGCATGCCTCGTAGTGGTCTTTGTCACTTAGAAATTAAGACATTATATGTTAAATCATAAAACAACATTAGTGGCTAAAATAGATCCATTGAAGTACCTTCTGAATCAAGCAGCATTAACATGATGCTTGGAAAAATGGGTCATGCTACTAAGTGATTATGACATACAGTGCGTAGAACACAAGGCAATAAAAGGACAGGTCATAGCAGATCAACTCACTAATACACCTACAAAAGATGATCACCCATTGGTAGCTGACTTTCTAGATGTTTCTTCCATGTAGGCCCGAGATTACCTTGGAAACTTTATTTTGATGGATCCCATACAAGTCATGGTTCTAGGGTGGGCATATTATTCATCACACTACAAGGTAACACTATTCCCAAATCATTTCGCATCACCTTTCCACACACTAATAATGTCTTTGAATATGAAGCATTGTTGACGAGACTTCGAATGAGAGTTTAGTGGAAAATAAAAGAACTCATAGTTTTTGGTGATTCTTAGTTAGTTATCAACCAATTCAATGATGATTATGACACCAAGGATAAGACGTTGATGCCCTAAAAATGTATGGTGGATAGTTTCATGTTTTACTTCCATATGATCACTTTTGAATAGATTCCTCGAGCATAGAACAAAATAGCCGATGCTATGGCCACAATTGGATCTCTCTTGGAAATCCCTAATAATGTGTCATAGTTTGAGTTCTTGGTAGAATAGCTCTTAGTCCCTTCTTATGACATTCCTAAGTCTAAAACGGTTTGCAAGCTCATTGATCCCAACTCCCCCTGGTATCAAGACATATACAATTATTTACACTCCCAAACTTTACAACCTGACCTTTCCGGCAACCAATGCAAGTCCTTTATTCACAAATTCACCCACTAAAAAATCATCAGTGACACCCTATATAGACATAGCTTTGAAAATACCCTCCTCTAGTGTCTCAACACAAATGAAGCACAAACAACCTTACACAAGGTACACAAGGGTATATGCGGATCTCATTTGAGTGGTCCAACCTTAACCGATAAAATCATGAGACTTGGATACCACTAGACAACCATGGAGAATGATGTTCTTCAAGTCAAGAGAAAGTGTCATCAATGTCGTATACATAGTGACCTCATTCACATGCCTGCATAGGAGTTACAACCAATCACTGTTCCTTGTCCCTTTGCATAGTGGGGACTCAACCTCATGGGTAAGATTCATCCCACCTCATCTAATAGCCATAAATTCATTATTACTACCACTAAGTAATTCAAAAAATGGATCGAGGTCATCCCTCTCACCTACATAACTAGTAAAAAAATTTCCAAATTTATACATAACTACATCATATGCTAGTACGATGTTCCACAATTCATCATCACAAACAATAGTCATCATTTTAAAAAATAGGTTTTCAATGATCTTTATGAGTGATTCCATATTCAATATCATTTCTCCATGCCATATTATCCACAAGATAATGATCAACCTGAGGAATCCAATAAGACAATAATCGAAATTCTTAAGAAGACTGTCAATGACATTGGTCATGACTGGCATCTCCAACTTAACCTAGCACTATCGGCTTACCACACCATCTACTTCACCATCTACTCTCACTCCATTTACCTTCATCCATAATAAATGCCTAGTCTTTTGACACACTCGAAACTTCCATTACAAAATACTGCTATCTCTTTCCATGGCTAACAACGGTTGACATCATGTCCAACACATTCACCACCCTTTCATCCTGAGCACATCCTTTCCCATCTCATTCATCCTAGTTAATTCTAGACCTAACTGGGAGCAACATCCTTATCACCTGATGGTAGTGGATCTCTCACATGGTCCCGTATATTATAAAATTTCTTGAAAAAATCCATAAAAAATTAAAAAATGTCCTAAAAAAATCCATAAAAATCAAAAAATGTCTTGAAAAAATCTATAAAAATCAGAAAATGTCCTAAAAAAATACATAAAAAATAAAAAAAAATGTCTTGAAAAAATCTATAAAAATAAAAAAATGTCCTAAAAAAAATTTCATAAAAATTAGAAAATGTCCTTAAAACAATCCCTAAATACAAAGTCACACTTAGTCAAAGTCGAGTCATAGTTAGAATGGTCGAACCACGTGATCTCTGTGTATTTTCTACGCAGGAAAAGTCATCATTTGATGTACCCTCGAGACCCCCTAAGTCAACCTTTTAGGTCTTTAATGCCAATTGGTCATTTGAGTCCAATAAAATCTGTCATCCTTGATCATGGTGTCAGTCAAACTACGAGATCTCTACGCATTTGCTAAGAAGGCAAGGACATCATCAATGAGCCCCCAAGGCCCCCTAGGTTCAGTCCCTTAGGGTTTTTTGAGTCAAGTCCAAACATATAGGTTTTTCTTTAATAAATAGTTAGGTCAGTCTAGTCTCTATCACACTATGTGGTCTTTGAGTGTATGACATAGGCAAGGCCATCATCGATGAGTCCCCAAGGCCCTCTAGGTCCTGTCCCGTAGGGTTTGTGGTTCTTATCTCACCGTGATATTCTAAATTGAACAAGTCTTCAACAATTCAATTAAAATGACACTTCAAATGCAACACACGGTTGATTCAGTCATCTCGTCAAACTTGGTCACAATCTCATAATAGCATCAAATTGTTAATTCTTGGTCATCCTACAGATAATCCTTTCTAAGGAATGACCCTTTTCATTTATCTTTGCTTTAAGATATGTCTTTCCTAAGCATTGACACTATCAACTTTCATTTTGGGGCATCTTCTCAATACTAGGGATCGACACTCCCACTGTCCATTCTATTCAGGATGCATCCTTCCTGAATTTGACCCTAGAAATTTCTCACAAATTCTTCTACCTGGAACATAATTAGGCTTTTTCAAAATTGAAATCTCGACATTAACAATCTTAACACTCTTGGAAATACTTTGGAAAACACTTCCTCTACATATGGTCACATTCATCATTTGCTTTTTCTTCATGATGTTATCTATCTTGAGGATGTCCTGAATAGGATTTAGAGGTGAAACAGTCTTTCATGACTTGTCTTTCTTTTTAGTGACTGTCTATAGTTCATTGTAACAAAAATACTAGGGCAGTTAGGCTCCTAGTATGACTCATAGTCATCCTTGTCTGTGACTGTTTGTTTTACGCGGGTAAGTGCAAGATCATGATGGGCCAAAAAGTGGCAATGTGATGGGTATGTTGCTGACAAAAATGTTTTTACCCAAAATTGATGAAATTAAAAGGGTTTTTAAAGGAGATTCTCAACTTTCCACTGATATAAATTATGCTTTACTTTGAATTTAATAAGTAATTATTATTCATTTTCTATTCAAATTATGACTAAAGTCTTGATTGATAGGATAATTGAAAAACATCTATAGCTTTCAAACGGTATCACATTTTTTTAATCCAAAAAATGTGTCACATTATATGCTTTGTATACTATAGGATTAAAAAAATAAAAAATAAATTTCATGAAGTTTTGACCAATTTAAGGTGGTCAGACATACGAGTTTTTATTTTTTTAAAAGGTTGTAATAAAAATTCATAATTAATTATTTACTTGGGAAAAAATTACAAAAAAATATGCATCACATCGGGGCATGAGTCCTCTTCTTATAAAAAATATTATCATTTTATTGTGGTTAGGGTGGTCAGACAGACACCTACTTCTTATTTTTTCCCTAAAATTTAAGTACCATTACATTGAAATTTCAAATTTTCACCAAATAGATTTTTTTTTTTAAACAAAACTAGCAGTTTAGAAACTACATTCAATTTGCTACATATTTTTGAAATAATATAGATAACTTATTCAAATTTTTACGTCAAGTTTCTTAACTCTATTTTTTCTAACTTTTTTGCCACTTAAGGGCCTATTTTTTCCATGATGATCCTGCACATACCCACGCGATGGAACGACCTTTCACACCATTGATCTGTCATATCATGGTGTTTGTTAGCCATTGCAACAATCCACCCAATGACTATTAATGAAACATCTATTTGTACTTTTTAAAAATATTGAAGGATTTCTTTCTCTGCACTAACAACCATTTCCTTTTTCTCTAACAATTCTTCTTCTTCCATCCTCTAACAACATCTTGTGACACACAAAATTACAACTACATTATTGTATAGTAATTTTCATTAGTACATAAGTTTTCCACTCCACATTCACATATATCCATTTACATATCATTTTCATACATCCATTTACTCATCATTTGCATAATTCCATTTGCATTAACATATTCCCCTAATCACATCATCCATAATCATAGCACATTACATGCATAATCATATTCTCATTAGTAACATCACATCCTATCATCATAAGCATAGCATCAATACATGACATCCACCACACAATAAAAGTAAAATGCATACATCATCATATAGTATCAACACATCACCATAAGATGAATGAATATCATAAAGCATACATCATTATCCAACATTACCTCACATCATAACACATAGATAGAGTATTATCATCACATCATAACGAATGCATCACATCATATACAATGTGTCATTATCAGAATCATAAGCATAGGTCACATCCCATAAACATTAAAAATCACCATCCCTAATAATATAACACAACATATAATCATTACCAAAAATTATATATATATATCTCAAAAAAAATGTCACAATACAATGTCATAAGGTATCTCCCAAAATATAGCTCATAGGCTTGATGGATATAAAATACAAGTGTCTACATAAATAAGTCAACAAAGGTCTATCTTGTTGATCTTTGGAACCTAAGTTGTTGCTCTCACCCTAGCTAGACCTACTATGAGAGTGCCTATTGTGAGACTGGCCACTTCTGACACCCTCTGATTCGCTAGGTGCCCACTGCTCTGGTGGAATTTCCTCCTCATAGAGCTGCTTGTAATACTACTCTTTGCATCTAATCCAGGAAACCTCTCTAATCATCTCAGTTGTAGACCCACTGCAAGTGGCAATAAAATCTAGGCTCCTCTGCTTTGTCTGTTATGCTCTGATGACTGTGGTGTCCCTCTCCATCTATAAACCATCTCTCTCTACCTATAGAGACTAAACCTCAGTGTCTAATGCCTATACTCTAGCCTATAGGCTCGCCAGCTCTTGATCTCTATCCCCTATACCACCCCTGATGGGTACATCCTCAAATTCCCCTCTCTACCCAAAATCCTCTCACAAAGGAGCCACTCCTCCTCATTGGATCTCCTCCACCCTTCGACCATCTAAATTTCCAAACTTTGTATGACTTGTGATCGTGATGAGGAACATGCTCCATCTCCACTTAGAGCTCCTAATCTTTAGACTTGAATTGTGCAAAATGAGCCTTTGACTTGCCTAATTTCTATTTATACCCCCCTCAAAAAATTAAGGTTTGACTTGGGGTTTATAACTGGACACACCCTGTGACATGTTTGACCACACTTTTGACTACTTTAAACTTGTCAAAATTTGGAACTGACTTCACCACTATGTTTCTAGCTATCAAATTGATTTATTAGGACACTTTCCTCATTTTCCCCGCACCTTGATAAAATTCATAAATTTTCCTAAGGGGACATGGATAGTCCACACCTACACTGGGGCATATTCTTGACTAAGTTTTCTTTTTCATGCATCATGACAAAGAGGGGAAAAATGTAGACATGAAAAAATAACCTAGGCCTACAAGCTTTATTTTTGTATCTTATCTTATTTCGTTTCAACATAATTAAAATATTTAATTATGCCCTATAGTCCAAATTCAACTATTATTTAAATAATTATTAATTATTTAATTAATTCATATCTTTTATTCCTCCCAATTATTTAAATAAATAAATTACATTTACTTGTTTAAATACGTCACTAATTTCCCATGTCTCTCTACAATTAAATAAATTTCTCGATTTATTTAATAATTTTTCTCATTTTACTTTCTTCTACAATTAAATAATCCCCATTATTATTTAATTGTTCTTTTATCTTTTCCTCTAAATTTAAATAAAATTATTTATTTAAATTTCCATTCCCACTTTCCCACCAATTAAATAACTAAAAATCATTATTTATTTCCCTAGTCCCACCACTTTTGAATTAAATTTATTTTTTAATTCAAAAGGTCAACTTTGTCTCAATTTTAAATTATTATTTGATTTTCTAGCAATCTCTTTTTTCGTGCCCAATATCCTCTTGTCATGCATTCCTGTCCATTGATTTAATTTTCCTAAAATTAAATCATAGCCCTCCATTTCAAATTTTACCCTAATGTTGCCCTAACCCTAATTATTGATTGTTACATTCAATCTCATCCTTTCATATTAGGGCATTTCTCAACTAACAATCCTATCCATTCATCCAAAATTGACTTTTCTATAAAAAGGAATTGTCAACCTCAATTTTCATACTTCATGCTTGCAATTGTTGAGTACAATCCTTCAATATTTTGCTAAGGTCTTTGTCATAGGTCATAGTTGCTCACAAAAAATCTGAGGGAAAATACTATTTACAACAAAGTGGAGAGGTGCAATGAAGGTAATTCATGGAGTGCATGAATGTTTTTGTGAGATTGTTCATTTGTTTATGCTTTTATGTTCCATTGTGCTTCATTGTTAGCTAGGGTTTAGTTTGCTTATGCTTTATATTGCTAACCTGAATTTATCCTTAGTAACAATCTCCTTAAAAATTCAAATGATCTTCTTATCCCTATCAGCATATGACATGTAGTCAGTTTGAATTATTTGTCTCACACAATAGAAATTGAAATTTTAAATACTTTATGCATTTGAGATTTTAAATTTAATTTATTTAATTTAGATATGTCATGATTTTTGATAAGTTAAAAAAAGTTTTATGGATCTTCCTCTAGGTTTACCCATTTCATAAGTTATTTATAAAATTTGAATCCCCACTTTATTTTTCATCCAATTCTATTTCCTGTTCATATATATACTTACTTGTTTTATGCTTCTGAAAAACCCTAACTATTGTTGAGTGTTCTTGAGCTCTACAAATTCATTTCTTTGGATGCTTAGAAAGTGAAGTGAATCATTTTTTTATTTGATTGCACCATTTAAAGGATGAAAAACACTTAGGACATGACAAAAAGCCATCTTTTTCACCATTACTCTTAGCTCGCATGAGCCAGAGCATGAAAACACCCATTTTTTGATTTTGAATGTGGGTCATTGATCCTCAAGCAAACGTATGAGATCTGATGGTCACTATCCATTTGATCAATTTGAAAATATTTGACGTGAATTAAAAATATCTTTGGCTTATAGGATTAATCCATGCAGGATCACCTTTACAACTCATTATGAGACACATTGTCAACGACATTGCAAGATCAGTTGACATCATTACTTGCCATGTGGTAGCTTTCCATAGTTTCACAACATACAAATTAGACAACTAAAAATAGTTGGACACAAAATGGTGAAATGTCTTAAGATTGAGCCATGGACTCTTGCTCTATATACTAAAATTCTCAATTTTCATGCTACATTTTCCAAAGCAATGTGATTTGGGCATGTTTCCACCTTGGTAGCTCTGATACTTGACATTTTTCCCATTTCTTGTGGTTCCACAACATGCATGTGAGTCTTCCACGAGAAGTCTCATAAAATATTAGAATCCACTAAAACACATGTGTTAACCTCTCAATACATTTGATAGAACCCTTTGATGAAACTCCCTTACATTGTGTTAAGTATCCATTTTTTGTAATTCCACAAGACTCTTCTTTTCCCACCTAGAAGGATTCCATAGAATGGTGGAATTCCTTAAGATTATTCCATGTAGCACTCATTTGGTTTGCATGATGGTCGCGTAGCAATGAGCAACCTTTAATGTGCCATATGTCACCATTTATATGGTTCCATGGCCAAATTTTTCCATTAATATTAAAACTTCTATGAAACTCTATAATTCAATAAAAATGTGTCATTTTTTAACTTTTCATTGGTTTTGTGAACCTTTTATTCAATAAAATACTCCCACAGGAAGGATTTAAGTGGGGTCTACATACTAAGCATGGGAAACCTAAGGTTATAATATGCACATGCATTTAAAAATACTTATCATCAACTAGGGATTATAGGAGCCAACTTAATAACAAAATAAGGAGCTAAGATTTTAGACCATATGGATATGGGTATGTTTAGGATCATCATGGAAAAAATAGGCCCTTAAGTGGCAAAAAATTTAGAAAAATCAGAGTTAGGCAACTCGACGTAAAAAATTGAATAAGTTATCTATCTTATTTCAAAAATATGTAAGAATAGAATATGTAGAAAATTCAATGTAGTTTCTAAATTACTAGGTTTATTTTAAAAATAAAAAAATCTATTTGGTGAAAATTTGAAATTTTAATGCAGTAGTACTTAAATTTTAGGGAAAAAAATAAGAAGTAGGTGTCTGTCTGACCACCCTAACCACAATAAAATGATAGTATTTTTTTATAAGATTTTATATATAAGTAGAGGACTCATTTCTAGATGTGATGCATAATTTTTTGTATTTTTTTTCCAAGTAAATAATTAATTATCAATTTTTTATTACAACTTTTAAAAAATATAAAAACTCATATGTCTGACCACCTTAACTTGGTCAAAAATTCATGAAATTTAATTTTCTTTTTTTTAATCCTATAGTATGTGAAGCATATAATGTGGCACATGTTTTGGATTCAAAAAATGTGATACCATTTGAAAGCTATAGATGTTTTTCAATCAACCTATCAATCAGGGCTTTAGTCGTAATTCAAATAGAAAATGAATAATAATTATTTATTAAATTCAAAGTAAAACATAATTTATATTGGTGGAAATCTAAGAATCTCCTTTAAAAACCCTTTTTGTTTCATCAATTTTGGGTTAAAAAAAAGTCATCAGCCACATACCCTACAAATACCCATCATATTGCCACTTTTTGGCCCATCATGATCCTACACATACCCATATAATGAATTAATTTAGCTCTCACGGGTCCAAGCAATAATATTAGGCATAAGGGACTAGTAAGTGAATGAATAAGAGACTCAAGTTTGTGACTTAATGTGTTGGCAACATGCAATAGGAGGTCAACATGGGAATATAATCTAGTGTAAGCATGCTACCAATACTTAGGTTTTTTAGGGTTTTAGACCTAATTGCAATCTTCTGATAGTATTAATATCAAACATGTGCCATGGAAAAATGGTCCCTTGTCATTTTCATGGTCTTTTATATCTTGTTTCATGGTGTTGGAATTATGTTGCTTTGATTTTATGATGTATCATGGCTTTAACATGCTTCTTTAGGTACTAAAATTCAAATAGCACCTTGTGAAGGTGTTGTGAAGTGTTGTAAGAAATTTCTACATTATTGTAGACTCTGTTTAATGCATAATTTCACCTAAAAATCACCTTTTCACTCATCAACAAGTCCTATTTTGAAGTGTTGTAAAGTCTTGTAACAAGATTTCACACTTTTCTAGGCACATCTTCAGTATTTGTACCCTTCTCATGCTTTATTTTGTTCCTTTCTGCCCTCATATGCTTATATTAAGTGTATTTTTGGATCTTATCTCAAAAAACAATATTAAACATAACATTTTTCTTGACACATGGTTTTAGGTCCTAGGTGGGACCCATTTTCCATAGGTGGCGAATGAGTTCCCCTTTGCCCCAAGTTCAAAATATTTTAAATTTCCTTTCAGGATTTTATTCAAATTCACTTCATGTCAGTTTGTGATGAGGTAAGAACGGATATTAACGCACAAGAATTGTATAAATATGTTTTTTTCACCTCATTTTACATCTCCTAACATATTCAAGCAATCTCCATATTTAAGCATTCAATCTTCCTTATAATTCAAGCACTCAAGCATTCTACATCATCAACTCAAGCACTTTCAAGCACTTTAGAGCAGCCATTGACTCCACTTCAAACTCGCATATACAAGGATCTCGGTAAGTTAGTAACACTTCCATCTTGTTCATTTATCATTTCCTTTGCATTCTATTTATTTATGTTGGGTTTGATTACCGAAGTGGGGTTTGACCAAGGCAAACCCCTATTCACTAATCCCCCAACATTTTTCCTCTTTTTGCATGTGTATTTGTAGCCTTGTTTTGTAGATTTAACAGGTTTAAAGGTGTTGAAAAGTGGAAATTAAGTCAACTAGGCTCTTCAATCAACTTATCATCCTTTCAAGCATTTTGAGTGTTTTCTATCTATTTCCTACAGAACTGACTCCAGCAACCTGAGATTCAGTTATCTCTAAATCTAGTGTTGTAGAGTGGCCTCCTAATTTTGTAGAAATATTGGGGAGGACTGATTCGCCACCCTTAGCGAATGAGTCCCATTGTGGAAAATCAATAAAATTCACCAACATTCTAGATACCCTAGATAGCTCATATTTCATCCAGGTGCACTCAGATTTACCCCTGTACCTTCTGTTCTACAAAATTTCTTCATTTTAATAGTTGTTTGCATATCATAATGTGTTTTCAAACCTAGCTTAAATTGCACTTTTGCATGCATTTTAGATCATCTTAATCAATCAATTGCATTTAGTCAAGATTATTTACATCATATCACATTGCACACATCCTAATTTGAGTGTTACATAAGCATTTTTGGATCTAATCTCTCTCCTTTTAGGTGAAAAACCCTATAAGAGTCAGAGAGTCCATTAGGTCCAAAAATCAGTCACATTCTGGTGAACCCAAATTTTGAACATTTTAAGCTACTGATTGCATTCATATTTTGCATCCTACTTTCCATTTGCATTGAAATTCAATTAGGGAATTGATTTGTTATTGCATTCTAGGACCTTCCATTTTGCATTCAATTTCATTGAAAATAGTGAAACTATGAGTTCTGCATTTGTACTTGCATTCTATAGAACATCTAAATCATCCTTAAAATTATAAAAAACACAAAAAATTGTATCCTGGGACTCATTCACAACCCAGGGTGAATCAGTACCTCTACACATTTTAAGTAATAACTTTCTATGCTTTTTCCAACATTGTCTTGCATTTCTATTTTTTGTGTTTGCATCTCTGTTACAATTAGTAGATTTTTTGTTATTGGCATTTCAAATTCTTATATTAGTGATAATTTCCATCCACCCTTCCTTTGTGGTACTTGCATGAGTATTTGGTGCCCCATTGATAATACTTTAGTGAGAAGAAGTTCTAGACTCAAGGCATCCCATGAGAGCACTTTCATTGTGGACCTTGGGATCTTAGGAGCTCCTACTCCTGGTATGGACAATGGTGTATTAGGCCCTGACAATACCACTTCCATGCCTTCACCTTTCCATCCTATGCTTGTTGAAAATCAAAACAAATCTCTCCCATAAGAAAAGGTCATTAATATTCATGAGTACTTTGCACATTTGCAACAAGATTTGTCACTTGAAAACATTTCTACCACTGCTATACCTACCATTGAGAACCTTCATCGCTTAATAGAGAGTGATGATGGATTGCACGTGTTGAAAAAAAAATCCATGAATTACAATAAACATGCCTCTTCCAATAGTCAATCTGTAAACATTCCTATAAGCCAAGGGGCATCTCAATTTCCTCCCCATTTAACTATAGCTTACATACCAACTTACACCAGTCCACAAACTCCATACAACTATGCATCAACCTAATTATGTAGATAATTCTTTCCGTATTTCCACTAGCATTCCTACTTCTTTTTTGGCATCACAAGCTCCTTCCACCACTTTCACACCCCTTAGCATTCTTTTCACCTCCCCTAACATTACCTACACTCCATCACCATTTTCCCTTCCTCCTGAACCCAATTATCCTGATCCTTTTATTAACCAACTCCTTAACACTGTTTCACCCATGCAATACCAACTTGCCACCATTATTCATGGTCAAACAATTCCACCCACATATCTTTTCCATAGCAGCCCCTTATCACTAGAAATCTTATGTACCACAATGCCACAAGGGATAGAAATGTCGAGGTTTGAGAAATACGGAGGAAAAGGAGATCCTATCAACCATGTCAATGCTTTTACCACCTTGTGTTGTGATTTTTTCCTTGATAATAAACTTTTAGCAAAGATTTTTCCAAAGACCTTGAAGGATACTACTTTAGAATGGTTTTCCAACTTTCCCAATCATTCCATCTATTCATTTAACAAATTGGCAGAAGCTTTCATTAATCACTTTCAAGTGCACATGAAACCTAAAAATACAATGGCTGACCTTATGCGATGTAAACGAAACACCAAAGAAAAAGTGACAGATTTCATCTCCCATTACCAATCCTTATATGCTCAAGTTGATGTCAAAATTCTAGATGCACATCTGTAGAAGATGTTTATTGAGAATTTGCATACGAACCTTAAAGATAAACTTACCATGATGAAATTCCCTTCATTCATGCATTTGTGTACAACCTTATGTGATTATCAAAATTTGGTTTCAAGTTGTGAGTCAAAATCCACTTCTAGCTGAGTTGAAAAACCTAAACATAACAATCAAAACCAACACAACACAAATTTTCTGCAAACCTAATCAAGGATTTTTATAAGTTAATCCACCTCCTTCACCCCAACTACAACCAACTCCACAAGTTTAAAACTCAATGGTTGCTTCTAAGATAGTTATGCCTTATCATTATGGTGATCTAAACAAACACTTCACCCCTTTACCCAACACCCTCCATCATAGAATGAACCAATTAATCCAAAAACACATGCTTACCTTACCACCTTTTCAACAACTTGATCCTAATCAACCCTTACCACCTGCCTTCAAACCTAACACTTATTACAATTTTCATTGTCAAAATGGCCATGACACCAAAAATTGCAAGTGTCTTAAACATTTAGTTCAAGACCTTATTGATTTAGGTGAATTGACCATTATGGGTGTTAATGATCAAGGCAATAAGTTTGTTGCACCCCCTAACCAAAATCTCCTAATTTTCACCAACCCTATGCCTAAACACGATACCTCATTTATCAAGGCTAGTGAACCTTCAAAGCCTGATGTAATGACTATTGATACACACAATGAACAACCTAATACACCTCCTATTGTTACCCAAGCTAGTCATGTGGATAAACTTGTAGCTACAATAGACGTTATCCCTCACCAGGGCCAAACCACTAAATCTCTTGATATTACTTTTTTTGCTAAAGACATACTACAAAAGCTTCCTGATGGTCCTCTCTATATAGCTGGTAGAATCTATGATAAACCTTAATGGGATATTAATAGATCTCACTTGTGGTGAGAATGTGATCATAGAGGAGTTTCTAGTATTACATGATCTATATCAAGATGACTATAATACATTGACTGCATGGATTAAAACACATCATGGCTTTGCACGCCCTACGATTGGATCGATCATGCTACCTTTGCAAATAGGACCTAAGACTTTGGATGTAACATTTTCTATTATTCCACAATCTGACCAATTTCGTTTATGGCTAGGCCTTCCTTGGCTTCACTCAATGAAAGTAGTCCCATCAATTGTTCATAAGTGCTTAAAGTTTCCACATGGCAATGAGGTAGTCACCGTACACCATAGTGGCTTTAATCCTTTATCTTCCAAAGGAAACTTTTTTGTAGAAGCCTTTTTTTCCTACACCCATGGAACCTATCACCCCTCAAAAGGACTTCTTTTACATCGCTTATCAAAAGTTTAAAGCCAAAAAGATCGTTGAATTATCTCTTTGTAACACATCTTCGTCCACCTCCACCCATCCTATCCTAGATGAAACCATGATTACACTTGAACCTGATATTGAACAAACCACGACAACTTTTGAAAAAATCCCTCTAGACTCTTCCCCACCATCGTTTAAACAACCAAGGGAACCTGACACAAACCCTACTTAGCCTCCTCGAACCAAACAATTTTACAAAGAAAAATAGAAAGTGGTTGATCCCTCTTCTTTGGATTATTCTATTCTTCTACCTTCAAAAGTAGAAGAGCCTATGATGACTCAATTTTCTCTTACACCTCAACAACTTCAAAATAGAATTAAATGGAACTGCAGTGCTAGGGAACGAAGACATCATCATCTCCTCACTTTTCAATCTTGCATAGAAGAAAATAACAACAATCAACCTTTAACTTTGATAGAAGTAATAGATGACCACCCTCCTTCTCTTGACCTACTACATGCTAGTGAAATTTACAACAATCACAAAAAATTGAACCAATCCAACAACCTTAGCTTTTGATACATCCGTCCTTAGAAATCACCCTTCATCCTCCTGTCGTTATTAATCTTGATGATTACGATGATGGTGTGATGATCACTAAAATAGAAAAAGAAGTACACAATGATTTAAACTCTTTATTTTCATCCACAATGAGCTTAAATGATAAATCATCTCCACCATGTGAAGAGCCTAGTACCACTCCTAGTTTGGCACTTGCACTTCTTCCTTTGGATAGCCAACTGCCTTTGCATTACAATGAACATGATTGGGAAATGGATGAATTGTTAGATGACTTAAATTTACCTAGCTAGCCTTTTATCTTTCTTTCTTTATTTTCTTTCGTGTGTGTATCATGTTCCCCTGTATTGTTTGTTTGATGTTTTCCCTCTTTGTACAGTTCTTCTATTCATACCTTTATTCTTCTATTTGTCGTTCTTTGTTTTGTGTTTTCCTTTTGGGGATGATGCAAAGCATAGAGACACCCTATGTCTCTTCCATGTTGAGCCACAAGGTCTTTTTATTTTTCTCTTTTTGTTTTGTGTTTTCCTTTTTGGGATGATGCAAAGCGTAGAGACTCCCTATGTCTCTTCCATGTTGACCCACAACGTCTTTGTCTTTTTCTCTTTTTGTTTTGTGTTTTCCTTTTGGGGATGGCGCAAAGTGTTGAGACACCCTATGTCTCTTCCATGTTCACCCAAAAAAAAATATTTTCCTTTTTACATTGTCTTTTATTGTGTTTTTCCTTGTGGGGATGACGCAAGGCATTGAGACCGAAATGTCTCCTTCATGTTGATCCAAAATATTTTTCTTCTTATTTTTCCTTTTTGTTTTCTTTTCTCTTGTGTTTTCCTTTTGGGGACTATCAACACCTTCAAATTTTCAAATTCGAAGTGCCCATATTGAAAAATCTGCCTTTGCACACTCAGAAGTGCACCTACAAAATCTACCTAAGTGACCTATTTTGGAGGGTTACAATTTGAAGCTTGTTGATTTTCATGCCAAATGGATTGTTTCTCTCCATTATCCTCACATTAATATACTCCCTAGTCTAATTTACAAGCCCCATGGTCAGATTTTCTATTTTTACCAGGCCAAAAGCAAATACATTTTGCTCTGTTTTAAACTTGCATTTTCAAAACTTTTCAAGATGGTCAACTTTGACCTTCAATATCTTGCGAAGAATGGTGATTCAAGGAAATACCTCTTGCACACATACTCAGTATACTTAGATGAGCTTATGTTTCTAGTGGCAACCACTTAGAATTTATTTTGATTTTTTTCCAAAGTGGTGACTTTGAGAGCCCTGACTGGTTTCTAAAATGTGAAATTGCAGAAAAGTCCAAGTAGGCAACTTTGATATTTAATATCTTTCACCTCATGAAGATTTTTTCCATTTCATTTGTTACAATGAATTATTGGGTCAAATGGTAACATTCCTACTCAATTTTAGGCTCCTAGAATAAGTTATGACTGGTTGTTTAATCATGTTCTAATCACAACATGGCCGAAAATGGTATCCCAAAAAGTTTCAAATTTTCAAAATCTATGGACAACCCATTTCTTTTTTTGGTCTAAAACCTATACAAATCCATTTTCATCAAGATCAAAGGTCATTTGATACATTATTTTAATGTACTTCTATTGCGTCGAACATGTCCCGGGAGCTAGTTTACAAAGGACGTATTTGATTTTTAAGGGCTAGGAAAAATTTGAGGAAATGGGTTTTCTCTAAATAATTGATTATGGCTGCATAAAAGAAATCTCAACTCCAAGTGTCACTATTTTTCTACAATAAATTTCTTCAAATGGGTTGCAGGCGTAATTGAAATTTGCATTTTTTCTAAAGTTACAAATGCTTGTGTTTAAAATATTTTTGAATATTTTAAACATTATGTAAATATGAAAATTGCATTTAGGAAAATTATAAAATACATTTCAAATGTTTTGGAGGACAAGCAAGTTTAATTCTTGCTTCTGATTGGTCTAGAGGCGGCTTTCACTGCATAGTTGCATGGCAATTTCAATTGACCATCACTAATTCTGAATGAAATTGGAGGAAGCAATCAGAGATGCAATGTTTTCAAGTGATGAATCTTCATTTGAGAAAGTTAATTAACTCTTTGAAGCAAAGGAAAAATTTAAATAAATTTTCAAAGTTCTGTAGCGCATCGTGTGTCACCATTTTGAGTCCATAGTGAAGAAACAAATTAGTAGCGATGGTTGCTTGTCCATCGTGCATGACTAATTTGTGTTACCATTTCCAAAATGTATCAGCGATGGAGTGATGTTTCATCACCCATCGCTGATTTCATTTTATCTTCTCTTGTCACAATAGAGATGTGCGATGGTCTCGACAAAAGTTCAAAGTTTATGCACAACAACAATGGGCTAGTGAACTATTGAAAAAAATAATGAATATTTTAGGACAAATAAAACATTTTTTTTAAATGTTTGTTGAGTGAAATTTTTAATTCTTCAATCTTATTGGTTAAAAACTTCACGCAAGGCAGCAGAAGGCTTCATCACTCATCTCTATTTTGAGTTGGAAAATCAAATGCAAATCAACGATGGAGTTGTTAAAGGCATATATTTGTTTGCAAACTCTTTTGTGCTATGTATTGAGGTGTTTTCCTCTCTATTGAGGTTTTTTGGGGGTCTTCATGGCTAGATTCAAATTGAGTTTCTCCTGTAGAATGTAATCATGTTTTTGAGCTTACACGCATCTTTTGGGGGTCCATTTTAGTTGAAAATTGTTGTTGTGCTTTAAAATCATCCCCAGACCATTCCCAGTGCTTGGGCAGGGATTTTAAGAATGTTTGAGATGAATTTTGGTTGCCAATAGCTACAAAAACGCCCTTGCATCAAGAAAAACAACTTGAACATTTTCTCTTGCCATGGGTGCAAGAAGTTTCATCAAAGTTTCCAGTGAAGTTGCAAAATGAAGAACTAAGTATTCAAGTGAATAGAAACAAATATCTCCCATCGCTATTTTATTTCATCTTTTCCTAAATTCATTAGCGATGACGGATGGTTTTCTCTTACATCGCCCATCGCTGATGGTAGTTTGCATTTCTTTGAACTATTAGCGATGAGCATTGCCCAAATATCTACCATCGCTAATAAATATTAGTTGTTCTCAATGTAAATGGAGATGTGTGATGAAAAAGATTGAAGTGAAGATGTGGTGGGCCTAGTTGAAATTTGTTAAAAAATTTAAATGTGAAATGGGGAAATTAAAAGGCGCCGGTAAAATTTGTATTTTCCCAAGTATGTAATTTTAAAGGGGCTCTTTGTTTTAAATGTAAATCTTTAGCATAAAATGAAAGTAATGAAGGAAAGGGTAAATGGTTTTGAAAAGTGAATATTTTATTCAATATGCAAAATGTTTTTGCTAGAGATAAGTTTTTACAGTGAACACCATTTTCACGTAGCTGGGTGAAAATGAACAAAAGAGAATAAAATATTTTGTAGGAAAATAGTAAATACACAGTACAAGTGGTTTTTATAGTCAAACAAAGGGGAATGATGAGGTATGAAGCTTCTAGAAAGGAAGAATATTTTTCTATTGCAAGGCAATGGAGTGAGGAGCAAGAAAACAGAGAGCAGATTGGAACTTATTTAGCAAGCAAAGACAATTACAAATCTATGGTGTTGAATGTGCCAAGTGTCTTCTCCAGATGAACATTTAGGGTTTTGTTGTTTCCTTAAATGTTGTATTTGTGCCTCATTTTGAGAGAGGTTGTTTTGAAAATAAACACAAGGAACACTGTAGTTTGAATACAAAGCATTTTAGATTTAAGTTTTAGGATCTGAGTCTCAATATTTATGTAATTTTGAGTACAATATTGTCAAAATAATGTTGAATATTTAAAGTTTGAGACTATTTTACTCTCCTCTATACTGGTTTTATAAATTATGAATAACATAATCAAGAATTATTTTATTCATCTCCATTGAATTCTAGTGGATGTTTAGTTTTATTATTTCTTGTCCATTCAAAGAATGTATGTAAATTCTTGAGTGAAGCTATTGATTTATGTTAAGTTGAGTGCTAGGAACCTAGTAAGAAGTAAAGGTTAAGACATAATGCTGAAATGTTGTAATGCAACATTTCAGAGCTTCATATATTGTCAGGTGTGAAAATTGTCATCAGATTATATATGTGTTTGAGTTGAAATTTTTCCAAGGATGAGGCATTGATCTAAGTGTGCTATTCATGTTACATGTGTTAGTTAGTAGAGCAGCTAATCAAAAATTTAACTCAAATCAAATATCATTCTCAGTCTATTTGTGTGTTGAGCTTATTATGTTACATTTCTCATGTTTAAATTATAGAGGTCAGCCAAGCCTTTATAGTAGTATATCTATTAAGCATCTAAAGGAGAAACATCTATTTATAGTGTATTTGGTACTTCAACACATAAGTATCTATAAATATACTGTTGGGATCACCCTCCCATGTTAACAAAGCTTGAAGTGCAGGGGAGAAAGGGGTATTTTATTCACTCTCTCATTCATTGGCCCCACTGAGTCTGAATATGAGAGAGGGGCTACTATTTAGGACTCATTGCATCTGTTGATTAGGGAACCAACAGATTGGCGACTCCATTGGGGAAGACATGAGAAAAATCTGATAGAAGATCATCCTACCTTAAAGAGTCATTCAATTTTTTGATTTGTAGTTTTGGGTTAGAAGGATCCAATGACCTGCATACTTAAAGGAGATTGCTATAAAATTTCTAATGTATTCTTGAAGTTTGGTGCTATGCTGGTGGAGAGAACTTAGAAATAAATAGATCTTGGAAGAATTTTTTTTTTGCTTGAAGGTTTTTTCCTCTTTCAAAGAGGTGGCAACTCTACATAGGTTTCTACATCATCAGAAGAGTTGGTTGTAGTAGTTCTCAAGTATTTTTTTATTGTAATATCTCTATATGAAGGTTTTCAATAAAAAGATCTAGTTAATACTGTCCCTTATTCAATATTTCAAGATACTAGTAGAAAGGGAAAGGGTATGTGTAGGATCATGGTGGGCCAAAAAGTGGCAATAAGGAAAAAACCATGTCTTTCATCGACCCAAAAATGCAAAAATAACGTGTTGACTTTTTTTAGGCTTGGGTGTCAGTACAAACCACCAAAGCAAACACCAATCCTAGTTTTCCAAATCGGATATCTGGTCCAAATTGGATATCCAATTTGTAAAAAGTATATATATACAAATTTTGTGGCTATTTTAAAATCATTTGACAGTCAACAACCCACAGGTGCATAGTGAGGAGATTCTTCGCGTAACGGATATCTGATTTCGCCAATATCCAATTTGAAAAGGTAAGATTTTAGATTTTTATTTGCTTTGATTCAATTTTGAATTAGATTTGGATAATTTCAATTAAGTTTTTGTCAATTTTTTTTTCAAAATAGGGTTTTTGATTGAATTTTTATGAAAATCTTGAGTTTAGAATGGATATTGATTAAAAATGATTTTTTTTTTAATGAATTTTAATTAAAAATGAAATTTTTTTTATGGATTTTGATTTAAAAATAGTGTTGTTTATGTATTTGTATTAAAAATTAGAGAATTTTATAGATTTTTGTTAAAAAGTAGGGGTTTTTTGGCTTTTTTTTAAAACTAGGGTATTTTTACAATATTTTCATTTATACTGTCTAATTTCAATTAGATTAATTAGTTTTTAACTTTAATCAGACATTATGGCTGCTGAAAATGAAAATGCACAAATTCCAAATGATCCACCAACTGAGAATGAAAATGCACAAATTCCAAATGATCCACTAGTTGAGAATGAAAATGCACAAATTCCAAATGATCCACCAGTTGAGAATGAAAATGCACAAATACCAAATGCTCCACCACCTCCGCAGCCATCAATTGAAGAATTAATTGGTGAAAAATCGCAGCAATTAAAGGGCATTTTATAAGTTTATAAGAGAATCCCTCAATTATTCAAGATGTCAAACACATTGAAGGATACAATTAAAAATATAGAAACCCTCTCCACCCAACATAATGCCTTTCATTTGTGGTGAGAAGACATGAGGGAATATTATGCACGTGGATTGTCTTATGATGATGTGAAAAATCTCAGAATAACCAAAGCCCAAATAGCCTCTTTCTTTGTTAACCCTCGCACTGGTTTGCTAGTTAATGTTAATAAACCAAAACTTTCTATAAAATGGTGCACGCATAGGGACATTGTAGATAAATTTTGGGATCGTTGGTGTATGTTTTTTAATAAACCATCAAACAAAAATTGTGATATACTATTTTACTTTATTAAAAAATTATATGTTGAGTTTGTGTTAGGGCATCATGTCAATTACTTTAACATTAAACCCTTCCAGGGCATTGGTGGAGGTATGCCCTAGGATAGACTAGGGGCAGTTAGAGTAGTCTCGCACCCATATGTTCCCCCTCCTCCCCTTCCTTCACTACCTCTAGTATATCATCTAGATATTATGTAGGATGCAGCCACACAAACTATCCAAGCTATTCACTCTTTGAGTGGCCTTTTGGTTTCGCATGCTTCTGCAATAGCTCAACCACATTCTGGTGATGTTGGCAATGGTTTAAGTGTTGTTGTATCATCCTCATTAGGTCCACATATTTGTGTGCCACATACTTGCTCCATGTGTCGCCAGATATGCTTGGGTCCTCTTGGATAGCCTGCAAAGCATCCCTTGGACACTTCTGATTATGACCTCCATAATGTGGGCATTATAGATCAGACTCAGGGGAGTGGAGCACACCCTACAAAGTCCTCTCCTACTAGAGAGGGGGACATTCGAATAGTGACACAAGTAAGATTTAAGTTGTAAATTCATAACTTGCATTTGTTTTTAAATGAATATTAATAAGAGATAGTATAATGTACTAATATTTATTTACATGGACTATTTAACAGTTGATGTCTAAGGAGGAGCTCACATAGGTGACTAATAGCATGCTTAGGGCCATTTCATTTGGCCTTGACACGCACACAGTATATGTTTTTGCACTCACTCGTTTACATTTTTTTATTTTCCTCTTGTAGGAAATACCTAGTGCGAGTGAGGTGCAGCCTTGTCCAGATTATGAAAGTGCAATTTTAGATAAGGGGAAGGTAATTGAACTCAAATTAAATTGAATTAATAATTTTAAGATCTTATATTGATTATACATACATCGACATAGATTGGTAGTTTCATGTGTACTTGCCATTTTTATGTATAGGGAGTTATGAGCTATACGTCATTGTTGACAAGTGTGAGCAAGGTGCAGCCTTGTCTATATTATGGAAGTGTAATGTTAGACAAGGGGAAGGTAATTGAACTCAAATTAAATTGAATTAAGATTTTTAAGATCGATTATACATATATCAATATAGACTGGTAGTTTCATATGTACTTGTCATTTTTATGTATAGGCAGTTGTGAGCTATACATCTTTGTTGACAAGTGCCACAACACCTGAAGCAGTATGTATTGGAACACTTGAAGGAGTACGTGTTGAAACACCTCAAGGAGGAGGTGTCAAAACACCTATAGGAGATAAAGAAAAAGATCAGCCTAAAGAGGTATGTGTTTTTTTATTTTGTGTTTGGTATTTATATGTTCCTATTACCAACAATTGTATGCTAACTTGGATCAATTTTATGTTTGTGTTCACATATATAGATTGACATTACAAAAGTTGGTTTGGTCAGTTCTTTGAGAGGGGCATATTCTAGGACTTCTGACCCTTTGAAAAGACAGATATTTCAGGTAATCAAGATTACAATTTTAGAGTTCAATTATAATTTAATGTATATTGATTTCAATGTTAATTATTTGATTTTAAATCATATAGTATAACTAATCTCAATTGTGGTTTGATTTTTTCTTGTGTAGCTACCTTCAGAGCCAACGAGTGCTGCAAAGAGGCTCCATTTTGATGATCCACCAGTAGTTTAGGATGAGATAGACATTTTGGCATGTAAATTTTGAATAGACATTGAGATGCCACATGCCACAGTTTGTTAAACTTTGTTTGAGTTGGCGTTGATGCCATTTTTGTATATGGAGATACACTCAAGATTATTGGATAATTTGATATATAGAAGTTGACAATCAAAATTTAATTTCTTCTTCATGTGCATGATTAAACTCTTTGAAAATTTAATCAAGTGAGCAATGGTTAAATATCAATGTACAATAGCATAAAAATAATGGCTATGGCTTATGCAGTTTATATTCATATTGTTTAATACATTGCA
Source organism: Sequoia sempervirens (assembly GCA_007258455.2). Lineage (NCBI taxonomy): Eukaryota > Viridiplantae > Streptophyta > Pinopsida > Cupressales > Cupressaceae > Sequoia > Sequoia sempervirens. Next base: position 729,017,609 of record VDFB02281492.1, on the reverse strand, counting down.
TTGCATATATTTCAAACTCCAAAGCATTACTTCACATTGCATAAGTAACAACTAGATGCTAATAAATGAAAAAATTTCAATAACAATATAGTTTTTACAAAGTCAACCTAAGTAGTTATGCAATTACTTCACATTACATAACTAATAACTAGGAGCAGCTATCAATTGCATTAGCTTGTCATGGAATTTTATGAGACCACATTTCTTTGAGGAAACTTGGCATAATCGGTAGCTTGATATGGAATTCTATAACTGATTAATCATAACCGATTAGATAGTTGATAACATATATATAGACGAAAGCAATCCCAACCCATCTCTAACATAAAATTTTGGTTGGGCCTCCTCATTGACATCAACTATGTGTGGTTGGGCCTCCTCTACTCTAGTATCTAAATCAGGCTCAACTTGTACCCCAACTTATGCACGTTAACTTGAACTCCATTTTGTGTATGTTGAGATCTTAATCATATAAAAGACAAAAGACTTGAGAGTATATTTAATGGATGAAAGATATAAACTTGTTTTCAAAAGACTATGTAAATTTTAACATTTGGATATGTTATCATTCTCTATTATATATTAAATATAAGCTTAAATGTATAACATTATTTTTCTATTTACTCTCAAGTTACTATAAAATTAAATATGTATTTCTAACATAATTTTCCTCATGTCTATATATACTTTCATAATGGTAGCATAAATAAGTGTGTTTAAAGATAGTTTGAGGTGACTTGCATAAAATTTTAAATTATTTAGATAACATACAAGATTGAATCCAAGTTGTGGTTCCTATGATGTGGGAAAGAAATATGAATTCCATGCATATATGAAATAAGACACTTGGATGTAAAATGATAGAATAAAGGTATAAAAAATATCATTAACAACTTGCACAAACAAAGAAACTTAAGGGCATTTGCAGAATTCTAAATGCAACAATATATAAATTAAAGACAATTTATTTACGAATGATTCCATGGAGAAACTAGAGAAGGTCACACCTCATAGATTGTATTCTCGGTAGGAGATAAAGTACTCTTAAGAGTTAAACCTCATAAGAGCTTGAGAGAATTTGGAAAGTATGCTAAGTTAGAACCTAGATACGTGGGTTCTTTCAAAGTTTTAGAATTTATTAACCTGGTTGCCTACAAAATAGCTCTACCACCAACTCTTTAAAAAAATGTGTTTTGGTATTAACCATATTCTTGATTGGAATAATCTTCAAGATTAGGATCCAGGAGTGATCACAATTGAGCCTCTCAAATTACTTGAGGTTCACAAGACCCACTTGTGCGACAGAGAAATTACTCAATGTTAGGTCTAGTGGGACCAATATTCTGAGGATAGTGCCACCTAGAATATGTTGATGAATTAGTGTTATATCAGTTGATATGGTTTGTTTAAAATTAATATGGAACTTGATTTGCATATAAATGAAAAGGAATGTTATACTTTGTATATTATTGGTTTATGTTAATATTTTCTTTATATAATCAAACTAGCTACCTTGTTGGCTTAATGAGGTGGATGCAAGAGATTTTGTTTCTCCCTCTAGGATAGAGAGGGAGAGCATCACTAGAGAGAGTAGCAGATTCGAGAAGAAAACCAAGGCCACCAAGAAATTGAGAAGTCACACACAAACCATATATTGCATGGTTTCTTTAAATTATGAATTCTTTCTTGGAACTGGTTGAACTCTAAGTTCGTTTGAGTTGTCATTGGTTTAAGTATAAAATACATACATGTGTCCTTGTTTTATGATTAAAACCTAACTTGGCATGGAATTCTATGATATACAGAGTCTATTGATGCCAAAGTTCAATTTGTATGATATTGAAAAAAGAAACCGAGTAGAGTTATCAACATTCTTCAGAAATCATACGAATTTTTTTAGTACAC
>VDFB02281492.1:728813086-729015604 GCA_007258455.2 Sequoia sempervirens | reverse complement strand
CACTATCCTCACATTTTTTCACTTGCCATAGAATCATAAAATGGAATGAGTGGCAGTGATGCAGCCTATGCCATTTGGTTGCCATGTGATAGTAAAGCTAAATTCAAAGGTAGCCTAACACTTGCCTTTGCAAGAATGAAGTTACTCATGTTGCTATGGTGTGACAAAGACAAGTATGGATTAAAAGAGATCAACCATTTTAATAGATTGGTATTTGACAAGGGTAAGAATTGGCTTCCCTTTTCCATTTGGTGGCCTTGGGCTGCCAAATGAGGTTAAAAATTTGAAAAAATAAAGACTGTCATCCAATGTTTCTAGCACCTGGTTTGCTCTCCTAGAGATCTAAATTCTTGCTATTCCCATAGGGGGTATACATCCCTAGAAAGAGCCACTATTGTCACCTTCAAATTTTCAAATTTGAAATGCTCATATTGAAAAATCTGCCTTTGCACACTCAGAAGTGCACCTGCAAAATCTGCCTAAGTGACCTATTTTGGAGGGTCACAATTTGAAGCATGTTGATTTCCATGCCAAATAGATTATTTATCTCCATTATCCTCACATTAATGTACTCCCTGGTCTGATTCCCAACCCCCATGGTTAGGTTTGCTATTTTTACCAGGCCAAAAGCAAATGCATTTTGCTTTGTTTTACACCTACATTTTCATAACTTTTTAAGATGGTCAACTTTGACCCTCAATATCTTGCAAAGAATAGTGATTCAAGGAAATCCCTATTGCACACATATTCAATGTACCTAGATAAGCTTATGTTTCTAATGGAAGCCCCCTAAAAGTTGTTTTGATTTTTTTTTCCAAAGTGATGACTTTGAGAGCCTTGATTGGTTTCTGAAAGGTGAAATTGCAGAAATGTCCAAGTAGGCAACTTTGGTATTTAATATCTTTAACCTCAAGAAGAATTTTTCCATGCCGTTTGTTACAATGAATTCTTGGGTCAAATAGTAACATTACTACTCAGTTTTAAGCTCCCAGAATAAGTTATGATGGGTTATTTAATCATGTTTTGATCAGAAAATGGCTAAAAATGGTGTCCCAAAAAGTTTCAATCTTTTTAAGTCTAAGAAAAACCCATTTCTTCTTTTGGTCTAAAACCTATACAACTCCATTTTAATCAAGATTGAAGGTCATTTGATACATTATTTTAATGTACTTTTGTTGCATCGAACACGTTCTAGGGGTCAGTTTACAAAGGAGGTACCTGAATTTTAAAGGCTGGGAAAATTTTGAGGAAATGGGTTTTTTCTAAATAATTGATTATGGCCACACATAAAAAATCTTCGCTCCAAGTGTCACCATTTTTCTACAATAAATTTCTTCAAATGGGTTGCATGCATAATTGAAATTTGCATTTTTTCTAAAGTTAAAAATGCTTATGTTTAAAATATTTTTGAATATTTTAAACATTATATAAACATGAAAAGTGCATTTAGGGAAATTATAAAATACCTTTCAAATGTTCTGGAGGACAAGCAACTTTAATTCTTGCTTCTGATTAGTCCAGAGGTGGCTTTCACAACTTTCATAGTCACCCATGGCCAATTTTGAATGATATTGGAGGAAGCAATCAAAGATGCAATGTTTTCCAACGATGAATCTTTATTTGAGCAATTCAATTAAAGCTCTAAAGAAAAGGACAAATTTAAATAAATTTTCAAAGTTCTTTTGTAGTGCATCGTGTGTTGCCATTTTGAGTCCATAGTGAAGAAACAAATTAGTGATGAGCGATGGTTGTTTGTCCATCGCACATCACTGATTTGTGTTACCATTTCCAAAATGTATCAGTGATGGAGTGACATTTCATCGCCCATCACTAAAATTTCATTTTATCTTCTCTTGTCACAACAGAGATGTGATGGTCTAAAGAAAAGTTCAAAGTTTATGCATGACAACAATGGCCTTGTGAACTATGGAAAATTTTAATAAATATTTGAGTGTAATTTTTAATTCTTCAGTCTTATTGGTTGAAAACTTCATGCACGGAGCACAAAGCTTCATCGCTCATCTATGTTTTGAGTTGGAAAATCAAATGCAAATCAACGATGGAGTTGTTAAAGGTAGATTTTTTCTGCAATCTCTTTTGTGCTATGGATTGAAGTGTTTTCCTCTCCATTGAGGTGTTTTGGGGGTCTTCTAGGCTGGATTCAAATTGAATTTCTCCTGTAGAATGTAATCACGTTTTTGAGCTTCCAGGCATCTTTTGGGAGTCCATTTGAGCTGAAAAGTGTTGTTATGTGCTTTAAATTCATCCCCAGACCATTCCTAGTGCTTGGGTGGGATTTTAAGAATGTTTGAGATGAATTTTGGTTGTCGGTAGCTGCAAAAACGCCCCTACATCAAGAAAAACTACTTGCACATTTTCTCTTGCCATGGTTGCAAGAAGTTCCATCAAAGTTCCCAGTGAAGTTGCAAAAAAAAGAACTAAGTATTCAAGTGAACAGAAACAGATATCTCCCATCGCTATTTTATTTCATATTTTCTTGAATTCATTAGCGATGAGCGATGGTTTTCTCTTACATTTCCCATCATTGATGGCAGTTTGCATTTCTTTGAACTTTTAGCAATGAGCATTGCCTGAATATCTCCCATTGCTAATAAATATTAGTTGTTCTCAATGTAAATGGAGATGTGTAATGAAAAAGATTAAAGTGAAGATGTGGTGGGCCCAGTTGAAATTTGTTAAAAGTTTTAAATGTGAAGTGGGGAAATTAAAAGGCATGAGTAAAATTTGTATTTTCCCAAGTGTGTAATTTTAAAAGGGATTTTCATTTTAAATGTAAAACTTTAACATAAAATGAAATTAATGAAAGCATGGGTAAATGGTTTTGTAAAGTGAATTTTTTTTATTCACTGTGCAAAATATTTTTTCCAGAGATAAGTTTTTATAGTGAACACCATTTTCACACAGCTAGGTGAAAATGAACAAAAGAGAATAAAATATTTTGCAAGAAAATGGTAAATGCATAGAATAGGTGGTTTTTATAGTCAAACAAAGGGGAATGATGAGTTATGAAGCTTCTAGAAATGAAGAATATTTTTCCATTGCAAGGAAATGGAGTGAGGAGCAAGAAAACAAAGAGCGGATTGGAACTTCTTCAGCAAACAAAGACAGTTACAAATCTATGGTGTTGAATGTACCAAGTGTCTTCTCCAAATGAACATTTAGGGTTTTTCTATTTCCTTAAATATTATATTTATGCCTCATTTTTAGAGAGGTTGTTTTGTAAATAAACACAAGGAACACTGTAGTGTGAATACATCATTTTAGAGTTAAGTTTTAGGATCCAATTCTATCAATATTTATGTAATGTTGAGTACAATATTGGAAAAATAATGTTGAATATTTCAAGTTTGAGACTATTTTACTCTCCTATGTACTAGTTTTATAAATTATGAATAACATAATTAAGAATTATTTTATTCATCTCCGTTGAATTCCAGTGGATGTTTAGTTTTATTCTTGCTTGTCCATTCAAAAAATGTATGTAAATGCTTGAGTGAAGCTACTATTTTATGTTAAGCTAAGTGCTAGGATTCTAGTAAGAAGTAAAGGTTAAGACACAATGTTGAAATGTTGTAATGCAATATTTCAGAGCTTCATATATTGTCAGGCATGAAAAAATTTATTAGATTATGTATGTGTTTGAGTTAAATTTGTTCCAGGGATGAGGCACTGATCTAAGTGTGCTATTCATGTTACATGCGTTAGTTAATACAACAATTGATCAAAAATTCAAATCAAATCAAATATCATTCTCAGTCTGTTTGTGTGTTGAGTTTATTATGTTACATTTCTCATATTTAAATTAGGCATACTGTAGAGGTCATCCAAGCCTTTATAGTACTGTTTCTATTAAGCATCTAAAGGAGAAACATTTGTTTATAGTGTATTTGGTACTTCAGCACATAAGTATCTATAAATATACTATTGGGATCATCCTCCTAGGTTTAACAGAGCCTAAAGTGTAGGGGAGAAATTGGTATTTTATTCACTCTCCTGTTTGTTGGCTATCTCAACCCGTTGAGTCTAAATATCAGAGAGTGGTTACTCTTTAGGACTCATTGCATCTGTTGATTTGGGAACAAACAAGGACAATGCAAATTATTTAGACCACAATGTGTCTTCCATGTTGACTCAAAACAAACCTTATTTTTCTTTATTTTTTCTATCTTTGTATCATTTTTTCAATTCTACGTGTATTTGAGGAATGATGACAGTTACGAGCTCCTTAATCAAAACATTGCAGCAATGAACTTTCTAACCCCAAATCCATAGATCCCTTATGTGTTTGGTGTGCTTTCTTTTCTAGGGGGAAACTCCCGTCTATCTTTGTTTTTCATTTTTCCTTGAAGCTTTCTAGGTTGGCTCTCATGTCTTGTTTTCTTCTTTTTTTATTTTCTTTTCTTCTCTAATTTCAAGTAATAGCTCACAGAATGATATGTAGAAATTCCTTTAAAGTGGGGGCATAGATTACCATTATTTCATTTGCATTCATGCTTCCTATTGTAGCCTTGTCATTTGCGTGATGCGTTTGTCACTTTGTGGATGACATTGGGTGTGATGTACTTCATAAGTGTGATATTTCTAAGCATATTGCACTCCTCTTGGTGGTCTGATGCGATGCACTGCATCCCATAAGTTGTGAATATAATATTCTTTGATTGGTCCTCTCTTGGAGACATTAGACACAATGTTCCCTAGGTGACTGACCTTGCATAAACTGAACAAGACTCCTTTGAACAATCTTTCATATTACATTTTTGCATTTTACATTGTTGCATTTGTTGGCCACCTTTCATAACACAACTTGCATGCCTGTAGTGTGGCATTGTTTAAAACTCAATACTCACATTTTCCTTTCTTTTTGTGCTGCCTTGTTAAATTTATCAAACAGGTATAGCTTTAACACGATTGAGCGGGAAGCCCAACTAGTGGCATGACTTTTCCCCATAGCCACTTTTGTATTTGTGAGTGCATACCAACTAGTGTATGTATCTTATTTATTTTTGGGCTTTCTCACCCTACGAACAACTAGTTTCATGGCCATAGAGTGAGTATACAGTTGGGCCTTCTCACCCTATGGATAGCCTAAATTTTTTTGGCCCTAGAGTGATTACACATTCTCTTTTTCAAACAATCATCCTACATCTCTTTTAACAACTAGTTGGATTGACGATCGAAGCTTCATTTAATTCATCTCAACAATTTTTTGTTCCTTTGTTCCTATGTTTAGTTTTCCATGGGATCTCCATCCTGGGGACTTGATCATCCCTCTTTCTTTTTGTATTCCATCTTGCTAACATAAGTGCATTCAAACCCACTCCTCGATGTTCATGGCTACTTTAGTGTGAGGAAGAAAGTTTTTCCTCTCACTAAAGTGGGGGCTAAATGTGTCATAGAAAAATAGTCCCTTATCATTTTCATGGTCTCTTAGGTCTTGTTTCATGGTGTTGGAACTATGTTGCTTTTATTTTATAATGTATCATGGCTTGAACATGCTTATTTAGGTACTAAAATTCAAAGAACAATTTCTTGTGAAGGTGTTGTGAAGTGTTGTAAGACATTTCTACATTCTTCTAGACTTTATTTAATGCATTTCACCTAAAAATCACCTTTTCACTCATCAACAAGTCCTATTTTGAAATTTTGTAAAGTCTTGTAACAAGATTTCACACTTTTCTAGGCACATCTTCACTATTTACACCCTTCTCATGCTTTATTTTGTCCCTTTATGCCCTCATATACTTATATTAAGTGTATTTTTGGATCTTATCTTGAAAAACAACATTAAACATTTTTTTTTTCCTAACACATGGTTTTAGGTCCTACCTGTGGGACCCATTTGCCATGGGTGGTGAATGAGTCCCCCTTGGCCCCAAGTTCAAAATATTTCAAATTCCCTTTTTAGATTTTATTCAAATTCACTTCATGTCGGTCTGTGATGATGTATGAATGGATAGTAAGGCACAAGAATTGTATAAATATGTTTTTTTCACCTCATTCTACATCTCCTAGCACATTCAAGCAATCTCCACATTCAAGCATTCAATCTTCCTAATAATTCAACCACTCAAGCATTCTACATCATCAACTCAAGCACTTTCAACCACTTTGGAGAATCCATTTACTCTACTTCAGACTCACATATGCAAGGATCTTGGTAAGTTAGTAAAAATTTCATGTTCTTCAATTATCATTTCCTTTGCATTCCATTTATTTCTATTGGGTTTCACTACCAAAGTGGGGTTTGACCAAGGCAAACCCCTATTCACTAACCCCCCAACATTTTTCCCCTTTTTGCATGTGTATTTACAACCTTGTTTTGTAGATTTAAAAGGTTTAAAGGTGTTGAAAATTGGAAATTAAGTCAACTAGGCTCTTCAAGTCAACTTATCATCCTTTCAAGCATTTTCAGTGTTTTTTGTTTGCTTCCTACAAAACTGACTTCGACAACTTGGCATTTAGATACCTCCAAATATGGTGTTGCAGATTTGCCTCCTAATTTTCCAGAAATCTTGGGGAGGACTAATTTTCCACCCTTGGCAAATGAGTCCCACTTGAAATTTGAAAATCTGTATTTTGTCAGATTTTGGATCCCGACAGTCAAAAATCAGTTCCCGACACTTTTTCACCAGTTGGACTGATTTGCCACCCTTGGCGAATGAGTCCCACTGTGGAAAATCAATAAAATTTATCAACATTCCAGATACCCCAAATAACTCATATTTCATCCAGGTGCACGCAGATTTACCCCTATACCTTTTGTTCTGCGTAATTTCTTATTTTGTTATGCATTATTTCTTATTTTCATAGTTGTTTGCATATCACAATGTGTTTTCAAACATAGCTTAAATTGCACTTTTGCATGAATTTTAGATCATCTTAATCAATCAATTGCATTTATTCAAGATCATTTACATCATATAACATTGCACACATCTTGATTTGAGTGTTACATAAGCATTTTTGGATCTAATTTCTCTTCTTTTAGGTGAAAAATCCTATAAGAGTCAGAGAGTCCATTGGGTCCAAAAATCTGTCACAAAACCCTAGCAAGAGTATACTTATTTGGAAGTTGAAGACATGGGAAAAATACTAGGAGCCATTTTTTTAAAAAAAAGTACTACCAGTGGCTCCAATTGGGGATGATTAGTTTGCATAAGGTAAGAAACTATGATCTTTGGGAAAGTAGACAAATAAAGGCCAAGAAAACTAAAGAAAATAAAAATCTAAGAAAAAACTAGACAAAATGGACTACTCAAGAAAATACATATAATATAGTATGCATGGAGAAAACATATTTCAAGAGAAATATGGTTTTAGGAACTATCCAAGCATTGGAAATTCCAAAAATTCACTTATAAGATTTTGCAAATACTAGGAGTCCACACCATGTGTGTTGCTAATCAAACTTGGTTTTAGATAGACAAGGCATAAAACTTTACATGTTTTCCTTTGTCTTGAGCCCTTACATTCCACAAAAGAACCATATCATTTACTTGAAATTTCTTGTAGTAGATGTCTTATCAAATAAATGCTTGACCTGCTACTACAAATTGATGTTTTTTCTATTGTTACATTCTCCTTGTCTCATCTAGCTAAGTGAGCTAGTTGATTTTTTTACCATTGCATCATTTATATCATCATTATGCTCTTGGATAAACTTGTATACCTATATCAAGTTGTTGATAGGCATTCTTGTTTCCAAACTATAAACTGGTTTATAAGGAGATTGACATGTGGTCTTATTTATTGTCAATCTATCAACCTACAAGGCTTGTTTAAGCTTCAAATCCCAAGCCTTTTGTTCTTTTCAATCACCCTCTTAATGATCTTAATCAATATTTTATTTTTTAATTCTACTTGTCCATTTCCTTGTGGGTGATATGGGTATGCATAGGATACAATTATCCCATATTGGTTGTAAAAAATTGTAAATTCTTTAGACTTGAAGAAAATTTCATTATCAAAAACTATCCTAATTGGTACTCCAAATCTGCTCAAAATTTTGTTCATAAAAAAATCTATCACTTCGCTTGTAGCCTTCCTTGTAGGGATAGCTTCAATTCATTTAGTAAAATAGTCAATGGCCACAGGGATCCAACTATGTCCACCACTTGAATTTTCAGCAATTTCCCCAATGAAGTCAATACCCCACTATTGGAATGGAGCTTCTATAGATATTCATCTCAAAGGAAATTTTATAGAGAATTTTAACTTACCTAAAAACTTCTGACATGCATCACACTATTTGACTAGTTTATATATGCATTTGTTAAAATTATAGGCCACCAGTATCCTAACCTTAAGACTTTGTGAGTTTTAGTCTTCACCTTGTAGTATCCTCCACACACCCCACTATTCATTTCACTTAAGATCTCAGAAGCTTGATCTTTGACTACACACTTGAGTAGAATCTACTCTTTGCTTCTCCACCAAAGCTTATTTTTTATAATGCATACTTGATACCATGTAGTTTTATTGTCCTCTTTTTTTATTTTCATTCTTGTTATCTGGATAGAATGTATTCTACAACTAAACCACTACATCCTTATACCATGGAGAAAATTTCATGTCATACTCTAGGGATGCTCTATCTATCTTAACATTATTTATTTGGTTAGCTTCAAGATTTTACTTAGCCATGAGTTTAGCTATCCTTTTTCCTCTGACTAACTTTGTGATTTGGATGTCAATATTAAACTTAGATTTTGTTAATCCACCTACATATCCTTCTAGTTACCTCTTGTGTAAAAATTTCATTAACTGCGGCATTTGGAACATATGCAATAATAGTTACTCCTACTAAATAAGATCTGAAATTCTTAACTACTTTAACTAATTTCCATATGCTTTATTTTCTACAATATCATATTTAAGTTCAAATTCGCATTGGGTTGTTCAAACCCTTCATTATTTTTCATCATTATAACTATAGCAATAGTATTAAATGATGCAAAGGAGAACACTTGAAAATGATTTGTAAAGTTAGGAGACTTTAATACAGGAACTTTCTTTATTGCTTCATTTATGCTTTGAAATCCTTTTGTTGGCTCTTCACTCCAAGAAACTGATTTCCCTAGGTCATTGATGGATCCTGGGGGTCCAAACTAGGCCCTTAAGTGGCAATTAAAATTGAAAAAAATAGACTTAATCAACTTGACATAAAAAATGAATAAGTTATTAACATAATTTGAAAATAATGTAAGAAAAAAATTTGTATCAAATTGAATGTAGTTTCTAAGATACTATTCCTTTTTTAGAAAAAAAGTAAATCTATTTGGTGAAAATTTGAAATTTCAATGTAGTTGTACTAAATTTTTAGAAAAAGATAAAAAGAAGGTCTATGTTTGACCAACCTAAGTACAAGAAAAAAGTATTGTATTTATTTTAAACTTTCAATATAAGTATATGACACATTCTCGGATGTGTCACAGTTTTTTTTGTAATTTTTTTGTATGCAAATAATTAGCTATGAATTTTGTATTAGAACTTTTTAAAAAATATTGAAACTTGTATTTCTGACCACCATAACTTGGCCTTAAATTTATGAAATTCAATTTTAGTTTATTATCCTCTAGTATAGGAAGCATAGAATGTGCTACATCTTTCAGATTCAAAAACTATGAAATCATTTAAGAATTATAGATTTTTTTCAATTAGCCTATCAATTAGGACTTTAGTCAAAATGCATGTATAATATCAATAATAATTATCTATTTAATTCTAAATAAGGTGATAGAACTCCTAAAATTTTTGGCTCCATTTCTAATTTTTGTAAAATTTGGTTGGTTTCAAGTATATGGACTTAGGGTTTTGTCCACTATCAATTCTTTTAGGTTTGTGTTGTCAAAGCCCTTCCTAAATAACCCTTAAGTTTTCATCCCTATCAGTGTTATAATTTGTCATTGACTCCTTACTATTGATTCCCAGTAAAATAAGGTGTGACTTATGTCATCAAATCCATTGTATTACCAACCCCTCATGCTTAATTCTAAAATATATTTTATAAGGTCAATTGATCGGCCTTCTTTGGCCTTTAGATCCTTTCAGTAAAATTATTTTAAGTATTTTAAGGCCTTGGATTACATGAACCTAGGTGTTCCCCTTCTTAAAATAGCTTGCATGCATGTGAAAATTTTTCCCACTTAAGTCCCACCTACTACTTTTTCTCATCACTCATCGTGGATAGCTTTGTGAATGCATGACTTGCATTAGAGATGAGTGATACATGTTTTCTTTTCATTATCATTGGTTGTTCTAGTATCACTAATTTCTTTTGAATCTGATGTCTTGAATGCGCGATGCATGATGGCCCTTTAAAATTCTTTGTGATTCTTTTCATCACTTATCACTGATAGTTGTGCACTTACCTTTTTCAAATGGGCAATGAGTGATGAGGACCTCAGTTCTAATGTGTCATCACTGATACAAAGTATGATATGGGTGACCCCTTTCATGCCTTTTATTTTCAAGTAGGAACACGTGGCTTAATTTTGTTCCATTGCCTTTTCTCTCTTGTCACTTATGTGATCTAGAATATGAAGTATGAATCAACAATACACAATGGGAAATGAACACGACCAAAGGTGGGTTTTATTTTAATGGCTGAGATTTCATTATGCTAGTGCTCACATCATTGATGGGACTCTAGAGAAGAAAGAAAAATGGGTGATGAGCGATGGAATGTTCGAGAGAATATTCCTCACTGTCATCTCTTGGTACCTCATCGATTAAATTGAAGGAGCACAGACTAGGATGGTGATACATGATGGCTATCAAATTAGAGATGACTAATGAGATTAAATGGTGATGTGGTAGTTTTCTAAGGATTTATTGCCATTTTTGATGCACAAGTAAAATCTAGGAGCAATGGTTAAGAAGCATCATTGATTATGTTTTAAAACCAATAAGATCGACAGTCAAGATTCAAAGTTGACCAATTGATTGTCAACTCACTCACATGAGCCTTCCTTGATCGTTAATGGATACATACTCTAGATGCTCTACTTAATGTAGATCTTCTACTATTTTATCTCATCATTTGCAGCCATCGAGATCTAATAAATTGGTTTAGGAACCAGAGAAGAAGCATGTGAGTTTGAGGTAAGTAATTGCATAAATAGTGAAAGTGGTTTTCTCGAGTAAGTGGGTATTCATACCTACTCTTTTTCAATTGTACATGAGTTGGCTTGTGAGTTTTAAATTCCTGGGGTGGTAAGATTTTAATTGCTTATGTTTTCTACTTGGGCTAGTAAAATTTGTGTGGTTCTAAGGGTTTCTTTTCTACAAATTAAATTTGAGAGCACAAACCTATGAAAATTTTCTTGCAATTGAGATTTTCTAGTTCTTGTGTTATTCCCTATGAGAATGAGTAAGCTGAGTGAGCCTATCCAACTGGTCAAAAGTTCTAGGAGACTTAGTATTCTTGAATCCCAAGAAAATACACTTGAAATTGAACATGGCACACTAAGAGCTCCTGCAATGCCAAAGGGTAGGAGGAGTTCCCATATTAAAACTAAGGATGGTGTCAAGAGCAATTACCACCTATGGAATAGAGTTGTTGGTCATAACCAAGGTGAGTCTAGTGGTAAATTGGCTATCTTGTGGGAGGAAGAATAATAAGTAACACAAGGCTTATGATTCTTATATGTGGAGGCACAACTCTCCCATGGATGATTCAACAAGTCCTTAGAGCGATGAAGGAGATATTGACCTAGAGTATGGTCATTACCTTCTCACACTGGCATGTCGAGAGGATTTTGATGATGGATGGGTAGTAGCTTCTCCAGTTTTAGTAAGAACATGGAGTGGGAATGCTTACTCTAATTCTAAAGAATTATAGCAACAACTTGGTTCTATATTTGTTTTGATGACATTGTTGCCACAATGGAAGGATCGTCCTCTTCAGTGAATGTATAAGTTTTTGTCTAGGGTGCTAATATGGAGAATCATCTTTGGTCGACATGGGTGAAATATTTTGGAGTTGCTACAATGATGAATGATTCCTTTTGGAAGGTTGGCTACTCTTCTTCAATCAACTATGTGGAGTTTTGTCTTTTTCTTTCCCTTACTTTGCAATGAGAAAATATAACTGTGCCATAGAAAAATGGGCCCTTTGCTTGAAATGGGATTAATTCATGATAAATTGGACTTAATGAGGCTTTGATTCAGGTGTTGTGAGGTATTTTATGCATCCACACTAGGTCTTGGACCCTTGCAAATTGAATAGCATGCTTCTATTGATGTCTAGTAAAGGTGTTGTAAAGTGTTCTAAGATACTTTCATGCTTTTCTAGACTTAATGAACCCATTTCTTCCTAATTAAACATTATAAAATACATTAAATCACATTATCACATCAATCTAGAAGTTTTTTAACTTAAACTTAATGGTAAACTAGTGTTGTAATGTGTCTTGCACATTCACATTGGTTATTATGCATGCCTAGGCTGTGTGGGCCTCATTTTAGTGTTGTCAAGTGTACTTAATTACACTTTCACATTGAATTTTGTGTCCCAATCCCTAATTAATCTTTACATCATCACTAATAGGCCCCTATCAACCCATATTGTGCATCCCAAGGCACAAGTTGATCAAATAACCAACATAGTCATCATATAAGCTTTATTTTCTTACTTCTTGGCATTCCAGCTAGCAAAAATGGCACCTATGGGACCCATTCACCATTAGTGGTGAATTAGTCCCATCCAGGTGGGACCCATTCACCATTAGTGGTGAATGAGACCCGTTTGAGCCATTTTTGGGGTTTTGACCTAGAAAAATTAGGTTTTAAGTTATTTTTTCTTCATGTTAGCCTTAGGGATCCAATTAATAGGAAAATAAGGTGAGTTTCCTATAAATACAACCTTCTAAACCCTAATTCATCATAACTTAACTTCATCATTTGTCTTCCATCCTAAGTCAAGCAAGCTAGGTTTGGTCATTCTAAGTCACCAAGGTAGCACTTTTCAGACATTCAAGGGTAGAATCTTCATGTTTTGCTACAAAAATTCAAGTTCAATCATCATGGAAATTTAATATATTCTATTATTGCATGTTTCATTCTATTCTTTCGTCATTTTGGTTTAATTACCTAAACGAGGTTTGACCAAGGCAAACCCCCATGCCCTAACATTCAACATTTTTTCTTCTCTTCTTGTGTGTTTGCAAATTTAGATCCCTTGGAAGCTTAGAAATTATTGAAGATCAAATGAAATTTTTTTTTAAGTCTTATCCTCATTCAATGAGTCAAAATATCAACAAAAATTCATTTTTTAGACCCACAAATCAGAGTTTCGGAAGCAAACACCTGTAGGAAGACAAAGTGAAAATTAGAAGCTTTAGAATCCACCTTTGAAAATATAGAAATTCAAAAGTGGAACCATTCATCATGGGTGTTTAATGAGTTCTATTTCTAGATCATTTTTGTGTTTTATGCATTGTCTAACACCCTTTTGATAGAAACAGGTTTTGGCTCAATTTACCAGAAGTGGGACTGATTCGCCCAAAATGGTGAATGAGTCCCTCCAGGCCTCAAAATCAATATCAACAGTGTTTCACAAGAAATTTCTAGTCTCCTTTAAGACTTCAGGTGTACACTTTAAGTTTCATTCATTTATGTTTAACTTTGCATTCATTTCTAGTTAATTGTTTCATTACACAATGTGTTTTTGAACATCACTTGTTTCTTAGGTTTTGCATTCATATTCAATCAATTTCATAGGTTATTTGCATTTATATCATCTCATTTACCCTAATTAACATCATACATTGAAAGAACCCCTTACCATTTTTGGCCCTACTCTCTCCTTTTAGCTGAAAAACCCTAAAATACTTAGGGAGTCTTGTGGTGCCAAAAATCTACAATTCATTTTAGTGAACCTTCTTTTTTAACATCTTATTTTCTGATTTGGAGTCCATTTTCATCCTACTCCTAGCTTGCATTGAATTTGCATATAGGGTTTCAAATTTTTGTATTAGAAAAAGTGCATTTTTGCATACAATTTCCTTAAAAATATATAAATTTTGCATCTCCATCTTAGGTCTACATCTTACAACATTAAACACATCAAAAACCATTTAAAATTTCTAAAAAGTTTGCAAAAAAAAAGTACTTGGACTCATTTTCCATACTAGGCGAATCAGTCCCTGTCCAAATTTTTGACTGTCTATTCCTACATCAAAAACCTCACTTATGTGCTTCCTAAGCCCCCTAGTACCATATAGTATAAGTCTAGAAAGGTTCTGGAACATTTTTTTATGCATTTAGCTCAAAAACATCATTTTAGATTACTCATTCTTCAAATCATTTCATTTGCACTCACCCTTACATCTGAAAATGATTCCATTCTTGCAATTTTGAATAGCATTGATAAAAGTACTTTTCACTTTTTCATACACAATATTTCTATTCATGAAGCTTTGCATAATTAGTTTGGTAAAAGTTCTTTTCATTCTTGCATATATTGGATAAGAATGTTTTGTAGCTTTGCATATACATTGTTCATATTGCTGAAACATTGCATGAGATGGTTACATGTGATTTTCATTCTTATTCAAACAATACTAGTACCTTACATATTTAGACATGATAAGAAGCATTTCCTATCTCCTCCCTATGAGATTTTTTTGTGAAATAGAATACAACCTTTGACATTCCTATTGATCATACGTGTTCTTCTCATAATATCTCTCCTCTTGGTGATGAAGATATTTTAGTAGAAGAATAAATTAATGAGAGTTTTGAGAATCCTAGTTGTTTCTCTCCTTTTACCTCTGGGTATGTGCAAGATCATCATGGAAAAAACAGGCCCTTAAGTGGCAAAAAATTCAAAAAAATCAGAGTTAGGCAACTTAACGTAAAAATTTTAATAACTTATCTATATTATTTCAAAAATATGTAATAATAGAATCTGTAGAAAATTGAATGTAGTTTCTAAACTACTAGGTTTTTTTAAGAAAAAAAAATCTACTTGGTGAAAATTTGAAATTTCAATGCAGTGGTACTTAAATTTCAGGGAAAAATAAGAAGTAGGTGTCTATCTGACCACCCTAACCACAATAAAATGATAAAAAAAAATTATAAGATTTTAGATATAAGTAGAGGACTCATGCCTCAATGTGATGCATATTTTTTTGTAATTTTTTTGTAAGTAAATAATTAATTAATAATTTTTTATTACAAATTTTTAAAAAATATAAAACTTCATATGTCTAACCACCTTAACTTGGTCAAAACTTCATGAAATTCAATTTTTCTTTTTTTAATCCTATAGTATGTGAAGCATAGAATGTGACACATGTTTTGGATTCAAAAAATGTGATAGCATTTTGAAAGCTATAGATGTTTTCCAGTCAACCTATCAATCAGGACTTTAGTCATAATTTGAATAGAAAATGAATAATAATTACTTATTTAATTGAAAGAAAAGAATTATTTATATTAGTGGAAATCTGAGAATCTCCTTTAAAAACCCTTTTCATTTCATCAATTTTGGGTAAAAAAATAGTCGTTAGACACATACCCATCATATTTCCACTTTTTGGCCCATCATGATCCTACTCATACCCCTCTCTTAGGGGACAACACATTCACAACCAACATAATACAACCTTATATGATCATGACAACGACATTTTTTCTTCCTTTAGTATCTCTTCTAGTTGTAAAGTATATACTTTGATGTTAGACAATACAATCAATGAAGGTCATGAATATCTTAGTTGTCCCCCTTCACCTAGGGAAATTCCTCTTGAAAAAAAATCTTCACCCATCGATCATTCCCTTACTTGTGATGAAGTCCTTTTAGAAGAACCAACCTATGAATGTCACAACCATTTGGCTTGTTGTTCTCCTAAAAACTCTCCTCCTAGGGAGAATCTCATGGTGCAAAATCATATGAACATTGAAACATCTCCTTCAACTACTAAACCTTCCCTAGATGAGGGTACTCAAGTGGCATAAGAATCCCCTTCACCAACATATCATGCCAATCAAGACAAAAATTTTGAGGTTATGACGTCACAAGTCGGATCTCCTTTAATTAGTGAGATTCCTAAGTCACCTTCCATTAGTGAAAAAAACAAAAAAATAAAAGATGTCTTGAAATCCATGATGCAATCTATTGATAACAATGTTTTGCAGCCACTAAATTGTAACTTAGTGACTTAAACATCTATAAGACCACATGACACTTCTACACCATTACCTTTTCCTCAAAAAGTACCTAGTGCTAAAGATCTTAAAAAGACTCAGGTGCTAATATCTCTATATTGGAACTCATTCAACTCTCACCAATAGTCAAACTTCTTTTTCACCAAATGTTGGAAATATAGAAGGAAGAGATACAATCTTACAATAAATCAAATCATTTAACATCCTTCACTCATCCATTGCAATTCACCCAATCAGAAATCACATTCGCTAAACATGAATTACCCTAACTTGAGATTCAAAACAAGAATGATCCCTTGATGATAAAGGTGATCATTAATGAAAATCTAGTTAGGTGCACTCTCATCGACAATGGATCAGAAATTAATGTTTGTAGCATCGACCTCCTACACAAGCTTGGCATGCACAAATTAAGCTCATTCAACTTAATGATTTTCATATTTGTGGCATTGACAATGTTCATAGGCAACCACTTGGGATGATCACATTACCTATTGAGGTCAGAACTGTAGTGTTTCCTACCTCTATTCATATCATAAAAGAACCCCTTCCATAAAATCTTATCCTCAGGAGACCATGGATTCATGCTATGAAAGGAGTCCCATCTACCCTTCACCATGTCATGAAGTTTGAATACAACAAAAAGATATACATGATTGATGTAGATGAGAAAAGCTATATGTTAATTTATCACAATACTTCCAACTCCCCTAATCCTTTCATTCCTAAATCAAAACCTAAACCTATACACCTTGAAATTAACTCTACACCTGCAACAAAACTCTTTTATGATAATTAGGGGTCATTAGATTCTAACCCTCCTTCCCATAACATTTCCAAAATCTCACCCTCATGGTTCAAAGAGTCATATACAAATGATTCATTTTCAGACACGCGTTCTAGTAGCAATTGGAGTTTCACACCTACCTTTAAGGGAGGGTGTGCAATATCCCACTCTCAACCCACACAACCTTGTGTTCCATTTGCTCAACTTAGTTCTACCAAATCACCCCATTGTGGTGATGGGGGAAATATAATTCACATACCTCATGAAGAAATGGCATGTAACATTAACAAGGATTTTTGTTCTTATACAACAACCAATCCTTCTCAAAAACACACACCCCCTTCATCTCACTTAAAAGATTGTTATGATATCGGTTACAACCTTCCTCCTACACATGGATGCAATGCACACACAAGAAAAACTGACATATCATACTCTCTCAAGAAAGATCTAGGGGTATCTCCCTTATCTCAACTTTCATCCAAAACTTTGCACAACCAAACAATTCAAAATATAAAGGAGTGTGGTGCCCTTCCTTCTGTTGGAGCATCTAATTCATCTACTTAATATTCACTTTCATCCATTCTAGGCTCACCTTTGTCCTACACTAATTGGGGGAAATGGGTTATGTAGCATTTTCCTCATATGTCACTTGTGGTTTCCTCCTTTGGCTAGTCGTCAACCTTTCATGAATACATAAGAAAAATCTTGGGATGTGGACAACATGCCTTCAGTTGGCTCGCATATGACATACTTCTCTTTTTCATGGCATAGCTTATTGAAAACATATGACTTGGCATAGGTCTTTCCGAATAATCTCTCATGTCTCCTTCTACTTTAAAGCAATTTCTCACAGTATGGGTGCTTGCAACTACTTTAAAGTGGGGGCATACATCACCACTCACATTTCATTGTGCGACTTCTTTCTTCTTGCAATGCATCCTTTTCTCAGTAGATTCATTGGGTTTGTTTCACTCCAAGAGCATGATACTTCTTTTGTAATTATAATGTCTTACAGACATTAAGCATGATATTCCCTAAGATGATAATTTGCATGAACAAAGAGAAATCCCTTTGAACAATCCTTACACTATGTTGTATTAACAATATCCATCAATTTTAAGCATACAAAGTTTTTCTTACCTCATGGAGCTCGAAAACCATTTTCCCTTATGGCACCTTGTCAAAGTTATCAGGAGGTATAACTTTAATATGGTTAATTTTGAAATATATTTTATTAGTGGCTAATGAGTCTCGTTTGAGCCATTTTTGGGGTTTTCAGCAAGAAAAATTAGGTTTTAAGTTATTTTTTCTTCATGTCAGCCTTAGGGGTCCAATTAATAGGAAAATAAGGTGAATTTCCTATAAATAGAACCTTCTAAACCCTAATTCATCATAACTTAACTTCATTCATCATTTTTATTCCATCCCAAGTCAAGCAAGCTAGGGTTTTGTCATTCTAAGTCACCAAGGTAACACTTTTTAGACATTCAAGTGCAGAATATTCATGTTTTCCTAAAAAAATCAAGTTCAATCATCATGGAAAGGTAATCTATTCCATTATTGCATAATTCATTCTATTCTTTCATCATTTTGGTTTAATTACCCAAATGGGGTTTGATGAAGGCAAACCCACATGCCCTAACATTAAACATTTATTCTTCTCTTCTTGTGTGTTTGCAGATTTAGATCCCTCAGAAGCTTGGAAATCATTGAAGATCAAGTTACAAAGTTTTCCAAGTCTTCTCCTCATTCAATAAGTCAAAATATCAGCAAAAATTAATTTTTTAGACCCACAAATTAGAATTTCAAAAGTGGAAACCTGTAGGAAGTCAAAGTGTAGATTGGAAGTTTTGGAATCCACCTTTGAAAATATAGAAATTCAAAAGTGGACTCATTCGCCATGGGTGGTGAATGAGTCCCATTTCTAGGTCAATTTTGTGTTTTCTGCATTTTCTGACACCCTTTTGACAGAAACAAGTTTCGGCTCAGTTTACCAGAACTGGGACTAATTCTCCCAGAATGGAAAATGAGTCCCTCCAATCCTAAAAAATTAGTATCCGTAGTGTTTCACAAGCAATTTATAGTCTTGTTCAAGCCTTCAAGTGCACACTTTAAGTTTCATTCATTTATGTTGAGCATTGCATTCATTTCTAGTTCATTGTTGCATTACATAATGTGTTTTCAAACATCACTTGTTTCTTGGGTTTTGCATTCATATTCGATCAACTTCATAGCTTAGTTTCATTTAGATAGTCTCATTTAGCCTAAATAACATCATACATAACATAATTTGAATGAACCCCTTAGCATTTTTTTTCCCTACTCTCTCCTTTTAGGTGAAAACCCTAAAAGAGTTAGGGAGTCTTGTGGTGCCAAAAATCTATGGTTCAATAACCATTTGGGAAATCTTTGAAATTAAAATGAAATTGAGTGTTAAATGTAAATGTGATTGAAATGGTAATTTTTCCCAAAGCTTGTTGCTCCCATATTCTATAAATGGGAATTTAGGGCCAGTTATAGAGAGTTAGATTTTTGGGGTCTCAAGTGGTCTAGGGTGGAAAACTAAGCTCATGAAAGAGTAGCTTGTAAATTCATGCACAGATGAATATATTAGTATGAATTCTAGGGTATAGGTTTATTTTCATTGAACTTAATTAGTTTTACAATAGCAATAGTATAAATGAAAATGCAAGTTTGAAAGCATATTCTCTCCTATCTATTTTCTCTTCTAGATTATAAATGAAATGGTTAAGGATATTTTTGTTTTCTTCAATTGTTTCAATTGAATGAGTGGTTTTATCTCTGATTCGGTTCAAGGAATTTATATAAGTGCTTTAATAAGATCATAGGTTTGGGAGGGAAGATTCTAGGATTGCTAAGTAGTTTTTTTTTTCCCATAATGAGTTGAATATTGTAATGTAATATGTCAATATCCTACAAATTATTGAGTCAAATTGCTAAGGTATTATAGGTTGTTGCAAATCTGACTCCATTACCCTAAGACAAGGCACTGGTCTATTTGTTTTGTTATCTTGAATCTAAATGAGTCAGTCCTACACCTGGCTAGGAACTCAAAATGAGAATGAAAATAATTTAAACACCTTCAATTGCAACATGTCATTATGAAATATCATTTGATTCCTTGCTATAGATAGTAATTATCTTAAGGGTTGGTGAAATCCTTGATGAATTTTATCTATTTGCTCAAATTTTCTTGATAAGATAGTTGAAGAATATCATATGAACATAACAAGGATCACCCTCTTGGGTTTCACAAATCACAAAGAGTAGAAGTAAGGACCTAGTAACCCTTACTTTTTTCTTGGCCAATCCTTACCTATGCTAATCATTGGATTGTGGAAAATTCATAGGCATATGGTGAGATCAAGTTTGGTTCTAAAAAATTAACCAATAGATTAGTGACTCCACTAGGGAAAATACTCATGAAGTATATGTTTCTAGATCATAAGTATTAGAGTTGGATAGCCTGATAAGTACAAGTCCCTTTTCAGTCTAGCTTTGATATTAGTGAGTTAAATCTCAAAATTTTGCAATATTTTGTTGTGTTTCCCCTTAAACTGGAAAATTCTATCAAGATCTACAGTAATTCTACAAGTATTATATAATTTCTCAGTAGATGTGGGTGGCCACTCAAAGATCTTTGCACTAGTCTGCACTATTTGAGAGCATGTAGTAAAGTAGAATGAAAATTTGTTGCATAAATAGAAGGTAGACTTGAGCTCACAGGATGAAGTACCCTGATGGGAAACCAAAGAGAAAATTTCAAAGGACTTCAATATTATCATGAGAGATTCAAAGAAATTTGTTGAATTTGAACATTTGGTTCAAATTTTGAGTATTTTAACATGGAAAGGGTTGTGTTGTAGAGAAAATAAAGGATTCATGTGTGAATCTATAGATCAAGGAATCTTGAATTGAAATCAACTTGTGAAAGAACCTTCATATTGTTGAAGGTTATTCCTCTACAAAAGAGGTGGAAACTCTATGAAAAGAACCAAATGGAATGGTGATGTAGCTTTAGATCTACAAAGATTTCTAGTCAAAAGCATAATTCAAAGCAGTTGCAAAATATCCAAGTATTTCCCCTATTTTGGTTCTCAAGAAGCACGAATTTGTGTGAAAACCATGTTGAGTGACTTGGAAAAAATAATTAGTTCCCTATTAAGTAAAGTGAGCACTAATAAAGGGAAATGATAGTTGTAATTTTACATACTTTTAAGATATAATGTGTATTTTCTATATTATGATGAAGAAGTATGCTTATCTTTAAAATCTACCCATTAGAAGATCCAAGAAATAGATGTATTTGAGTCATGCATTTTTAAAATCATGATTAAATCAAGGAGTAAGGTAGTGAATGATCAACTATGAAGTTGATATTTGAAGTTTTAAAGAGGTGCAGGGAATGTATCATTCCTTTATATCTCCTTATGGAATGTTGAGTAAAAACATGTAGGGTGTATAGCCTTTTTCATGCCATCAAAGAAATTTATCTATAACGATATATAGGCCATTGAATTTTGAGGGTATTCATGGTTTCTCATGTTGGAAGTGGATTCACTCCGAGAGGATGGGGTGAATCAAAGTGAAATAATTTTAACTTTTTACGTTGAAAGCACAATGAAACTTTTTACTAATTTTAACCCAATGTGGAAGATTTGTGTATGCAACTGAACATTAGCACTTTAGATCAGATTGACATGAAACATGACTAACATTTACAATTCATACTAAAAGCATCACATGCGATTGTTCAAATAATGTGTGAACAATCTTGTTTATGCTTTTGAAATAGAACTACAACTTTGCCCAATGCAGATTTAACTTGCTTTACAGAAGACTTTTTAAAATCAGATTTGAGCAATTTACTTTGTATTACAGACTTGAACAAATTGACATTAATCTTTTGAACAAACTTAAAGTATGAAAGCATTAACCAACTAAATGAGCACATTAACTTGAAACAGAATGAGAGACAAAATCACATCACATAACACAAAGATTTCCTGAGTGGGAAAACCTTCTTGGGGTATAAAAACCACTCGCAAACTGATCCTTTTATTCATTCAAAAGAGAAAAAAATCTATTATAATGTGGAGCACCAACTCCAATAAATTTTCTGAAGCACCAAATTCATCAAAACCTCAAGGTATTGTAACCTATTAGAACCTTATAACTACAATGACTATCTTCAGTTACAAAATTACAATAGGATACAAACTGTATTCAATAATGCCCACTTCAAAATAATCTTTGTAATACAACTAGAGATGAAAATAATATGAGCTCACTTTTCCTCTTTACAAAATGATATCACAATAAACAATACTCTATTCAAACTAATTCATCTCATCACCCTCTCAAGTGATTTTGCAAAGATACATATCTATACAATGTTTATAAAATGATTATTCATCTTTGTCAAGAAAACCCATATTCAATAACCAGGGTTTATAAACTAGTAAGAACAATAATATTTGATCATGATACCCATCAAGGGTTTCTTAAGAATAACCATAGAAAAATCAATGATATGAAGATGAAATGCCACTGTAAGATGAAACCCTTGAGTTTACACTCGAGTTCAAAGTAGTTTCAGATTAGTTAAGAAATTTGTTCAAAACTGAAACAAAGTTTTATTTTCCTCTTTTACTTCTCATTTACTAGATTTACCTTTGAAAGATCAAAATAATGTATAGATATTACGTCTATCATGCTGGATTTAACCTACAAACAAAATCCCTAAAGATCTTCATGAAAAACTGCTCAAATTTTCACCGAGCTAGCTCAAGTGAAAAACACCAACTATCTTTCCATCCATCAAAGACCAACATAACTGAAAACTAGGTCAAAATACCACAACAAACTTGCTCAAACTACAACTGTAATTTCAACATGATGGGGCTAGGGTTCAATCTTTTGTTTACCCTATTTCTTCCTTCATCGAAACTCCAAAACAAAAAGAATGAAATTTAAAATCCAAACATCATATTACAATCATTTTGGAATCCATGTAACCAACACAATGATGCATTAAATGAGTGCCAAATTATAATCCACACATGTTGTCCAAGTCAACACAATCAACATGGTCATTGAAACAATAATATTGTTGCTGCCATGTAAGCAAATCAAGTGTAATACATATGCCGACAACCCAAGTCTTCAAATAATGTGCATTTAATTGTTGTGTAATGTATAATCCTAAAATATGATCAACCTTCAATAAAAAATCCAAAGAAAATTCCAACTTTCCAATCACTTTATAAGTGATAAAAAACTATAGTGAATGTTGTCGGCCTTAAGTGCTAAAACAATGCACTTTAAAAACAAATAGAAATGTCTTAATGCCGACCAAGGCATTTACCAAAAACTTATATCACAAATAAACAATATGCCAAGATATAATTAAATATGAAATGTGAATCCATGTAAAATGTGAGGTCCCAAGTATATGTCGAAATACACTTTGTAATAAATGATATGAAAAGTCCAAGCAATACCATTGCTTGTGAAGCTATATATAGTAGCCAACTCAAGAATACAAATCTAACTATGTATCAACCCTTTGAGAAAACAATATACCTCATGTGAATTGAAGCCAAATACTACAAATCACCTATATAAGCAAGATAGCCTTTATCTTCGCAATCACCTATAAGAGTTAACACTGCATCAAATAGAAAAAACCTTTCATCTTTAGAAGCTGATTATGAAATTAAGTCAATTTGAAGCATATGAACTAGATGAAAACTTTATATATACCAACCACTATGTCCTAGCCAGTGACATCAAGATAATGTGAAAGAGCCATGAAGATATGCAATGACAAAACCAACTGAAGAGTGTATAGTAGCCTCATATACCAATGATGCCAAATTAAATATCAAACTCAAGTTTCAAAGAAAGCATTAGTATAATTCCAATCCAATATGCCATGTATCAAATACTATATCATAACTGTTGACACCAAAAATTATGTGATAGCCATGAAGATCATCAATAGAATACCATGAAGACATAATCAAATGAATCTTTTCAATGATGCCATGAACAACCTGATACTGAGCAATTGAAATAATATACCTGTTGTGCAATAAAGAAGAGCCAACCTGTCCAAATGGAACCAACTGTTCCATGATCAACCATATAAATGAGATCACCTGTATATCAAGACAATCTGCATATGATGCTCAATATGATCAGTAACACAAATACATCAAATCTGAATGTAAGCAAAATTTTGTCCATTGAATCAACTGTACCAAGTGAAACCAATTGTGTATGCCATATAACCAATACCAAGTCCTTGATGGCAAAACACAAATCTCTCTCCCCCTTTTTGCATCAAAGACAAAGGGTAGAAAAAAATGTGTAATGCCTCAAGTAGATGTATATACCCATATATGTAACATATGAACATGTTGATATCATAGCAAGAATAACAATATTTCCTTTCCAAGAATCTCATTCCATATCATCAACATGAGAGCAAAGGCAACATAATATTATAATGCAGCAAACCCAATTGTCAAAATGACACCTAAAGATTGAAGGCCTATTACCTTTGGCATTTTCTTTGTCATCAAGGATTGAAGACTAGTTACTTGAACATACCAACTTCTTTATCATGTTAAACTCCATCCTCCATTGTCTCCAAAAGAAACTTTGATTAGTACTGATTAATTGAGTCACAAGAACATGTAAGAGGCTTTGCACCAAGATGCTTCCAAGAAAAACTATTATATCCAAAACTTAAGCATCCATAATATTCTCATTTAAAACAAGAAAGCAACAAGAGCCAATAGCACATAATGATCTAGAGCACCAAAACTGGACAAACAAGCTGCCAAAGTAGACCAATGGATCA
Source organism: Sequoia sempervirens (assembly GCA_007258455.2). NCBI lineage: Eukaryota > Viridiplantae > Streptophyta > Pinopsida > Cupressales > Cupressaceae > Sequoia > Sequoia sempervirens. The sequence continues at coordinate 728,990,729 of VDFB02281492.1, read as the reverse complement.
TGACAATGCATTACCAATGCTCATTGCATCATCTTACCAACTATAAACACAATGTTACATGAATAACCATGTAACATGGAATTAACTATAACAGCAACAAAGATATTATGAGATTCTCCCCCTAACAAGATTCTCACTGGAAAATTATTTCAAGCACAAAACTGCCATAAAAACATGATACTGTCACAAGCACTTGCATAAGAAAATCCCAAGTTATTCTTACTAATATAATGTCTTTGAGTTAATTTCCATAACTCTTCATAACTACTGAAAGATCTTATCATTTATTGTGTTATTGCTTTCACTTTCTAATTGGTTTAAGCAATTTTCCTTGTCCTTCAACTGCACACCATAGAGTTGAACCTTCTCTGTTGACATAAGACATCATAGTATGTTCAAAACAAAGGCATATTTAACCAGATTTCAACTTCCTATAAAGATGTCAAATATGCATGACCTCATACGACATTTTCAACTCTTTAATGATTAAATCAGGATACATTGATACCAATATTAATAAATGATTTCAAGATATCAAGGATAAGCAACTTAAACATCTCTTATATGTAGACACCCTGTACCTTATGAATCGAGTCATCAGAGCATCAAACTCACTAAAGGATTGTATCTATACTTCAAAGTTGAATTTATTAACAACCTATAAATGCTTATCTATAATGCACAACATAATAATCGTGATTATATCCAAGGATGTCAAAATTGAGAACTCATAAACCTCCAATATCATAAGCAAACATTCATAATCAATTCAATCAGAATTATGATAGTGAAATATTAACATGTACAAACCCTTACTTTCCTTCTTAAACCACCAAGAAAATGCATGATGTTATATCTCACAAGGGTAAAATGTTTTATCATAATATACTCCCTTTGAATATTTTCTTCTTCTCAATACCTGGATGATATCACATGTGCAAGTAGTGCACAAGGATTTTTCACACATTCATATTTATTGTTCTTCTTGTCATCTTGATTACTCTTTCTTCTCCACACTTGTATAGGCCTTGTCTTCTCCTTACTCAAGGTATTCTTTTCTTTTTGTTTGAACATGTAGTCCCTAGAAGACTTTATAGTACTTTTCTTACACCATTGTGCTTTGTGACCAAATCCTTTACACCTATAACATATAATGGTGTTTTCTACACCAAAGAGAGGATAATTTCTTCTAAACATGTTGTATGAACCTCTCTTAAAATTCTTCACATGATTATGAATTTTATTCACCCAAAAATTTCTTGTACATTTTCTTACTCTATGTCCATAAGCATTACAAAAATAGCAATAGCCATGAAATTTAGAGTTATTATACCTAATAAATGAAGATCTTGATGGTCTTTTTGTCCTTTCATCAAACCACTTATCTTATGTCTTAGCAGCAACAATATGGTAATTAAGATCAACCTTCATTCTTGGTGTTTGCTTGGCTATAAACTTATTTCCATCTGCAGTAGCAAACACTATCTAATGTTTAGATTTTTCTATAGAGCTTTGTGCAACCTCATATCCCACACCTGAAGGATCCTTAGAATTCTTTTGTTTCCCAATCATCTCATTCAGTAGACTAGTACTATGATCAAATTTCTGACTTTTATCTAATTAAGACCTTACACTTTCAAGCTCTTTTCTTAAAGCAACTACTTCTCCTTCAAATTTTAGACATTCAATCTTTTTAACCTCCAAATCAGATCTTACAACATCTTCTATCCTCTTACATTCTTCAATTTCAATTTTTTGACTAATAATCATATCATTTTTAAAAGTTAGTTCTTTTAACAAGGAATCATTATCAGAACATTTCCTTAAATAAGAAATCTGTTTTTCTAGTTTAGTACACAACTCATCCTTGTCTTTTAATTTGGCTTCTAATCCCTCTTCATTATTTTTCTTATCAACCATCTGGGCTTTCAGAAATTCGATAATCTGTTATCATCATTTTGATCTTGTATTATAGTTTTATTAACATTGACACTTTCTTGTAGGCATACCTTAAGATCCTAATTTTCTTTTCTAAGACTTTTAAGTTCATCTAAGGCAGCAAGAATTTCTTCCTCCAAATCAACCTCTAATTCATCACCTTCATATTCTTTTCCACTTACCAAGTGAATTTCTTCTCCAACTATAGGATCACATTTAGAATTAATTGGAAAAGGTATTGCTTGAAACAAAACTTCACTAGACTTTACACTATTGTTTTTCTTCTGACTTCTGTTTCTTTTGCACTTACCCATAGTAATTCTCTTAACAGGAACTTTGTTAAACTTAAACTAGTTAGGTTAATGCAAGGATCATTTTACACCAACATTAATCAAAATAAGATATGTTTTCACAAAACATATAGACTATACAAATAGATAGAAATACCTTCTTGAACTTGTGACATCTTTGACAAACTTCCAAGACTAGAATAAATCCTAGGTGATAACACCTAATGTAGGACCCTACACTCTGATACCACTTGTTCGAAGTGGATTCGGTCTAAGAGGGGGGGTGAATCAAAGTGAAATAATTTTAACTTTTGATGTTGAAAGAACAATGAAATTTTTCACTAATTTTAACCCAATGCGGAAGATTTGTTTATGCAAGTGAACATTAAAACTTTAGATCAAATTGACATGAAACTTGACTAACATTTACAATTCATATTAAAAGCATCATACGATATTGTTCAAATAATGTGTGAACAATCTTATTTATGATTTTGAAACAAAACTACAACTTTGCCTAATGCAGATTTAACTTGCTTTATAGAAGACTTTTTAAAATCATATTTGAGCAATTTACTTTGTATTACAGACTTGAAAAAATTGACATTAATCTTTTGAAAAAACTTAAAGTATCAGAGCATTAACCAACTGAATGAGCACATTAACTTGAAACAGAATGAGAGACAAAATCACATCACATAACACAAAGATTTCCTGAGTGGAAAAACCCTCTTGGGGTATAAAAAACCACTTGCAAACTGATCCTTTTATTCATTCAAAAGAGCAACAACTCAATTATAATGTGGAGCACCAACTCTGTTACAATGTGGAGCACCAACTCCAATAACTTTTCTGAAGCACCAACTTCATCAAAACCTCAAGGTATTGCAACCTATTAGAACCTTATAACTACAATGACTATCTATAGTTACAAAATTACAATATGATACAAACTAATATTCAATAATGCCCACTTCAAAATAATCTTTGTAATACAACCAGAGATGAAAATAATATGAGTTCACTTTTCCTCTTTACCAAATGATATCACAATAAACAATACTCTATTCAAACTAATTCATCTCATCACCCTCTCAAGTGATTTTGCAAAGATACATATATATACAATGTTTGTAAAATTGTTATTCATCTTTGTCAAGAAAACCCACATTTAATAACCAGGGTTTATAAACTGGTAAGAACAATAATATTTGATCATGATACCCATCAAGGGTTTCTTAAGAATAACCACAAAAAATTCAATGATATGAAGATGAAATTCCACTGTAAGATGAAACCCTTGAGTTTACACTCAGGCTCAAAGTAGTTTCAGATTAGTTAAGAAATTTGTTCGAAACTGAAACAAAGTTTTATTTTCCTCTTTTACTTCTCATTTACTAGATTTACCTTTGAAAGATCAAAATAATATATAAATATTACTTTTGTCATGCTGGATTTAACCTACAAAAAAAATCCTTGAAGATCTTCATGATAAACTATCCAAACTTCCGCTTCCAACTCAAGCAAAAAACACCAACTATCTTTCCATCCATCAAAGACCAACATAACTAAAAACTAGGTCAGTATACCACAACAAACTTGCTCAAATTGCAACTATAATTTCAACATGGTGGTGCTAGGGTTCAATATTTTATTTTCCCTATTTCTTCCTTCATCGAAACTCCAAAACAAAAAGAATGAAATTTAAAATCCAAGCATCATATTACAATCATTTTGGAATCCATGTAACCAACACAATGATGCATTAAATGAGTGCCAAATTATAATCCATGTGTGTTGTCCAAGTCAACATAATCAACATGGTCATTGAAACAATAATACTGCCACTACCATGTAAGGAAATCAAGTGTAATACATATGCCAACAACCCAAGTCTTCAAATAATGTGTATTTAATTATTGTACAATGTATAAGACCGAAATATGTTTGACCTTCAATAAAAATCTGAACGAAATTCCAACTTTCCAATCACTTTATAAGTGATAAAAAACCATAGTGAATGTTGTCGGCCTTAAGTGCTAAAACAATGCACTTTAAAAAAAATAGAAATGTCTTAATTCTGAACAAGGAATTTACCAAAAACTTATATCACAAATAAACCATATTCCAAGATATAAGTAAATATGAAATGTGAATTGATGTAAAACGTGAAGGCCCAAGTATATGTCAAAATACACTTTGTAAGAAATGATATGAAAAGTCCAAGTAATACCATTGCTTATGAAGCTATATATAGTATCCAACTCAAGAATACAAGTCTGACTATGTATCAACCCTTTGAGAAAACAATATACCTCATGTGAACTAAAGCCAAATACTACAGATCACCTATATAAGCAAGATAGCCTTTATCTTTGCAATCACCTATAAGAGTTAACACTACATCAAATAAACAAAACCTTTCATCTTTAGAAGCTGATTATAAAATTAAGTCAATTTGAAGCATATGAACCAGATGAAAACCTTCATATATACCAACCACTGTGTCCTAGCCAATGACATCAAGATAATGTGAAAGATCCATGAATATATGCAATGACAAAACCAACTGAAGAGTGTATAGTAACCTCATATACCAATGATGCCAAATTAAATATCAAACTCAAGTGTCAAAGAAAGCATTAATATAATTTCAATCCAATATGCCATGTATCAAATACTGTATCATAACCATTGACACCAAAAATTATGTGACAACCATGAAGATCATGAATAGAATTCCATGAAGACACAATCAAATTAATCTTGTTAATGATGCGATGATCGACCTGATACTAAGCAATTGAAATAATATACCCATTGTGCAATAAAGAAGAGCCAACCTATCCAAATGGAACCAACTATTCCATGATCAACCATATAAATGATATCACCTATATATGCAAGACAATCTGCATATGAGGCTCAATATGATCAGTAACACAAATACATCAAATCTGAATGTAAGCAAGTGTTGTCCACTGAATGAACTATACCAAGTGAAACCAAGTGTGTGTTCCATGTAACCAATATCAATCACCAAGATACCAAGCCAAGCTTGTGATCTCTAAAGCATGGTGGGCAACAACCATCAACCTAAACCTGTACTCTAAATATTAAAACACCATTTGTGTCTTTGTCATCAAGGACAAACAACTGAGCGATGAGAATAACATTTCAAACCTTGTTCCTAATAATGTTAGGGAACATTTTCCAAAATTCATAGGGCAAGGTTCTAAATCATCTTATAGACATTTGTGTAATTTTATGGACTTTATGGGATACTATGAGATAAATAATGAAGATTTTGTTATGAAGCTTTTTGTTCAAACTCTAAAGGAGGACGTTGGAGATTGGTTCTCATATTTTCCAATATATTCTATACCTTCATGGAATGAATTCATGGTAGCATTTATAGAATAGTTTGGTGAAAGGATTAATCTGAGTCCAATAAGGAAGGGACTCATGGAAATTCAAAAGGATGAAAATGAATTAGTCCCATATTTTAATCTCAAATTTGTAAAGGAAAAAAGGGGCATTCCTGAAAAGGGTATGTGTAGGATCATGATGGGCCAAAAAGTGGCAATATGATGGGTATGTGGCTAACGAATTTTCTTTTACCCAAAATTGATGAAATGAAAAGGGTTTTTAAAGGATATTGTCATCTTTCCACCAATATAAATTATGCTTTACTTTGAATTTAATAAGTAATTATTATTCATTTTCTAGATTCAAATTATGACTAAAGTCTTGATTGATGGACTGATTGAAAAACATCTATAGCTTTCTAACGGTATCACATTTTTTGAATCCAGAACATGCATCACATTCTATGCTTTGCATACTATAGAATTAAAAAAAGAAAAATTGAATTTCATGAATTTTTGACCAAGTTAAGGTGGTTAGACATACGATTTTTTTATATTTTTTAAAAGTTGTAAAAAAAAATCACAATTAATTATTATTTGGAAAAAAATTACAAAAAAATATGCATCACATCGAGACATGAATCCTCTACTTATATCTAAAATATTATAAAAAATATTCTCATTTTATTGTGGTTAGGGTGGTAAAGGATACTTATTTTTTCCCGAAATTTAAGTACTCTGCATTGAAATTTCAAATTTTCACCAAATAGATTTTTTAAAAACCTAGTAGTTTAGAAACTACATTCAATTTTCTATAGATTCTATTCTTACATATTTTTAAAATAATATAGATAACTTATTCAAATTTTTACCTCAAGTTTCCAAACTCTGATTTTTCTAATTTTTTTGCCACTTAAGGGCCTATTTTTTCCATGATGATCCTGCACATACCCAAAACATGAAACCAGGTGATGTAGAGTGTTTGATTATATATTTGGGTGCATTTTATGAAGAAATGAGTTATTTGGTGAGAGATAAGGAGCCCACAACATTGCACCATTCATATCAAATTTCCATGGACATTGAAAACAACTTGAGGTACTCAATGATGAAAAGGTATATGGCTGCAAGTGTTGGCTAATTTAGCACATTTTATACAAATGGAATAGATAATAGCAATAATTTTCATTATAATGGTGCTTCTACTGTTTCGGTTGGTCCATCATCACCCAGTGCAACTAATGATGAATCCAAAATTGAGCATCAACAAAGCTTAAGCAACGTTGATCAAATGTTTTTTGTTCAAAGACTATCCAATATGAAAAGATATCAATGGAAATCACCATATGAATTTTTTTAAAGGTTGTTATATGCCTTGTTGGAAATTCCCAAGAAGTTCAGACTTGAGGATTCAGTGTGCATTGATTTTTTCTATAAAATTTTTGAGCCAGGACTGAGTACCTTGCCAAAATAATTGAAGCCTCAATGTTTTGATCAGATGCTTGAGTGGATAAGAATTGTTGAGGAAGCTAGGTGTGATTATGCACAAAGTATAAAATCCTAAAGTATCAATAGTGGTTGTTTTATTGAAAAGAATCAAAAGACAACTCAAGCAAGTGAAAAGTTAAATCAGAAAATGGACACCTGTCTTATGGTATGGGTGAGGACAATGATTGTAATCAATTTATAGATAGCCCATATGTAGTTTAGTACATTAGTGATGTGGAAGAATATGAATTTTCAAGTATGGTTGATTCCTCAACACAAAGCAATGGTCAAGGTACTGAGAATGAAAGTATGAGCTTTCATTTTGAACACTCTGAGCTTAGTGCATGTGGTAATGAATTTCCTTCAAATAATGATCAAGGGGAAAGTGAGGTCTCTAATTGCTTTTTTGAAGAATATAGATCTTTCTCTAATAATGATTTGGAAGCATTTTCTTTGCATAATGGATGCAAAATACTAATTTTCATGGGGTTTTTCCCTAAAAAAGTGAATGAACAAATTCCATGTGATGGATACCTAGAGTGCAATTCAATAATGTTAGAACAAGAGCATACTAGTTTTGTGAATGATGATGAATTTGAAGATAAGAATACGTGTGTTCAGTATCCCGAGCCTAAGCATAATGTTGAAAATGATGAAGATAGTGGTACTAACTAGAAGGATCATGTCCTATTTATTCCTAATTGTCTATGTGAAGTAGAAGTGGAATATGCAAGTTTTTTCAAAACAATGGACATGATTGTTTTTGATAGAGAATGTATTGATGAGGAAAGTGATAAAGAAGCTTGTTCAATTGCTAATGAACAACATTTATATTATAAGGATCCTTTCACATTCAAGTTAGCATACTTATCAATCGATGAGGCACCTGAGCACCTTGCTACTGACCATATTAATTACGAGTTATTTGAGACATCCTTTGAAATATTTTTCTTTGAGTTGGATTGTGATGTAAAGAATGAACTAGAACATCTTAAAAAACCTAAAATGGAAGTATTCTTTGATGCATGGGATGTTATCAATAATAGGGTTTGTGGTAATGACCCTAATCTAAATAAGAGAAAAGATGTTATGGGTTTTGATGAATCAATTTTCTAGGGAAGTGGAGAATATGACAGTATGACTAGTTTACATGGCTCTAATGAATGTTGTTAACACCAATTTGAAAGGATTCTTGTATATGAAAATTTCTTGTTCATTACACAAGATAAGTGTTTTCCTGTTGTGGGACAGAAACCAAATGATGATCCCATGGTTTTATGTAAGCTTACAAATGATTATGAGATTCTCTACTGATATGTCTCCTTATTCAATAAGATCTTGAATGAGGTTATTGAGTGTCAAACATGATGATTTTTGTGTCATTTTCCATGATTATATTAAAAAAATTCATTTTCATTACACTAATTAGGTTTAACCAATGTCAGTTCATATGTTTTAATGTTTGGAAGTTGAATGATGTTTGATTGTAAAAGTTTCTTCAAAACTGACTCAATGGGTTCCCTTAAAGGTGTGTATGTTCTTTTAGTGTGTGTAAGTCCTTTGTGTTGTTGATTATTTTGGACTCTATTTAGTTTCTGATCATGACTAGGTGTTGGTGTGTTTGATGTAGAGGGACCCTTAAGTGAAGGGTGGGGTTACTTTGATTTACCACTACACCATGGGAAGAAGTACCTCTTGCTTAACATGACAATAATTCATGACAAATAAGACTTAATGAGGCCTTGATTTAGGTGTTGTGAGGCATTTTATGCAGCCACAATAGGCCTTGGACCCTTGCAAACTATATAATATGCATTTAACGATGTGTTGTAGAATCTTGTAAAGGAATTTCACGCTCTTCTAGACTTAATAAACCCATTTCTCCCTAGTTCAACATTATAAAATTTATTTAATTGCATTATTACATCAATTTAGAAGGCTTGTAAAATAAAGTTAATGTTAAACTAGAGTTGTAATATGTCTTGCACATTCACATTCGTTCTTTTTCCTTCCTAGGCTATGTGGACCTCATTTTAGTGTTGTAAAGTGTATTTAATTTCACTTTCACACTGAATTTTGTGTCTCAAGCCCTAATTGACATTCACAACATTCTTTGATAGGCCCCTATTAACCCATATTGTGCATCTCGAGGCTTAAATTGATCAAATACCTAACAAAGTTGCAATTTAAACCTTATTTCCTTATCTCCTAGCATCTTAGCTATCAAAATGGCCCTTGTGGGACCCATTCACCATGCATGGCGAATCATTCCCATCCAAGATGGACCCATTTTCCATTTGTGGCGAATTAGTCCCATTTGGTCTAATTTGACCTTCGAGCAAGAAAAAAGTGAAATTTAAGTTTAATTTCACTTCATGTTGGCCTGTGATGAGGTATCATCTGGTTACTAAGGAATACGTGTGTATAAATAAGTGTTTTTCTCATCATTTCACATCTCTTATCTCTTATAATTTATTCACTCACCATTCTTCCATTCCAACTCAAGCAGCTTAAGGTTTTATCACTTCAAGTCATCAAGATATCAATTTTCAGACCTTCAAGGGTAGATCCTTCATGTTTTGTTGCAAACTTTCAAGATCAATCATCATGGAAAGGTAATAAACTCCATTATTTCATTTTTCATTACATTCTTTCATCATTTTGGTTTAATTACCTAAAAGGGGTTTGACCAAGGTAAACCCGCATGCCCTAACATTCAACATTTCTCTCTCTTGTCTTGTGTATTTATAGATTTAGGACTCTTGGAAGCTTGTAAATCATTAAGAATAAAGTTAAAAAGTTTCTCAATTCTTCTTCTCATTGATCAAGTCAAAATATCAACAAAAACCCACTTTCAGGTTTGGAAATTAGAGTTTTGGAAGCAAACACCTGTAGGGAATCAAGTGTAGACCGAAAGCTCCAGATTCCACTTTTGAAAATTTAGAAATTAAAAAGTTTACTCATTCACCATGGGTGTTGAATGAGTCCTACTCCAAGGTTAGTTTTTAGTTTTCTGCATTTTAAGATACCCTTTTGTCAAAAACAGGTTCCAACAGAGTTTTGTAGAATTGGGACTGATTCGCCTAGAATGGTGAATGAGTCCCACCAGGCTTGAAAATAGTATCATTCTAGAACCTATTTACAACCTCCTTCAATATCTTAGGTGCACACTTTTAGTTTGGTTCATTTTTCTTTAGTTTTACATTCATTTCTAGGTGTTTTTGCATTACATAATGTGTTTTCAAACATCAAATGTTTCTTAGGTTTTACATTCATAATCAATCAAAAATTTCATTTAATTGCACTTATATCATTCCATTTATCCTTAATAACATCATACATTAAATAATTTTAGTGAACCTAGCTAGACTTTTGAGTGGGGTTTATCTCTCTCCTTTTAGGTGAAACATCCTAAGAGTGCAAGAGAAGCCTACAAGCCCTACCCAAAAATCTATTGTTCAACCACTTTAGTATCGACTACCCCATCATTAGTGACATTATTATTCTGAGACCAAAAATTTCCTTTGTCACTAGGAGCATTTGGGGTTTCTTTGAAGATTTTGACTAGTCCTTTTTCCACAGGAGCCTTCTCAATAAATACCCCTTTTCAATGGCATCTTCAAAGGTAGTGCAACATTAATTCTATGTGGAGAATTTCTATGAAAATGGTGACCAATTTTTTCTCAAGTATGTGGCAAGGAAATTTATTAGCCATGCTATGCCATCTTTGGTAAAATGATGTAAGTGATTCTCCCTCTTTTGTTTGTTTGTGCACAATGTTCCTAGGGTTGTTTCACTTTCTATGTTTTAGGAGAAGTTGTTAATGAATCTGTCAACCAATTCACCCCATATATGTATTCAAGGAGGAAGGTGCACAAACCATTCTAGAGCCATGCCCAAAAGGCTTCAAGGAAATAGTTACATCAAATATGTGGGCTCATAAGCAATGTCCATACATGTCATGTTAGATTCTTGTATATAATCCACTGGATCTCCTTTCCCTTTATACTTGTTAAAGTTTTGTATGGTAAAATGTGGGTGGAAAGGTGTCATATATGTTTCTATTGAAATGGTAAGGACACAATTCCTCCATATAAATGTCTTCTTATTTTTCCCCAATTGTATGTTTGTGATTTGATGTTGTATTGCTTGCATTTGTTGCATCAAGGTGTCCATAGGGGATGGTTTCATGTTAGGTTGTCCTTTCATAAGGGGATCAACATTAATGTTAGGAGTTTTGTATGATAAATTTGACACCCTCGTGTGATTAGGATCAAGATTTTGTTGTAAGGAATTCAAATTTCCTTGTTGATAAAAGGGTTTAAATGTGTTATTGGCATGGATTTTATTTTGTGCCATGAAATTGGAATTGTGTGTGATATATTGTTGCCATGGAAGGGGATAGGTGTTCAAATGTATTCCAAAATTCATGTTGGTATTTGGTGTAGCATTGATTGTTTATGTTGGAACTTTATATGAGACAATATGAATTATCCTTGTTTTATTTGGTGGATTTTTACTTGCATTGATTAAGGGTGTATTGTTTTGTGTGCAAAAAGGATTTGAAAATGTCACACCAATGGGATTAGAAGATGAGCTACCAAATATGAATGTTGAACCTTGGGACATAGTATGTGTTCTCTTTTCTCCAAATACTAGTGGATTGGGAACATATGTAGTTGTGGAAATGTGTATTATGGAACCAAGAGGTAGGCTAGTGAACATTTGTTGGAAAATGGGTTAACCTTGTGCAAATGTGTATTGACTTGGACCTTGTGTTTTTTATAATGTTACTCCCTTTACAATTGTGGAAGTGTCAAAGTAAAAAGGGAGTTTAGCACATTTATTAGCAAGTGTGAGGAAGAATTTTTTAGGTTATGTGTTAACAAGCTCATCCACAATTCATATTATTCTTGGATCTTGGGTAGCATGCTCAATTTCTTCAGGGGTCAAATATCTATTGACATCAGTTAACATGAGATTGTAAAATGGATTTGATCTTTCTCTTTGTGGTGTTTGAGGTGGATTTGAGTTTGACCCAAGGTTTGTTTCCTTTGAGGGATTGAAAAGAGAATCACTTGAAGAATCCATTCCTTTCTTTTTCCTCATGACCTTGTTTCAACCATGCATGACTTGCAACCTAAGGATTGATAATGTGAAGGTGATAATGCAAGGTGAAATATGAGAGTAAGCTAGATATTTTAGGTTTTTTTTTGTATTTTGAGGATATAATGATATAAAATATTAATGCACCTAGGACCAAATATTTTGAGATGGAATGATGATAATGGCCCTATAACCAAAGGATATGATATCTAATGAGATCAAATGAGATTGCAACTAATGTTAAGGTATGCCAAATGAAACTAAGGTTATGCACCTTTAGACCTAAGAAAAGGTTACCAAGCAAGCTATGGTAGCCTATTGTAACAAATTAAACTGTTATGACCTCAAAAGGTGTTGGGAATAGGATGCCATTTAATTTCAATCATAAACATTATTTCATGTATCTCCTAAGTCCTTGGAAATTCTTCTGCAAACACTAGGATTAGAAAGAAATGAAATTTGAATGAAATGAACATGTAAATTGACATTTGTAATTAATTATAAATGATAATGAACATGTGGGGATTCCCATGAAGAGATCCTACAAAATAGGAGCACATGGGGCACCCACATGGAAGGTGGAACCCACCTTGAGTTAAGTTAATTGCTTGGAGAAAAGATAACACTTTTGTAATGCATGTACACATCCTAAAAGTTAGGGATTTATGTTTACATGCATAGAGTTCAGTTCAGTTCAGTTCAGTTCAATTTAGATCAGTTCAGTTTAGTTTAGTATTAGTTCAATTTAGTTCAATTCAATTCAGTTATGGTTTAATTATCTTTAGTTGCATGTAGTTATTTTGAGTTGCATTTTATTTGACTTTAGTTGACTTGAATTGCATGCTAATGACTTGAGTTGCATGAAAGATAATAGGTGACTACTTTTAGTTAATAGGGGATGATTGATCATGCATGGTATTTGCATGAATGGTGGAGAGATATGTTTTAGTTGATAGAGATTGACTTGGACCCACCTTGGGTGCCCAAGTCGGCAACTTGGAGTTGAAAATTTTGCATGATAAGATATTTTATAAGGCTGATTTAAGTGGTCCCATTCTTGGGCACCAAATTTAAGGTTAAGCTTAGAAGATATCTTTGGAATCAACACTGAGTTATGACTTTAGTTTGGGATGCCCAAATGGATGGACTTGTTTTGACATTGTTCTTCATGGTAGAACTCTACTTGAAAAGAATAGGTGTGGGTTTTGTGAGATAAGCATTGTGCTTTGTAATTGTAAACTCTTTGGAGTTTACAAGGCTCATTATTGTCTATATATTGGAGCAAGTTGAAGAAAGTTTATCAAATTTTATTGTAGATTGTCAAGAAGACTTGTTGAATGAAAAAGAAGCATCTCAAGCAAGGATTGGATTTATTGTAATCGTATTTTGATATTAAATAATACATTTATTCTTGGTGGATTTTTTTCTCAAAAGGGTATCTCCATGGTATATGTTGTGTAACTTCTTTCTTCTAGTCTTATTCTTCTACAATATTTTGTCTACTTCTACAAATGGTAAAATGAATCTAAATAGATAATGATCCACAAATAAATTGTAACAAAGAATACTTAATTAGATCTACAGCTACAATAGTTTTACAAAGTATTAAGCTACATAATTACCTCCATTTTTAACATTTGGTATTAGAGTTGAGGTTGGGTAGAGTTTGGGACACCTTCCTCTTAAAAGTTTGAAGGTTTTTTGGTTGTAGTGGGAACTTTTACTATTGTGTTATTGCTGATTTTGGAAATAAGTTTGTTATAATGAGTTTTAATTCTTGTCTAGATATTGAAAGATTCAATGGATCTAATTATAAGATGTAGAAACTAGAAATGGAGGATCTCCTTGAAGAGAGAGATCAATGGTTAACTGTAGGTAATGAGATAAAGTCACCTACAATGATGTTAGATGAGGATTGGGAAAATATTGATAAGAAGGCAAGAGGAACCATAGGATTATGTATTGTTGATGCTATTTTCTTGAATTTTTTAGAGGAAACTACTGCATATAAGTTGTGGGAGAGAATAGGTGATATTTATCAAACCATTTGAAGTCTTACTAATAAGTTGTATCTGGAAAGACATTTGTATTCTTTAAAGATGAAAGATGGTGATTTTGTTGCAAATCATTTGAATGTTTTTAATTTGATTCTAAGTCAGTTAGCATTTGTAGATGTAAAGCTAGAAGATGAAGATAAATTACCAGAATCTTGGTAAAATCTAATTGTTGCTATTAATGGTAGTGGTATAGATCTAAAGATGGACAATATAATTCCTACTCTCCTATCAGAGGAGATGAGGAGGAAGTCTAAAAAAAAATTCAAGGTGCCTTTTTTGTAAAAGGTGGGTTTGAGAAAAAGGAACCTAAGGGAGACAAGGAAGGGAAGGGTAAGTCTGAAGGAAGGAGTAAGGTAAAATGTTGGAACTGTGGTAAACTAGGACATGTGAAGAAGGATTGTAAGAACAAGAAAAAGAGTTCTCATTCTTCTATAGATGAATCTTTGAATTACAGTAATCATGCATTAATAATTTCATGTAAAAATGTTAGTGACAACTCTTTGCTTGATGTTAAAGAGTGATCTTCATGAAGAGGATGGTAGTCATGATATCATGCATAGCCCATACCACGGTTCAGTGGGAGTTGTTCGTAGTGACGTGGATGCATCACTAGTAAGGTTATCTTCATGTGATTTGGGATATGGTTTTTTCTTGGTTTAGAGTGGTTGCTATTATGTCATGGTTTACTCTTGATATGCATTTAGAGTTTGGTATGGTACTTGCTCTCATGAGACTAGGATGTATATATGTAATGGTGCATGTAATCTCATAGTAGGAGATGGTTACATCATGTTGTCATGTTTATGTTCTCGATTCATGATTGGAGATTTGACATTAATCTTGTGTAGTTCTCTTAAGTATTGAGTACATTAATCATTTGTTTGATTAATTCATGATAGTGCTATGTTGCATTTGGTTGCATGGATTGGTTGGTTATACATCCTCATGGATACTTGGAGAAATAGGTGAGGCTTGAGTTCTCTTATGGTAAGAGATATATGTTGGAATGGTTACTTGTAAGAAAAAAAATTTCAACAGTAAAAACTGAGAAGCCTACACCTTGGTTGGATGTGATTTCAACACAGTTAGTGGTTTCGCATGCCTCCAAAGAGGTAGTTTGGATATAGAGACTTGGGAAAGGTATTAGTTTTAATTGCAAGTTAAACTTGAATGTGATAGTTAGAGTGCTATGTATTTAGCCAAAAATACTATGTATCATGCTTGTACTAAGCATGTTGATGTTCAGTATCACTTTGTGTGAGAAATGGTTGAGAGTAGGAAGGAATTAATTGAGAAAGTTGACACTTTAATTATTGTTGCAGATTATCTTATGAAACCAATTCCTACAGATAAGTTCTCTTGGTTTTAATCATTTGCTTGAAGCTTCATGATTATGCAGGTTGCATTTGAAGTTGGCATGGATTGATTAGTTGGTGTAGGAAGGCCATTGGCCTTGAGTCCTATACTTGATTTATAATAATGATTTCTTATTTAGAATAATTGCACTGTATAATGTCAAGTGGGAGAATGTTGGGAATAGGATGTCATTTAATTGCAATCCTAAAAATTATTTCATTTATGTCCTAAGTCCTTGGAAAGTATTCCCCAAAAAATAGGATTAGAAAGAGATTCAATTTGAATTAAATGAACATGTAAATTAACATTTGTAATTAATTCTAAATGATAGGAACATGTGGGGATTCCCATGAAGAGCTCCTACAAAATAGGAGGACATGGGGCACCCACATGGAAGGTGGAACCCACCTTTAGTTAAGTTAACTACTTGGAGAAAAAGATGACACTTTTGTAATGCATGTGAAGATCCTAGAAGTTAGGGATTGATGTTTACATGCATGGAGTTCAGTTCTGTTCAGTTTAGATCGATTCAATTCAATTCAGTATAGTTCAATTTAGTTCAATTCAGTTCAGTTCAATTCAATTCAGTTATGGTTTAGTTATCTTCAATTGCATGTAGCTAGTTTGAGTTACATTTTAGTTTACTTTAGTTGACTTGAATTGCGTGCTAATGACTTGAGTTGCATGATAGATAATAGGTGACTACTTTTAGTTAACAAGAGATAATCAATCATGCATGGTATTTGCATGAATGGTGGAGAGATATGTTTCAGTTGACAGAGATAGACTTGGACCCACCTTAGGTGCCCAAGTTGGCATCTTGGAGTTGACACTTTTGCATGATAAGATATTTTATAAGGTTGAGTTATGTGGGCCCATTATTGGGTGCCAACTTTAAGGATAAGCTTAGAAGATATCTTTGGAATCAACACTGAGTTATGACTTCAATTTGGGATGCCCAAATGGATGAAGGACTTGTTTTGACATTGTTCTTCATGATAGAACTCTACTTGCAAAGTATAGGCATGGGTTTTGTGAGATAAGCATTGTTGTTTGTAATTGTAAAATCTTTGGAGTTTACAAGGCTCATTATCGTCTATATATTGCAGCAAGTTGAAGAGAGCTTATTAGATTTTATTGCAGGTGGGTATGTGTAGGATCATGATGGGCCAAAAAGTGGGGATATGATGGGTATGTGCAGAGTATGTGGTTGACGAATTTTTTTACCCAAAATTGATGAAACGAAAAGGGTTTTTAAAGGAGATTCTTAGCTTTCCACCAATCTAAATTATGCTTTACATTGAATTTAATAAACTATTATTATTCATTTTCTATTTGAATTACGACTAAAGTCCTATTTGATAGGCCGATTGAAAAAAATCTATAAATTTCAAACAGTATCACATTTTTTGAATCTAAAACATGTGTCACATTCTATGCTTCACATACCATAGGATTAAAAATTAAAATTGAATTTCATGAAGTTTTGACCAAGTTAAGGTGGTTAGAAACACAATTTTTTATATTTTTTAAAAGTTGTAATAAAAAATTCATAAATAATTATTTACTTGGAAAAAAATTACAAAAAAATATGCATGAAATTAGGAAATGAGTCCTCTACTTATATTTAAAACATTATAAATAAATATTATCATTTTATTGTGGTTAGGGTGGTCAGACAGACACCTACTTCTTATTTTTTCCCTAAAATTTAAGTGCTACTGCATTGAAGTTTAAAATTTTCACCAAATAAATAAATAAATATATATATATATAAGAAAACCTAGTAGTTTAGAAACTACATTCAGTTTGCTACACATTTTATTCTTACATATAATTGAAATAATATAGATAACTTATTCAAAATTTTACATCAAGTTGCCTAACTCTATTTTTTCTAATTTTTATTGCCACTTAAGGGCTTGTTTTTTCCATGATGATCCTACACATACCTAGGTTGTGAAGAAGAATTCTTGAAGGAAAAAGAAGCATCTCAAGCAAGGATTGGAATTATTGTAATCTTATTCTGAGATTAAATAATACATTGATTCTTGGTGGAGTTTTTTCTCGAAAGGGTTTCTCCACCGTATATGTTGTGTAACTTCTTTCTTCTGGTCCTATTCTTCTACAATCTTTTGTCTCTTCTACAAATGGTAAAATGAATCTAAATAGATAATCATCCACAAAGAAATTATAACAAAGAATACTTAATTAGATCTACAACTACAATAGTTTTACAAAGTATTAAGCTACATAATTACCTCAATTTTCAACAAAAGGACAAGATGTTGATAAGTTTGATAAGGTGAGTCTAAACTAAGACATAAGTTTGAGAACCAGTGATGATGACGATTGATTGATTGAAAAGATGAGGTCATAGAAAATCTAAGCATGTAACAATGGACTGATCAAGGGCATGGTAGGTTTCCTAATCTATAATCTAAGAGGTGCAAATGAATTAGAATTTCCAAAGGTTAAACAAGCGATGCAAGTTGGGTGATGCAATTATCCTAAGCCAATGAATGCAACCTAAATGAATGTGATGAAATGAACTACAAGTTTGTAATTAGAGAATAAGGTCACTGTTAAAATGTGTTTGAGACTAATATTTGACAAGGATTTTCCCCAAATTTTATATTTTAGTAGTTACGGCTCACTATTTAGCAAATACAATACAAATTTTATAGTTGTGGCTCACAATTGTAGTTCATTGTTTAATAGTTGTGGTTCATTATCTAGAAATTGTGGTGCATATTTTATTTTTTGAAAATTTAATGTTTTGGAATGGTTTTCATTTTTGAAAACTTTTGAAATGTGATTGCAAACACAGTAAAGACTTTGAAAACAAATTTTTGGTTGTTGACTGGTCAAATCCCTATGGGAACATGTGTATGTTCAAGTGTTAGTCACCCCAATTTCCACTGGTATATAGCACAATTGAAAACATATCAAGAACTTCGTATCCCTAAGGTCAATGGCCAATGATAGAACTTTTAGGCCCACAACTTGGAATCTCATTTGATGCAAATGTAAGGACACCTTTTGGGGGTGTATTCACTCTTGTATTTATGAGAGAGGACAACTAGGGGCCTCCAGGATTGGAAAAATGACCCAATCACCCTCTCCCCAGAAAGCTACAAGTAGACAAATAGCTTATACTAAGCCGTTGATTTCTATCTCATCTCAAGGGAGTTGTATCATGAGTAACTTCAAGGTGCGGTGCCACACCCTTGCACTCAAAGTGATGCCAAATAATCTTAATCAAAAGGGTGGCTACTAAGAAGGTGTCTAGACACAACTCAAGGACTTACTACCTCATGAGCATCCAAAGAATCACTCAAGGCTTTAACCAAACTTACTAGGGTACTATAAGAAAATACTTCATATAGATGTGGGTAGATTCCCCTTTTAGATTGGCATTGTATGGTGAAGGCTAACAACATTTTGGACTTGACTTTTGTCTTATCATTTTATATAGTGGCCCAAGGGAAAAACTACTTTGAGTGACCAATGAGTCCTCTATTAGGATGTGTCTTAATTGGTAGGCCCTACTACAAAATAAAAATAGGATGTAGTGATTTCTCTTACACCCAAGATCGCATGAAGTGCAAGGGGAGAGGATACTTACAATACACCTATGGGTTCTACAACAAAAAAATTGTGCAAGTGCACCAAACACAAAAGATGATGATTAATTTTAAACCCCAAATTAAAAAATTTCCAATTAACATGAAAGAGAAACAAAATGCATGTTGTTCTTTTTAACCCAAAATGAGTGAAAATGCAAGTTATTGTTCTTCTTAACCCAAAATGAGTGAAAATGCAAGTTGTTGTTTGTTTTAACCCAAAATGAGTGAAAATGCAAGGTATTGTTTATTTTAACCCAAAATGAGTGAAAATGCAAGTTGTTGTTCTTTTTAACCAATGAAGTGTGCCTAATTAACAAAGGATATGGAATTATTTTAGGCCTAAAGGTCCAAAATGTCCCTATTTTAAAAAATGACAAAAAAAAACCCTACAAAAGATATATTAGTAGTTCAAAGGAAAATGTCTTCTCCCAAACATAAGCCACACACTAAAAATAGAGGATTAGTAACACCAAAATCCCTAACCTAATGCAAACCAAAAGAAAAAACTCAAAGAAAAATTGACACTAGAAATTTTTACCTTAACAATCAAATGCATCATTTTGGTAAACAAATGTGTTGCACAGATGCAGCTCAAGACTTGGTGATTGCATCTTAGGGATTAATGATTGGGATGTTTGGACTCATAGATGTGGTTCACTATTGGTCAAATGCATCATTCTAGCTTTTGGTGATTGTGTTGCAAGAACCTACAAATGTGTTGTTATTTAAATTTTCATCACTCCACCAATGGATGTGGCTCATTGCCTTATGATTGTGTCTCACAAACTTTCAAAATAACAATAAAAAAAAATGTTTAGATTTCTATGAATTATTTTAGATTCACATCAAGTTCACTCTTTTTCCTCATAGGTTTCCAATGTTTATTTCACATCAGGTTCACCAATGTACGGAAAGGGGAAATTTGTGAAATAAAAATGGCTAAGACCAAGTAGAAACCACTCTACCTAAAATCAAATCCCAAATCCCAAATCCAAAAAAAGAAAGCACAAATGATAGATGGAATCAAACAAATATGAAAACATATAGCAAACTCCCCTATCAAAGTTGATTATCTTTCTTGTTTCTCCTCTATTATTTCTCAAGTTGTAAGTTTTCCCTCAGCTTTTGAAGTGTTCAAATACCTGCAAGTGGCAATGACAAGCTAACAAGAACTTGGAAGAATGTGGTTGTAAATCAAAAATGAAAGAGACAACCTTTTTTTATAGAAAAGAATCTCAAATGGATAGATGGGATTAAAATTCTAGAAGATGCCAATATCAATGGCAGAGGTTTCATGCACCACAGAGTAATGGGCTAGGGACGACTAAGGATAGAGGGTGGATATTCTTTGAAGACTGAAAGAAATCAACGGTCAAGAGTCAAATGAGAAAGTGGAGGGAAAGTAGTGGAGGAATGAAATAATAATTTTTAATTCATGGGGAAGCATGTGAGGAATTAAATGATTATTGTGCAACCATTTAATTAAAATAGAGGAAATAGGAAAGATACATTAAATAATTAAATTGGATCAATTATTTAATAATAGATAGAAAATGATAAGTGAATAGCTAAATAATTAGAATAATTATTTAGCTATAGACGAAAGGTGAAGATTGAATAATTAAATAAATGACAATTTATTTAATTATAAAGAGAAATTTTTTTATTAGATTAAGACTAGAAGGGCTAGTACCCATTACAAAATAGACTTTAAGGAAAATGAGGGGCACACGAGAAGTGAAATTCCCAACAAACTAAAGCATAAACTAAAACTTAAACAAACCAACCAACAAAAGGAAACATAGACAACACAAAAAAGACTAGCAAGGGACCACAAAACAACCATTATAGAGAGAAATGTTACTGAAATAATTAAATAAATATTAATTTATTTAATTAATTAAAAGAAAAATAAACAAGGGAAGATGAATTAATTAAATAATTAAAAGTATTTAATTAATAGAAGAAAGTGATTAAAGAGAAATAATTAAATAATTAAAATTATTTAATTAAATAGGGGAGAAGAGAGAATGATGTGAGAAAATGTTGTTTGTAGATCAAGACATTTTTCAGTGTCTCCAATCACCATGACCAAATGGATTGGAGATATCAAAACTAAGATAGGTTGTTGCAGAGAGACCCTATATGACCCTATACCTTTAGACATAAAATTTCTATGCGTGACAGACATTGAGAAACAAGTTCTCAAATTTTGCCACTTTTTAGCACGTAGGGATCTTAAGAGAAAGTGTTAACACAAATATAGCCTATAATGATCTGGAATGCTAGGGTGAAAAACAAGACCTTTCCTAGCATAAACCTACTCACCCTGTTAAATAGGCAAAGGACAACTAAGAGGGGGGTGAATCAATTGTCACATAATTCAAACATAAAAATCTAATACTTATTAATTCCACATCCACACTATTATGCTATTGAGTAAGAGGATGAAACACAAATAACAAAAATTAAATCAAGACAATGAACATCAAATTTTTACATGGAAAACCCAATGAGGGAAAAACCACAGTGAGGGTTAGCTCATAATATAAAGATTATAAACTTAATACAAAGGCTCACTGCCAAGGGATCATTGCCCAAAAGAGGACTCGGTGTCCAAGTACAAAGGCTCATTGCCTAAAAAGAGGACTCACTTTCCAATAGGGAGGCTCACTACCCACAGATACAAAAAGGAACAAAAGATTCACCACAACAATTAGCACACATTTGCAGGATTGTAGAAACCTCTAGCTCACTTCCTTCAACACAATGAAGAACTGTTGTCACAACTCACTCACACACACTTCTACTCTTATGATTTATGGATTACTTTCATCACTTTGCATTACACTTCATACAATTCTTCACAATTTGACTTGCTTTTATACCATCCTCATCCTTAGAAACTTTCTCCAAGGTCAACCACAATTATCTCATTTAATAAATTAAAAATAGGTCAGCGACTCAACATTCCTACAGTGGAAAGGGATGAGAGTGGACCAATAAAAAAAATCAAGATCAAAAATAATATCTTGAATCAATCACATGCTTCCTTAATTAAATTTTATTCTTCGAATGAAGTGTAGACACCAGGTTGGCCAAAGCTAATGAAAACACAAAAGAACATTGATGTACATGCTTCCCAACAAGAAGATGACATGGGGACTCCATGAAATGCTTCCTTATGAATGATAATACATCTCAAAATCTTCTCGATACATCCACATGAAAACAACAAATTTCAATCATTGAACACCTTTCACCAGTTTGTCTAAACTGTATAAACTCACACCAAAATACTAAAACATGACTTTTGGATGACCATTCTTCAAACCTCTTTTTAGAGCATACCAAAGACCTTCATAAGACATATTCCAAAACTATAAGAATTGAAATGAAATAGAGGAGGATTGCATAGAAAAAATATTTCTCCCAATCCACAAAAGACCAACTCTACCAAACCAGGTCACATACCGGTGAACGTAACTTTCACGTACCATCAAACCAAAAGCTAAAACTAAGGGGATATCACCACTAAATCACCATTATCAAACCTTCAAATTTTCACAAGCATAGGATCAACACATGAGAAATGAAAAGCACATACTGGAGCAAATTATGGACACTTTCATCATTCTAACTTCTCTTCTTTATTAATTTTCTCAAAATCACTTATAAACTCATCAAACCAACACATCTACAACACCATAAAGATAGCTCCATGTACTCACATCTCAACAACATCTCAGCTATACATGTATAATCTGCAACATACTAAACTATGTTGACATCAATGACAACATTAATGGAAACACCACTAGACTAGCTCATACTTGCAGCAATCTCCTCCATTTTCATTGATGGAAACACATGATGTGAAAAAAAAACATCACACAATATCTCGGGAGAACACCTTCTCTTCTTCTTCACCTATTTTTCACATGACTTTCTCTCCCCCTTTGACATCAATGGAAAAGATCAACAACTCAGATTACTCCCTGTTAGGAGTACACTCATATTGTAACAATGAAAACCTTTTCTACTCCCCCTATAGAGTAGACCCATTTATCAGTCCAGATAAATGAAGAATATGTGAACTCACTAGACTGATGCACCTTCATGTGCACCTAGTTAGGAGGGCCAATGACCCCCAAATTCTCCCTAAGATTCTCAAAAGTATCATTTGAAAGAGACTTAGTAAATATGTCTGCAATTTGTTCCTTTGTTGTCACATACTCCAATCTAACTTCATCCTCCAACACTTTTTCTCTTAGGAAATGATATTTGATATATATGTGCTTTGTTCTTGAATGCATTCGGTTCTTTAAAAATTTTATTGCACTTGTGTTGTGACAAAAAATAGAAATAGGCTCATCACATATCACTCCAATGTCTTTCAGTGTTTGCTTTATCCATAAAACCTGTGTACAGTGGGATGTTATAGCAATATATTTTTCTTCTGTAGTGGATAAAGAAACCAAGTCTTACTTTTTTACTCAACCATGAAACTAATCTTCCACCAAGAAAGAGAGCACCACCACTGGTACTCTTCTAGTCATCTACACATCTGGCCCAATCAACATCTGTATAAGCACTCAGGGTGAAATCATCACTCTTAGGGTACCATAGTCCATAATCCATTTTACCTTTAAGATATCTAAATATCCTTTTTATAGCTATAACATGTGCTTCTATGGGATCTGCTTAGAATTTGGAAACTAAACATATTTCCATCATAATATCTAGTCTGGTAGTAGTAAGATACAACATTCCACCAATCATAGATCTATATTTTCTTTGATCAGTCTTACCAGATTCATCATCTCTAATTAGTTTACATCTGGTTACCATAGGAGTACAAACCAATTTGGAATCATCAATGCCAAACTTATTCAACAATTCTTTTACATACTTAGATTGTGAAATGAATATCCCTTTATCAATTTGATTCACTTGTAGATCAAGGAAGAAATTCAATTCACCAATCATAGACATCTCAAATTCCTTTTGCATCTCTTCAACATACTTTTTACACATTCCTTCATTTCCACCAAAAATTATATCATCAACATATACAACTACTATCAACATTTTGTTACCTTGCACTTTGAAGTAAAGATTGTTGTTAGCAAAACCTTTGTTGAATCCTTGCTTTGTCAGGTATCTGTCCAATCTTGCATACCAAGCTCTGGGAGCTTGCTTCAATCCATACAATGCTTTCTTCAAATTACAAACCATGTCTAGTTTGTCAGATAGCTAAAATCCTTTAAATTGCTCCATGTACACCTCTTCCTCCAATTCACCATTCAGAAATGCCGACTTAACATTCATCTGATACACTTTGAAGTCCTTGTGGGAAAAATTGCCAAAAACATCCTGATAGCTTCCATTCTGGCCACAAGGGAAAATATTTCTTCAAAATTTATACCTTCAACTTTTGAATATCCTTTGCATACTAGTCTTTCCTTATTCCTTACAACTTCTCCACTTTCATTCAACTTACTCCGGAACACCCACTTTGATCCAATCACATTTCTATTCACAAGCCTAGGGACTAGTTCCCATGTATGATTCTTTTCTATCTACTACAACTCTTCTTTCATAGCTCTCAACCAACTTTCATCTTTGCATGCTTCACTTACAAATTTGGGTTAATTTTAGATAATAGACACAAATTTACCTCAGTTGCAACTCTACTTATTTTCTTCACACCTTCACTTTTATCTCCAATTATCTATTCCTCTGGATGATTCTTCTGTACATACTTAGGAGTCCTAATAATAGGTTTCGATTCATTTTCTCCTTCTTCTACTACTTTTTCTTATTTCTCTTCTTCTTTCTTCTCCTTGTTTTCCTCAGCTACATGTCCATAGATAGGATCATCAGGTTCAACTTCACTTATCTCAATAGGTCTATGTATGTCTTCATCATTTTCATATTATCACTTTCAATAATCTTTCTCAATCTTTTGTTAAAGCATTTGTATTCTTTGCTATTAGTAGAGTATCTGAGAAAGATTCCTTCATCACATATAGCATCAAACTTTCCAAGATCTTCATCATCTCTTTTAATATAGCATCTACATCCAAATACCTTGAAATACTTCATAGTAGGAGTCTTACCAGTCCATAACTCAAAATAAGTCTTTGTGTTGTATCTAATCTGAACTCTATTAAGAACATAAATAGCAATATGTATTGCCTCTCTCTAGTACACATCTAGTACATTTGATTCTTTCATCATGGTTCTAGCAGCTTCCTGTACAATCTTGTTTTTCCTTTCAACTACTCTATTCTATTGAGGGGTTCTCAGAGCAAAAAAAATTCTTCTTATGACATGTTGTTCACAAAATGCATTAAATTCACCAAAAGTGAATTCTCCACCTCTATCAAATCTCAAACACTTTATTTTCAAATTTACCTCATTTTCTACTCTTACTTTAAATACCTTAAACCTATCCAGAGCTTGAGTCTTTTCTTTGAGAAAAGCAACCCATTTCATTCGAGTATAATCATCAATAAGCAACATGAAATATCTATCACCATTTAGGCTTCCAATTCTAGTCGGACCATAGAGATTAGTATGAACTAACTCTAGCATTCCAATATTAGAATTCTCTTTTCCCTTAAATATGCATCTAGTCCATTTCCCCAATTAACAAATTCTACATATAGCATTAGCAAGTCTTGTGATTCTATGCATTCTTTGAACAATCTCCTTTGCACCAATCTTGACCAAGTTATCAAAATTTACATGTCCCATCCTTTGGTGCCATAACTAACTTTCATTGATTTGAGATACAAGACAATGACCATCAATTCCCTTCAGCTAGTAGATGTTTCCATGAGTTCTTCCAATAGCAATAATATCTCCATTTCTGAATCCTTTTATGATTTCATAGGTATTATTCTAAAACACAAGTTTGAAACCATTGCTACACATCTAACACTTAGAAGGTTATTCCTCAACCCTTCAAATAATATACATCATCAGTATTGTACACTCCATCAAAACTAATTGAACCTTTCCCACAGATCTTAGCTCCTGGATGATCACCAAACATAACTAAACCACCATCATATTTCTCAAGTTTAGTGAACTTAATCTTATCCCTAGTCATGTGATTAGAACATCCACTATCAATTACCTAGTAGTCTTCATCTTGTCTTACATGAAAAACAATAACCAAAGTTCCTTCCATCCTATTTATCTTATTCTGTGGAGCCTTCTTTCTTATAAATTTTCTAGGGTTAGTGGATACCGATTTACTTTCCAAAGCTAAGAATAAGAATTCACTATCATCAGCCTCATTCTGAGATTCATCATCAGAAATTCCTGCTTCTTCTTTAACATATTACAACTTATATTTTGTATCCTTCTTATCCTTATCCTTATAATCCTTGTTCTTCTTATATGCAACTCTATTCAAACATCTTGAAGCATAATGACCAATATTACCACAACTAAGACATTTAAAGGGCAACATAACTTTATAATTTTTCGGTGCCTTTCTTCAACTTCCTAGAGAAGTTTCCTTCCAACTCATGAACACCATCCCTATCCCATTCATCCTCAATCTTCATTGCCTTAAATTTCATTTTTGTCTTTTCTTCCATCTTGTATTCTTTCTAGAACTTTCTCATCTCAAATTCTTGCAAGGTGGAAAACAACTATTCCAATGTGTACTTCATAGGATCATACACTTCTTCAATAATTAAGATCTTATCATTGTAGCAATCTAGTAGGGTGATTAGAATATTTTTTATTATATCTTTATTTGATAGTTTTCCTCCTTGATTTCTAACTTCATTTGTAGTTAGTTCAACCCTCTGAAAGAAACTTATAAATTCTTCACCTTCTTCCATTTTTAGATTTACAAATTTGTGATTTTCCACCAACTTCTTCATCAATTTCACTCTTTCATTTCCTTCATACATGTCTTCCAACTTCTTCCAGACCTCATATGCAGTATCTAAAGAAAGAACTTTAGCTCACTCATTTTTAGATAACCCACTGCAAATAGCATACTTTTCCTTTTCATTTTCTTCATAAGAAGATATCTCATTTGTAGTAGTAAGACCACCAGATGGGGGTGTATACTTTGTCTCAATACCGTTCCAGGTATTAAAACCAAGAGAGGTAATATATCCTTTAATCTATCCCTACTAGTCATCATAGTCAGTTCCATCGAACATAGGGATCACCAACTTATGCACCATTGGATCTTCCTTAAGCGGTTAAGCTCTACACCAAGAAACCAAAGCTCTGATACCAATTGTTAAACAAGCGCAAGACAACTAAGAGGGGTGAATTAGTTGTCATAGAATTCAAACTTAAAACTCCAATACTTATTAATTCCATAGCCACACTATTTTGTTATTGAGTAAGAACTTGAAACACAATGAACACCATATTTTTACATGGAAAACCCAATTAGGGAAAACCCACAATGAGGGTTAGTTCACAATATAAAGATTATAAATTGAATACAAAGGATCACTAACTACAGAAAGAACTCACTATCCAATAGGGAGGCTCATTGCCTACAAATAAAAAAAAGAACAAAAGATCCACCACAACAATTAACACACATTCGTAGGATTTCAAAAACCTTTAGCTCACTACCTTCAACACAATGAAGATCCGTTGTCACAACTCACTCACACACACCTCTGCTCTTATGATTTGTGGCCTACTTTCATCACTTTGCATCACACTGTCATACAAATCTTAACAATTTGACTTGAATTTATACCATCCTCATCCTTAATAACTTTCTCCAAGGTTGGCCACAATTATCTTATTTCATAAATTCAAAATAGGTCGATGACTCAACATTCCTGCAATGGAAAGGAATGAGAGTGGACCAATAAAAAACATTTTTCAAGATAAAAAATAACATCTCAAATCAATCACATGCCTCCTTAATTAAATTGTATTCTTCAAATGAAGCGTAGACACCTAGTTGTCCAAACCTAATGAAAACACAAAAGAACATTGATGTACACACTTCTTAACAAGAAGATGACACATGGACACCATGGCATGCTTCCTTATGGGTATGTGCAGGATCATCATGGAAAAAAAAGGCCCTTAAGTGGCAAAAAATTCAGAAAAATAAGAGTTAGGAAACTTGAAGTAAAAATTTGAATAAGTTATCTATATTATTTCAAAAATATGTAAGAATAGAATTTGTAACAAATTTAATGTAGTTTCTAAACTGCTAGGTTTTTTTTTTTTTAAATCTATTTGGTGAAAATTTGAAATTTCAATGTAGTAGTACTTAAAGTTTAGGGAAAAAATAAGAAGTAGGTGTTTGTCTGACCACCTTAACCACAATAAAATGATAATATTTTTATATAAGATTTTAGATATAAGTAGAGGACTCATGTCCTGGATGTGATGCATATTTTTTGTAATTTTTTACAAGTAAATAATTAATTATGAATTTATTATTACAAATTTTAAAATATAAAAGCTCGTATGTTTGACCACCTTAACTTGGTCAAAATTTCATGAAATTCATTTTTTCTTTTTTTAATCCTATAGTATATGAAGCATAGAATGTGACACATGTTTCAAATTCAAAAAATGTGATACCATCTGAAAGCTATAGATATTTTTCAATCAGCCTATCAATTAGGACTTTTGTCATAATTCAAATAAAAAATGAAATATAATTATTTATTAAATTCAAAGTAAAACATAATTTATATTGGTGGAAAGCTGAGAATCTCCTTTAAAAACCCTTTTTCTTTCATCAATTTTGGGTTAAAAAAAAGTCGTTAGCCACATGGGCCATCATATCACTTACATATTGCCACTTTTTGGCCCATCATGATCCTACACATACTCTTATGCCTAAGAATACATCTCAAAATCTTCAAGATACATTTGTAGCAAAACAATAAATTTCAATCACTGAACACCTTTCACTAGTCCATCCAAACTGTATAAACTCACACTAAAATATTGAAACATGACTTCAATATGATCATTCTTCAAACCTCTTTGCTAGAGCATAGAAAAGACCTTCACAAAACATATTCCATATCAATAAGATTTGAAATGAAATTGAGGGGGACTACAAAGCGAAAAAAAATCTCCCAATCCATAGAAGACCAACTCTACTAGAACATTTCACATACCGACGAATGTAACTTTTGCATACCATCAAAATAGAAGCTAAAAATCAAGAGATATCACCACTAAATCACCATTATCAAACCTTCAGATCCACACAAGAATAGGATCAACATAGGAGAAATGTAGAGCACATACCGGTGCACATTCTGAATACTTTCATTATTCTCACTTCTCTTCTTTATTGTTTTTCTCAAAAGCACTTGGAAACTCATTAAACCAACACATTTGCAACACCATAAAGATAGTTCCATGTACTCACAACATCTCAACAACATCTCAGCTATACATGTACAATCTGCAACATACTGAACTATGTTGACATCAATGACAACATTAATGAACACACTACTAGACTAGCTCATACTTGCAACACACCCAAATGTGTTGGAGTTGATGGTTCAAACCCATGATAAATAGAATGAAAGTTATGCAACATTGTAACTTTTCATTGAATGTATTTGATGATTTTTGTAACATTTGAAAAATTTATACCACAATCAAATGGATTGGATTCTTGAAAAGTGAGAGATTATTGTAGATTTATTATACATGACCCTATAAATATACACAAAAAAAATTTAAGTGCCATGAATGAGTTGATAATGAATGTAGGAAAATCCTACTAAACCTAGGAGATCCTAATAAACCTAGGTTAGTCCTAGTGAAGCCAGATCAATCCTAATGAATATAGGACAATCCAAAAGAACATAGGATATTCTCATCATCAAGCGGTTGATAATTTTAATTTTTGTACATAATATTTAAAATTTCAATACATTATTGTTAACTTATTCATTATTGTCTTCCTTGGATTGCACTCTCTAAATATAACTTTTAGATCAATATTTGTTGAGAAATATTTATCTTTATTGAGTATTTGTTTTTTATGAAGTGATGAATTTGACTTGCAGCCAACTCTTTGTGTCATGATAGGAAATTAGATTCAAAAATTAAAATATGGATATGAGATATGGGATATGATTCATGCATACACTGCTTGGGGCTAAGTAAATAATGAGATCATTTTAAACCATTTAAGCTACCAGTTTACACATAAAATATTTATATAAATTTATCTCAATAAGGACATGAGGTCATAAAAAAATTCATCAAAATGTCATGTGATGCCATCATGAGGCAACATAAAATATAATGAAAATTCCATACAATACCATCATGAAAGTGCACAAAATATCATCAACATGTCATACAATGCCATGAGGCCAATGCATTGTCTTTTAGTGTACAAAATATCATCAATACATATAGCCACACGAAAAATGTTATCTATGTGCCATGTATACGCATATAAAATGTGTTCATCTATGAATATTGAGCACTATTCCTAAAAATTTGGGCCCCTTTTAGTCTGACTAACTAAACTTTTGTCACTTGTAACATTCAATGTCTTTCATTGTTCCAATCTCCTACACTTCTCAGTATTTTGTAGCCCAACTTATACATATAAAATATAAAATCGGATACTATGCCAAAGTCAAAAACTATAAAAATTATTTAAAATGATACACATATTATAAATGTACTTATAGCATGCTTATAGTCTAATTATTCTTTCCTACAATGCTTGACATCAACAATAGATGTTTGTCCTCACACAAGAGTGTTTACATTTATCTATCACATAATGGAGACATATTTATCAATTATTTTTGATAGGTCTACTAATATCAATTGACAAAATATAAACATCATTAAACATTTTTATTCATACTCATGTGGTCACCAAAAAATTAACCCTTCTACTTTTTTTGACTTGTTTGGGCCCTCCTTGTGATTTTGGCTTAATATTGTATAGATTTAATGTTGTAATGTGGATAAAAAATTCACATTAGGTCTTGGGCCCATGTGAACTAAAAAGACTTAAATGGTATCTTACCTAAGTGTTGTAAAGTGTTGTAACACACTTTCACACTTTTCTATGGTCTTGTTAATGTATTTCACCTAAATAACCTCTTTTCATCATTTACCAAGCCTTATTTCAAAGTGTTGTAAAGTGTTGTAACACACTTTCACACTTTCCTGGGTTTGTCATTAATAATTGGTCTTTCTTATGCTTTAATTGGCCCCATTTTGCATCCACAAGGCTTATTTATGTGTATTTTTTAGAATAATCCTAACAAATATCATTTAAAGGATCAAAATCCTGAAACCCACCTTAAACTCCTAAGGTGGGACTCATTCACCTTTATGGGAAAATGAGTCCCCTTTAACTCAAAATTCAAACTTAATTTAAATTTATAGCAAGTTTTTATTCTTCAATATATAAGGTTGGATTGTAGTGTTGTAATTTTGGGAGTTATTACATAATTGAGTATAAATACAAGGTTCTTTCTCTCATTTCATCCTACCTAATCAAGCATTCAAGCTTTCATGCATATAGTTCATAAGAGCATTTGAGCATTCATGAAATAATTCAAGGCATTTCAAGGGAAAATTGTCATGCATTCAAGAGCTTCTCCAAGTGTTATTCATCATGTCAAAGATTGTTTGCATCATGTTGTTTTAGAGATAACATTTGGGATGTAGTATTTTGTGATTCAAGAAAGCATTGTATTCAAGATCTATCAACATTAGGCATGATTCCAAGTCCACATTGATTGGAGCCATTACTTACATGTTTGCAACACTTTATTACAAGGTATTGGCGAGTTGCAACATCATTACTTGTTCATTCATCATTCTCTATTCTATTTAATTTCATTTCAAGGGTTTAATTACCAACAAGAGGTTTGACCAAGGAAAATCCCTATTCACTAACAACACAACATTTTTCCCTCTCTTTGCATGTGATTTGTAGGACTAGGTTGTATATTTATCAAGGAAAAAGATTGGAAAAGTGATCTTCAAGTTTTCAAAGGAATTCAAAGTTGTCAAAGTTGCAAACAAGCCTTGGAGAAGGACTACAGGCTAAATTTTGTAGTTTTGGATCTGGAAACTAGTTAGGAATAGTAGAGCACACTGAGAGCTATAGAATCTAGTTTCAAATTTCTAGAAATCCAGAAGTGGATTTATTTTCCACTATTGGTGAATGAGTCCCAATTCCTAGGCCTAAATAGGACTTTTGCAGATCTGAGTACCCTTTTGGTTGAAACCTATTCTGACATAGTTTTCCTGAAACTGGATTGATTCACACAACTTGGCGTATAAGTCC
The DNA here is from genome assembly GCA_007258455.2 of Sequoia sempervirens. Classification (NCBI taxonomy): domain Eukaryota; kingdom Viridiplantae; phylum Streptophyta; class Pinopsida; order Cupressales; family Cupressaceae; genus Sequoia; species Sequoia sempervirens. The sequence goes on along the minus strand of VDFB02281492.1, from coordinate 728,958,179 downwards.
CACTTAGCATAAATAGCAAGTTTTTTAGAATTCTAGACCTCCATTTTGCCTCCTTTAGTTTCCCAGGTGCACATTTCTAGTTTCAAATTTTTTTGTTACATTTTGCTTGCATTTTTAGGTGTTTTTGCATATCACATTGTGCTTTCAAACATTTTGTATTTTCCAAGTTTACACTTGGTGGTGAACCCCATTCTTGTCTCAATCATCCCCAAGGATACCTTATAGTCAGATCTCAAACATCCTTCATTGGGTTGAGATCTCTAAGGTGTCCTTGAATTTGAATATTGCAAAATCGGATCCCTCCTTGTATCCATTTGGTGGACAAGGAAGTGAAGCATCCATTTCTAGTATCAACATTTTGGTGAAATCAACTTTTGAACATCATAATTCTAATTTGGAGTGCATTTACATCCTATATTTATCTTGCATCAACAATGCATTGCATTTTGCATTAATTAATTTGCAATAATTAATTTGCATTCTAGGGTTTCAAAATTTGCATTAGTGAAAAGCTCATTTAGCTTGTATTATTGCATTTAATTTTATTAAAAAACAATAAAATTCCACATTTGCATCTTATATTAGCATTAGAAAACATTAAAAGCATAAAATTCAATTCAAAAAATCCCAAAACTTTCAAAAAAATTAGTACCAGGACTCATTCGCCACCTTGGGTGAATCAGTCCCTTTGCTCATTTTGCACTGCATTTTTTGGCATTTAATCTTCATTTTTTGAGTTCCTATTTGTTGTTGTTACTTTTTTGTTTCTATTTGCACACTTTCTATTTCATTTGAAAGTAATTGCATTTAGCTTTTTTAGTCATCTTGTGCATTGCTTAAAATCAAAATTACATTTACAACATTATTGCATAATTTAGACTCTAAAACTTACATCATGGATATGTGCTTCAGCAAGCTTTGGTTGTCATCAAAGTCTTTAGTGGATGTTTCAAGTTGTGCATTTGGAAATGACCCTAATGACATTGAACTCACTCATTCTCCTTCAACTCCTAATGCATGTCCTCTTTGTGATGTTGACATCATTGGAGAAGATGATGATAGCATGAATATGTTCCTAGATGATTGTCTTGATAAATTTGAGGCCAACACATCCTTCTATCCATCCATGCACCAACCAAATCCTCCCACTATAGCACCTCTGGAGATGTTTGGTTACTTATATCCTGAAATTGAAGAAAAAGTTGAACCTATGTTGCCTACAATAGGTGAACCTAGTTCCTATATACAAGCAAACACTCAACTATCTTATGATAATAAAGTAACAAACACTCCCATTAACCTTGAAGAAAACTATGGAAAAGGCTTCGCAATTTTAAGCAAACAAGGACATGATACAATAAGTGAACATGAAATTCATCAACTTCTAGAGCAGACACCAATGGTTGAAAACACAAAGGGGTTGGGATATCAAGATCCCTCTCATAACAGCAAGCCTCCTAGAGAATATCTAAAGCTTCAAGGTGATGGTACGGTTATCTTTGATTCCCCTCCCAATCTGAATGTCCTTCCTAGAGAACAACCCTTGATTAATACCAATGACAAGGATGAGAGAATCACTTTAGGTCCTCCCCCTTCAATTAGAGAAAAGGGTGAATCTATCAAACGCAAGAGGCCTTACAAGTTATAAAAACTAAAGTCTCCTCACCCACCACCTAAAAGTGAATGAAAATTACAAAATATTCTCAACTAAGGATTATTATTATTACCACCTATGAACCAACTTTTGTTATATCCTAAATATTTAAAAGTTCCACACTGTGCATATCATCGTGTTCTTGGACATAGTACTGATGAGTGTTGTGCATTGAAAGAAATATTGAGAAAGTATCACTTTAATGGAAATAACTACTATCTAGTGATCACATTACATACTCTCCTACTCCTTGTCATGTAATAGTTGTAGAACATTCTCTTCTCACTATTACATGACCTTTCCCATCACCTACCTCGACTCATTCTTGTCTCGCACTCAGTGGGGGAAACCAATTGTTAGCCTTGTCCTAGTAATTCATTTTTCATTGTCCCTTCAGTTTTTCATCTACCTTTTGCTTATACAGACTAAGATTGGGAGGTAGATGACTTGCTCATAGGTTGACTCGCATTATCCTTACTAGTCTTTTGCATTTTCTTTTTCCTTTTTCAATTTTTCTTGTGTGATTGCATGTGCATAATGTGATCCCCTATGATGTTCTATTTAATGTTCTCTCTCTTTATGAAATTCCTCTATTTGTACCTTCATTCTTCTCTATGGCATGCATCACTTTCACCATTTTTTCTTTTTCTTTTTCTTGTGTTTTACTTTCGGGGATGACGTATGGAATTGAGACATTCATGTCTCCTTCATGTTGACGCAAAAGCTTTTTCCTTTTTTTCTTTCACCTTTTCTTTTCAATTTGTATCATTTTTTCCTTTTGAGGATGACACAAGGCATCAAGACATCCTATGTCTCTTGCATGTTGACCCAAAAGGTTTTTCTTTGTTTTCACTCTCTTTGTGTCATTCTTCCAGTTCTATGTGTATTTTGGGGATGATGATAGTTTTAAGCTCTCTAAAAACATGGTAGAAAAGAAAATATTGACCCCAAATCCATAGATCCCTTATGTGTTTGGTGTTTTCATTTTGGGGCCAACCCCTCTCTTTTCTTTTTCTCTTGCATGACACAACCTTACTCAGAAACATATGACTTGGCATAGGGATTTCCAAATTGGCTCTCATGTCTTCTTTTTTGTTTGCATTTTTCATTTGCTACTTTAAAGTAATTTCTCACAGTATGGTGTTTAGCAATTTCTTTAAAGTGGGGGCATACATTGACATTATTCTTTTGTATTTTTCCTTGATTCTTAGTGCATCCTTCTTACTTCATACGATGCATTTGTCACTTTGTGGATGAAATTGGCTGTGATGTCCTTCATGAGTGTGATCTATCTTAGTGTATTACATTCCTCTTAGTGGCTTGATGCAACACACAGCATCCCCTAAGTTGTGAATCTTCTATTCTTTGACCAGTCCTCTCTTGGAGACATTCGACACAATGTTCCCTAAGTTAAGACCTCGCATGAACTAAGCAAGACTCCTTTGAACATTCTTTACATGTTGGATTTTTCATTTATTATTGTATGGACACATTGCATAAGACAACTTGCATACCTATGGAGCCATCACATTTGTTCATGAGCTCCAAGCATTCAAAGTTTTTCTTGCCTCATGAAGCTCAAAAAATCATTTTTTGTGGCACCTTATCAAAGTTATCGGGAGGTATTAGTTTGGTATGGTTGAGCAGGAAGCCCATTCTGAGGCATGAATTTCCCCATAGCCACTTGTGTGTGTGTGAGTGCATACTAGCCATGAGTGTATGTTTCTCACCTTTCAAGTTTTCTCACCTGGCGGACAACCATGAGTTTCGTCACCTTAGAGTGAGTATACATTTTCTAGAAAAAACAACCTAGATCTAATCCACATCATGTTGGACAAATGGTAGAAGCTTGATGCAATTTTTATATTTCACCTTTTCTCTTCTTCATCTTTGGCATTATATGCTCAGCCTAATTGTTCTTCTTGATATCATTTCCATGTGCTTTCATTTATGTTTATGTTGGTTTGACATGGGATCCTAATTGTGGGGCTTGATCACCCCTCTTGATCATTTTAGTCCCATCTTGCTAACATTGGTACATTTGAACCCCTCCTGATGCATGTTGTTCTACTTTAGTGTGAGTTTGAAGTAGGTTCATCCTCTCACTAAAGTGGAGGCTAAATGTCGTCACCGAAAAAGTAACCCTTCTACTTTTTCTGACTCGTTTGGGCCTTATGATTTTCACTTAATATTTTCTTGATTTAATGTTGTAATGTGGATAATACATTCACATTAGGTATTCAGCCATTGTGAACTAAAAATAATTAAATGGTACGAGTATGTGCAGGATCATCATGGAAAAAACAAGCCCTTAAATGCAGAAATTTAGAAAAATTAGAGTTAGGAAACTTAACATAAAAATATGAATATGTTATCTATATTATTTCAAAAATATGTAAGAATAGAATATGTAGAAAATTGAATGTAGTTTCTAAACTACTAGGATTTTTTTTTTTTAAATTCTATTTGGTAAAATTTGAAATTTCAATGCAATAGTACTTAAATTTTAGGGAAAAAATAAGAAGTAGGTGTTTGTCTGACCACCCTAACCAAAATAAAATGATAATATTTTTTTATAATATTTTAGATATAAGTAGAGGACTCATGTCTAGATGTGATGGATATTTTTTTGTAATTTTTTTCCAAGTAAATAATTAATTATGATTTTTTATTACAAATTTTAAAAAATATAAAAACTCGTATGTCTGACCACCTTAACTTGGTCAAGAATTCATGAAATTCAATTTTTCTTTTTTTAATCATATCGTGTACAAAGCATAGAATGTGATGCATGTTTTGGATTCAAAAAATGTGATACTGTTTGAAAGCTATAGATGATTTTCAATCAACCTATCAATCAGGAATTTAGTCATAATTCAAATAAAAAATGAATAATTATTATTTATTAAATTCAAAGTAAAGCATAATTTATATTGGTAGAAAGCTGAGAATCTCCTTTAAAACCATTTTTGTTTTATCAATTTTGGGTAAAAAAAGTCGTCAGCCACATGGGCCATCATTTCTCTTACATATTGCCACTTTTTGGCGCATCATGATCCTCCACATACTCGTACCTTACCTATGTGTTGTAAAGTGTTGTAACACACTTTCACACTTTTCTAGGGTCTTGTTAATGTATTTCACCTAAATAACCTCTTTTCATCATTTACCAAGCCTTATTTCAAAGTATTGTAAAGTATTGAAACACACTTTCACACTTTCCTAGGTTTGTCATTAATAATTGGGCTTTCTTATGGTTTAATTGGCCCCATTTTTCATCCATAGGCCTTATTTATGTGTAGTTTTGAGAATAATCCTGAAAATGTCATTTAAAGCATCAAAATCCTAAAACCAACCTTAAACTCCTAATGTGGGAATCATTCATAATTGTGGGTGAATGTGTTCCCTTAGGTGGGACTCATTCACCCAAGGTGGAAAATGAGTCCCCTTTGACTCAAAATTCAAATTTAATTTAAATTTTTGATGGGTTTTTATTCTCCAAATCTAAGGTCGGCCTGTAGTGTTGTAATTTAGGGAATTATTACATAATTGAGTATAAATACAAGGTTATTTCTCACCTACCTAATCAAGCATTCAATTATTCATGCACATATTTCATAAGAGAATTTGAGCATTCATAAGAGCATTCAAGAGCTTCTTCAAGTGTCATTTATCATGTTGGTTATTTTTTAAGAACCAAACTGATCTCCATAAATACTTATTGATTTCACCATTTCCAATTATCAGTAATTCTAAAGGGATTGACCAATGAACAAATATAGGTTGCTAAACTTTTATTTCTACTCTTCAGGCTCTATGAAACCCAGGAGGGTGATCCCACAATGTATACTTAAATACTTATCACAACTAAAATCAAATAAATTGTCAATAATAGATATATCTCATAGAACCACTCAATAATATGCATCAAATAAGTTGGCAGCTTATGTATCAATGTTATATGTATTGAGTATGAGAGCATAGACTTCGAACATTCATCAAGTAATGATACAGACAAATGAAAGAAATCCTTGATTAATTTCAATCATAACTCATAATACACATAAAAGGAGAGACAATAACCATGAAATTGATATTACTTCATATTATAAATGCTATATCATTATCAGTCTTACATGCATAAGTATGAACTCCAAAAGAAACTTAAAACAAAGACTCTAAAACTTGCTTCATAATATCTTGAAAAAATAATAGTATTAACTAAAAAAAAAATCTACTCCTGTGCTACTGGTCCTAAATTCCTTCTTATAGAGATGAAGGAGCAAACAAGCCTCAAACCAGATAGCACACAAGTCATGATCCCATTGGAATACTTGCAACAACATTCCCCTTTAAGTTATACTTGAGTCTTTGGGTGGAGCAAATAAACATGAGGTGGAATTAACCTCAATTCTTTATGGAAAATAGGTCCCACCTCAAAAGACATCAGTAGTTTGTTACAGTAGTTACAAGATATTCCCTATGTGTTCAAAATGCCAACTGTGGGAGAATCAAAACAAAAAAAATTGTGAAGCAAGAAGGAATGAAAAAAAGAGAGTCAAAATTTGTCAATCCACATTAGCACCACGTGCTACTCATTTCAAATTAAGGAGAGAATAATAATCTACCATCTTATGTACCAAAATCCTAATTTTTACTACGTTTGGGCTATGTATTATTCCCCTCTTGTCCATTAATCTCCTTATTCAATGATCCACACATAGATTCACTCTGTGTTTCTCCAACCAAGTGTTGTATTCCTCCTCAGTGGGCCATTTAATATTCAACAAATCCTACACCTTGGTAATGTACTGAAAGTACCTTTCATCAATTAAAATCTTGGACTAATTAACAAACATAGCCATTTTTTATTAAATTTCCACCATTGTGTCAATATTTTAATTGAGCAAGATGTAATCAGTGACAGACAAGGTCATCATAGCCACTCCCAACATTCCTCCCAAATCTATCTTCTAGGTGTCAAATGGATGTAGTTCACCTTTTGGACTCAATATTTGAGGCATTCCATGTTCCTCTATCTTCTTGAATATTTTCAAGATGTCAGGAATATTTGTGGGTGCCTTGGGATCCTCATTCATTTTTGGCATCATTTCTTTCAAAGCATTTACCCTAGCAATCCAATTATTCCATTCATTCTTGAAGGCCTCTTGTACTTGCAGATACTTTGTATTTTCCTCATGAATATTCTTATACCTGGCCCAAACATCATTAGCTCTATGGACCAACTTGGTCACCCTATACCTCAACACATCCTCAAAAATTTCATTGGCCACCCTAACTGTTTCTAGTTTGGCCTGCTTGACATTTTCCTTCTTAGCAATCAAATTTTCTTTCAAATCATCAATTCTTAGGGCCAAAGTCTCCCTATCTTGTGTAGACATATCAAATGAAGAAGAAGAAGAAGAAGGTTGAGTCATTGTTTTCTGAGTATCTTGAACAGTGGCTCTCATTTGATTTAGCTCATTCAAGGCCTTATTATATTCCTTAACTAAGGATTCATATTTTTTCTGAGAAATATGTGCAGTATCCACACTAAGCATTGCAGAATGTGCAATTAACTCAACTTCTTAGATAGGAGTTATGTCAGTAGCTATCTTAACCACTAGTGAACCAATAACTCCTTCATTAGGCCTAGAAACCTCATGTTTACTAGTATTAGGTGCCAAGACCAAATTGCAAGAGTATGCAACTTTGGACTATATCCAGAACCAAATACTTTAACCTCAAATTGATCTTCAGATATCAAATCTTGAGGATCTCTCCTAACTGCATCATATGCTATGGAAACAATGATAGTACATCTTGGTAACAACATGATTCCACTATATTTAACAATTCTTTGAGCCTTAGTGGGAGTAATAGCTACAATTTTAGCCTTAATTCTCTCTTCCTCTACTTTCTTAGCTTCCTCCTGATGAGAAGGGTTAGCATTGACTTGGGCTGATTCAAGTCTCTCTTTTATTTCCTTACTCCACTATTGAATCATAAACTCCTAAAAAAATTTGGCCTGCATAAATTTATCATCAACCAAAAACACATCACACTCCCTAATCCTAGGATCATCATAATTTTCTTTGTCATACTAGTGCCACTTGAAAATCCTGTCAAGAGGAACATCTGAACTGTGAGTTTCTTCAATATGAGGAAGGGGAAATTTCTACTCCACCTCCACATTTTCAGGAACATATTCTGCCATTTGTTCCTCCTTGACCTCTTGAACATCTACAGGTTGTTCTGGGATATCCATAGCTTATTGTTTTCATGGTTGTTCTAAGAGGAATTTTTCTTTGTCTATAGCCTCCTTTACCTTCACCTGAAACTCACCAAATTGACAATCACTTATCATAGTAAAGGCCCTCTCCCTAGGTTTGCAATTACATTGTATGGACTAATGTAGAAGGCATTATTTTTCATAATCTTTTCATTAAGGTTTGTCATAGTTGTCCATTCTCTTTTTCGTAGCCATGACAACCTTATCACTTGTCATATTTCTTAGTACATTATCTCTATAGAAGAATTCATGATGTATGATTCCTAAGCCCTTTTTTCTTCTTCCTTCCACAAAAATTTTTGGATCAAAAACCCTAATTAGGAGCTATCCTAACTTCAAAATCCTGAGCCAGTACTTTATTTAAACAATAATAAGTGTTTTTAAAGTAATCTTCAAAATTTTCACACTCAAAAGGCTCAACACCCTTAGTAGTAAATCTTTCTCTGCTCCTTCTGTGTCATACAAAAGTACTTCTTTGAATGAAAATTATCTCTTTTCATATTTAGCATATAAGTTAGCTCGTCTAAATTTTGTAGTGTAATTGGGATTTAACCCAATACATATATCATCTTATCCTTTGTCACCTCCAGAATTATATCACCATTCTCACTTCTAATTGTCCTGTCAGTAGGGTTATAGTGCCTTGCTAGCTCCATCATTAAATCAACTTCTACAAACACATTCTAAACCACCAAGCTTCCAAGGTTCAACCTCCATAAATAGCATGCAGGCTTACTAGAATTTCTCCTATTGGAAGCATACCGAAACAATTGCCATGCACTCTGGGTTTGGGGGTTTTCACCAATTTTTCTAGCATTATCAATCAACCTAGTGGTCACAACAACTTGTCCTATTGTATTTTTACCAATTTTTGACCCTCCTTATTTGATACCTCTAGAGGCCTCTTGCATAATTTTTTTGTTTCTTTCTTTGAACTCCTAGACCTAGTGGAAGTCGCAGCGGTACTTGGTGAAGGGATAGACACAGTCACTAGCTTAGGCTTAATTTTAGCTGAAGCATGCTGAGTTTTAAGTCTTTTAACCCTCTTCTATTTTGGTTTCCTTTCTGGTCTAACACTGGATTCACTAGGCTCTTGGTCACTCATTCTTGTAATGCAAATGGAAACTAGGGTTTACAATTTCTTATGGCCAAATAAAACCCTTCACAAGTATGATAGGATAGAACACTACTATTGAACTTGACACCTTCCTTCACAATTTATACAATGCTCAATCACCAAATTGGAATTACTAAAATGAATAAATTTCTAATTCCCCCAATTTTCCTACTAAATTTCCAGGGCATTCACCTTACTACTTTAATTAGAAGGAGATATCAATTTTTCTTACCCAGGTGAAAGTAGTGCAATTTTGGTAATTGATAACTTCTGGAGCTTTCCTTATAATTTCTTCTACTTCTAGTATTATTTTCACTAGCAATGAATTCAAATGCACAGTCAACCAAGCATCTACTTTCTATTATAGTCAAGAGAGAAGTGTGTCACTATTAATACTCGATAATAAGCTCACGCGGGTTAATTGACAATTAACCATTCAAGTTTAAACCCTGATCGTTGATCCTTTAGCTTTAAAACTACATCAATGGTTATTAATCCATCTCACCACCTTCCTCTTTTCTTTATAAGAAATCCTCACGATTTTGCTACGTTGCCTCTTCATGTAGTGGTTGTCGCCTATCGTTGATTTACTTCGTTCTCATCCAACTTTATCAATGATGTAAGTGTTTTATGCGATAAAATATTAGCCCTTAGATCTATGACCAGTTCCTCGATCATATTCATCTCCATCGCCAATTGCTAATTCAACTTTTCACCTTGGCTTTTATCAGCAACAAGAGATGAAAGCACTATATTTTGACCTATACACCTACATAGACAATTAATGGCACAAAAAGATATCACAAATAAGATGTATTAAAGTTAGCAAGAGAAACATTCTTAAAAGGAACCATATCACTCATCGCTAATCCTCCTCATAAGGTTTGCAAGCAATTAGCGATGAGAGATTATCCTAATATTATTACATATCGCATATCGCTAATCAAAAACTTAGCGCTCAAAACAAATATGTAAGATGTGATGCAATTGGAAACTCATCTCCTCGCTAATCGTCGATTTAAGAGAATCACGTCATAACACATTTAAGTTAAGTGATGAAAAATATAAACACAAAGCTAGAGGGCATCGCTCATCGCTATTACAACCTTAAGAGGTCAAAAATAATTAGTGATAAGTGATCCTTTAATAATACTGAGAACCTTGCTCATTGTTGTTTATAACTAGAAGTTCAAGGAGCTATTCACGATGAGTGATATCAAAGAGATATCACCTCATTGCTTGTTACTGATTTAAAACATACATTTCAAAAGTGATCAGCGATGAGCAGTAAAGACAAAAGGCTGATTGAACTTAAGTGAAAACTTTTAGGCATGTGCTTGTAAGTTGTTTTAATGGAGGGGAATTCCTAAGATGATATGATAAATAGAAAGGACTTGAAATAAAACCCCAAAACCATTATAACAATTTTTTTTGGATTATTGGTTAGGGAAACGATTTCCCGATAATAAAAGTAGGCACAAAAATTTTAAACATTGACTGGCAGCGAGCAATAGGGAGTCAACAACAAAATAGAATGTTCAAGTGTTTTAAGAAAATGAATACTAAAATCCTCCTAAATGAAACAAGGGTTTAAGATAGGATATTATAATTAAGGTTCCATCAATGGCTCTTATTGGGGATGTATGCCTCTTGTAGGCATGGCGAGATCCCAAGAATCTTAGGTTGAAGCAGACCAAAATGTGGATTAAAACCAAAGGATCTAAACCAAGGAACTTCCTAGACAAGGTAGCAAAACCAAAAAAAAAAAAAAAAACACCTATATAAATAATATACAAAATGAAATGTACATGGAGAATAACATACTCAGGAGAAGTATGGCTTTAAGAACTGTCCATGTATTGGCAATTCAAATATTTCACATGTTAGGCTCTGAAGGAAATATGAATCTTCTATGTGAGTGTTGACTATCAAATAAGGGCCAGTCCATAATGCTTCAAATTTCCCATGCTTTCCCTTATCCTAAGCTCTTGCATTCTAGGCTAACACCATGCTTTTTACTTCAAACTTTCTGGGAGAAGCCCTCTTCTCATATAAATGCTTAACCTGCAATTGCATCTTCAAGTTTTTAACTTGAGCTTCCCTCCTAGACTCATTCAACTACACCAAATTATTTATTTTTTGTTGCATATCATCACAGATTTCTTCATCATATTCCTACACAAACTTGTATATTTTGAGTAGGTTATTTCTATGGCAATCTTACCTCTAGACCATATACTAAAACAAATGGTGAATAACCAACTTGGCCATTTTCATAGTCACTCTATCTGCCCAAAGTGCCAGTTTTAATTTTGAATCCCAAGCCTTTTTGTTCTTCTCCATAACTCTCTTGATTATCTTCATCAAGCTCTTATTACTAGACTTAGCTTAACCATTTCCTTGAGGATGGTAAGGTGGAGAATAAGAAACTTGTATGCCATGTCTTTCACAAAAGTACTTGAATTTATCTGATCTAAAGCACATAGCATTATCTGAGATAATTCTCTGAGGGACTCCAAATCTTATAAGAATATTATTTAATAGAAAATCAACTACCACCGTGCTCATTAACTTCTTTGTAGGTATTGCTTCCACCCAATTTGTAAAATAATCAGTAGCAACAAGAATCCATGAGTGACCTCCACTAGATTTCTCTATTATTTCCCCAATGAAGTTAATTCCCCATTGTTGGAAAAGGGCTTCAACTGTCATGGGCTTGAGTGATAAATTTCCTGAGAACTTCAATTTTCCTAAGAATCGTTGACAAGCATCACAAGTTTTAAAAAAATTGTGTGTGTCTTTAAAAAAAGTGGGCCACCAGAATCCATCTCTCAAAATCTTGTGTGCAGTAGTCTTTTCCATGTAATGACCACCACACACCCCATTGTGCATTTCCTACAAAAGTTCCAATGCTTTTTTTCCATCTACACACTTCAGAAGTACTCCATCCAAGCTTATCCACCATAGCTCATTGTCAATAATAACATACTTGATAGCATGCAATTTCAAAGTTTTGTTTTCATTGTCAGCCATATCAGTAGGACATTGGAAAGTTTTCAAATATTGGATAATTCTTCTATACCATCTGCATGTTTGCATATCACAGAGAGGTGCAACATCAATTATTTTAGTCTGATTAACTTGATTAGCTTCCAAATTTTCCTCTTTCATTAAATTTGCTAGGCCTTGTCTTCTTACTAATTTGGTAATCTAAACATCAATGTTAAATTCGTGGATCATGTTGATCCATCTACACCTTCTTCCTATTGTCCCCTACTGAGTAAAAATGTCCTTCACAGCTGCACTTGGTACATAAGCTATAACTATAGCCCCTTGTAGGTAAGTTCTAAAATTCTTCATAGCCTTCACCAAAGCATATGATTGTTTCTTAGTAGTATCATACTTCAATTTTGCAGCTTGTAAATATTTCCTAAAAAGTGCAATTAACTATTCAAAACCTTGCTCATTTTTTTTGTAGTAAGACAATAGCAATAGTATGAAAAGAAGCAAAAGAGAAAATGTGCATTGGTTTAGAGAAGTCAAGAGACTTCAAAACTAGAGCCTCTTTAATAGCTTGTTTTATCTTCTTGAAACCTTGACTAGGCTCTTCACTCCAAAGTACCTTTTCACCCTTCTTCAGCAATTTGGAAATAGGTTTTGTAATTTCTACAAGGTTGGTTACAAACCTTCTCAAAAAATTTATCTTCCCAAAAAATGATTAGATTCCATTGACATTTTTTGGTTGAGGAATCTTGTCAATGGCTGCCAGTCTTTCAGGGTCTATCCTTACTCCTTCCTTGGACACAATATTCCCTAGCAATTTTCCTTTGGTGACCCCAAAGGCACATTTCATTGGATTCAAAGATATTTCATATTCTAGTGACCTGATAAAAACTTTCTCTAAATGTGTGGAATGATCATCTTCTTTCTTAGAATAAGTGGTCAAGTCATCTTGATATATAGCCATAAATAAATCAATAAAATCTGAAAAAACTACATCCATAGCTCTCTGAAAAGTGGTACCTGCATTTGTTAATCCAAAAGGCATCCTTACATATACATAGGTACCCCAAGGAGTAGTAAATGAAATCTTGTAATGCTCAAACTCCTTTACTTTTACTTGATTATATCCTAAAAAACCATCCATCATTGACAGTAGCTCACAGCTAGTTACCTTTTGTAACATAGCCTCCATGTTCATTAATGGATAATTGTCCTTTAATGAGAATACATTCAATTTCCTAAAATCAACACATAGTCTTATGTCACCATTCTCTTTTCTTACTAGTACTAGATTAGATACCCATGAAGAGTGTCTAATGGGTTTAATAATACCAGCATCCCTCAACTTTACCAACTTATCTGCGTCATGGGAACTAGAGTAGGATTAATTGGTCTTTGATTTTTCCTAAAAGGTGTTGCATCATCCTTTAAAAGAATTTCATGTTGAAACAATTCCTCCCTATAAGCTTTCAAGTCATCATATGACCAAGCAAAGACATGTCTGTACTTTCTAAGTAAGGTGTTCAACATTGCCTTCACCTTTGGCTTCATCTTATTTCCTATATATACTTTCTTTGGGAAATTTATAGTTCTCAAATTCACTTCTTCTATGTCCTTTGGGTGAGCAGCAGTTGTTTTGGCCTTGTTTGTATCTTGATTATCAAAGACCCTTTCAAGAGCTAGAAGGCCTTTGAGGATTTTATTTGTTTTTAATTGGATGACCTCTTTTCCAAACACCATGTCCTTTCCATTCGTACTCTCTACAAATCCATTAAAATCAATTTCTTGACCTTCATATATTTATCGGCACAGTTGAGGAATCTAAGGATATCCTCATCATCATGAAAAATTTTCCAATTGTATACATTGTCAAGGATAGATGGTCTTGTTTGTATCTCAACCCATAGAAATTCCTATGAAAGTTATATCATCAGGTCTTAATGCAATATGAGCAAGTAAATCAACTACTCTATTATGTCCTCTTTCCATCCAATCAATTCCAAAAGCATTGAACTATTCAATAGAATCCCAGACAACATTCTTGTATTTCCTCAGTCTGTTATTTTTACAAGCATAGTTAGCTCTTACTTGGGATATTACAAGCTCAGAATCACCAATTAACATTAGCTTCCTGATTCCATGCTTTTCAGCAAGTCTCAATCCCAATAACAAGGCTTCATATTCTGCTACGTTATTTGTACAGACAAAAGATAATATAAAAGAGAACTTATAAGCATTTCCAATAGGTGATACTAATAAAATTTCTTGGTCTAACTAAGGCCACTGTATCAAAGAATACTTATTATGAACGATCTAAGCTATTTAGAAGTTGCAATGGCTATGGCCTAAGATGATGTGTGCTTTGATCAAAATGAACGATCGATAACACTTGTTGAAAGCGATGCACGTCGCAGGGAATGTTGAGCACTCCGGTCTGCTCAAATCCATATTCCTCTTCAGATCTGGCCAGAAGAGCGCGTATAAGCGGATGTTTCAAGTAATGTATGGGCACAACAAATCGTTGTTTCTCTGTCCCAACACACACAGGAAAACAGCCTTTGGGAACGATATCTTGTTTACTTCCATCGTCCATTGTAAGAGCCCCGAATAACTTGCATACCCTATCTCTGAAGCTACCCACCATTTTTTCCTAGTTCCTTTTGCTCACTACACTTGAATATCATACCGTCACCAAGAATTTAACACCACATCTATATATTTTAGGCTTCAGTATCAAACTGAATTATGTTCAGAAAAAGACAACTGAATAATTGTTCAGTATCAAACGAAGAAACATTTCCGAATTGAATTCATTGTACCATGATGGGAAAATCAAACGAAGGAACGTTTCATTTCAAAGTGTCTTAATAAAACAACAGATAATATTCCTTCAAGCTAGTGCGCTTTAGAACAGTTCAAAATAAAGTCGTTATGGCGTCGTCAAGCACACAGTTTAACGCAATATAAAATACTTTATGTTATATCATGTCGATTGTTTGAAGGTGCGAAAGAATCTAGAAGTTGAAAAATACTAGTTGTAGATTTAATTATTATTATTATCATTAGAAGAATTTCACTTTTTATTATTTTAAGGGTGTTAGTGTTGATGATTACTATTGAGTAAAACATGTCATAGATTAAAAATGATATTATATTTGATAATGTTGACTTGTTCACTTATGTTTATACAATGAACATGTCAAGTAAGATGTTAAAATTTGAATCATTCAAATTTGTCACATATGATTTTGAGAGTTGTGAAGCTAGGCTGCAAAAATAATTGGGTCTTCTCTCCTTGGTTGGTTCTCTTTTCATAGTAATCAACCTCAATCTCGAATGAAATCTAGTGCTCAAAGACTTCTCTATCCTAGATTAGATCATGGCTATAATCTAGTCCACTGGATTTTCGAATGAACTCACTCTACCATGCAGTCAAAATTAAATGATGGAGCATTTCTTTTTTAAGCAACTTAATCAGCCATTAGCTGATATTTTGTTTAAATTGGTGCACTTTAGAACCATTCAAAATAAAGTATTTATGTCCTAATCAAGTAGACAATATAACGCAATATAAAATAATTTATGTTATATCATATATGCTTCTTTTAATGTGTAATTTTAGTATAACGTAATATAAAATACTTTATGTTATATCATGTCAATTGTTTTAAGGTGTGAAAGAATTTACTATTACAAAAATACTTAGTAGAATTTTAATTTTTATTATTTGAAGGGTGTTAGTGTTAATGATTACTATAGAATAAAACATCTCATAGATTAAAAATGACAAATAGTGTAGTATTATATAAGCACACTAATAAAACATTATTTCATTTATAAATATAATTCTAATAATTATGGAGGAATTTTAATGGCATTTCAACAAAACTATGTTCATATGATACCATATTTGATAATGTTGATTTGTTAGCTTAAGTTTACACAATGGACATGCCAAGTAAGATGTTAAAATTTGAGTCATTCAGAATGGTCGAGTATGATTTTGAGATTTTTGAAGTTAGGTTGCACAACAATTGAGTCCTCTCTCCTTGTTTGGTTCTTTTTCCATAGTCACCAACTTCAATCATGAACAAAATCTAGTTCTCAAAGACTTCTCTATCCTAGGTTGGATCATGGCTATAATCTAGTCCATTGGATTTCTGAATGAACTCATTATACTAGGTTACCAAAATCAAATGATGGAGCATTTCTTTTCAAAGTAACTTAATCAACCACTAGTTGATATTTTGTTTAAGAGCGAGCACTTTAGAACCATTCAAAATAAAGTACTTATGTCGTATTCAAGCATACAATATAACACAATATAAAATATTTTATGTTATATTATGTATGATTCTTTTAATGTGTAATTTTAGTATATAATAGAAACAATCTAATAGTTGAATAATACTATTTGTAGATTTAATTATTATTATTTTAACGACTAGAAATTCTTTGGATTTTTTAATGAATTAATTGTACCATGTTGTCAAAACCAAGCAATTTAAGAAAGTTATTTTCAAATCATCTTAATCAACCATTAGTTGATATTCTGCTCAAGTTAGTGTGTGTTAGAAGCATTCAAAATGAATTATTTTGTGTTAATCAAGAACATAGTATAATGCAACATAAAATGCTTTATGTTATAACATGTTTGATTATTTAAATGTGTAATTTTAGTATATAAGAGAAACAATCTAGTAGTTCAATAATACTCCTTATAGATTTAATTATTATTATTATTATTATTATTATTATTATTATTATTATTATTATTATTATTATTATTATTATTATTATTAGATTTTTTTATTATTATTTTAAGGGTTTTAGTGTTGATGATTATTATTAAATAAATTATTTTGTACATTAAGAGTAATAAATCATGTAATGTTATATAAGCACACTAATAAAATATGATTTCATGCATAAATATAAGTCTAACATTTATGTGGGGTTTTTAATGACACTTCAACAAAAGTATGTTCATATGACACCATATTTGATAATATACAATTTAAAGATTAGGTTTACACAATAAACATGACAATTAAGATGTTGAAATTTGAATCATTCAAAATTATCATGCATAATTTTGAGAGTTGTGAAGTTAGGGTGCACATCAATTGGGCTCTCTCCCCTTGTTTGGTTCTTTTGGTATATTCATCAACCTCAATCTTGAACCACATATAATGCTAAAAAAATCTCTATCCTAAATTTAGATCATGGCTATAATATAGTCCTTTGGATTTTTGAATGAATTCATTCTACCATTTTGTCAAAATCAAGCAAAGGAATGTTTCTTTTCAAAAGCATCTTAATCAATAATCAATTGATATTTTGGTCAAGTTAGTGCACTTCAAAACTACTCAAAATTAATTATTTATGTCTTAATCAAGCAAAAATATAAAGCAATATAAAATAATTTATATTATAGTATTTTGATTCTTTTAATGTGTAATTTTAGTATATAAGGGAAATAGTCTAGTAGCTAAATAATACTATTTGTAGATTTAATTATTACTATTTATAATAGTAGAATTTTAGTTTTTATTGTTTTAAGGGTGTTAGTGTTGTTCATTATTATTGAATAAAATGTGTCATAGATTAAAATAACAAAAATTGTAATTTTATATAAACACACTAATAAGACATGATTTCATGCATAAATATAAGCCCAATATTTATGGAGGATTTTCAATGAAACTTCAAAAAAAGTATGTTCATGTGACACCATATTTGATAATGTGGATTTTAAAGCTTAAGTTTACACAATGAACATTTCAATTAAGATGTTAAAATTTGAGTCAATCAAGATTGTCATGTATGATTTTGAGAGTTGTGAAATTAGGGAGCACAAAAGGGAATGTGCACCAAGATGGTGCACAAAAAAGTGGTCAAATACCCAAAAATGAGAAAAATGTACTTGTGTTTTGAAGAAATTAAAATAACATGCATGCGTTATTATAAAAGAAAAACACATACATATTTTTATGAAAATAAAATGTGTGCACATTTTTATGAAAGAAAACCATGTACACATTTTTATGAGAGCAAAACACATACACATTTTTCTCAATAAAGTTATAAAAATACAAAACATGTCCATTTTTCTCACCCATGTCCCGTATTTTCTACATCATTTTTCTTTCCCTCAACTTTGCATAACATGAATATTCTTTTACCCTTTGCAACCTAGCTTCACAATTCCACACCAATGAAGAGGTGTGGCATAGAAATTGGACACTCTTGAGAAAAGAGACAATTTCATTTCTAATTAGACCTACTTTTGAGTACACCTGCATTATTTAAAAACAACATTTATAGGCCCCTAAAACCAAATTTTTTTATTTAGAGGCCTGTTTCACTTGAGAAATCACTTAAATCCTGACAAACAACATTCAATTCATCCATATCCCAAAAACACACCTTCAAAAACTATTGGTGGGACCCATTCGCCACCTTGGGTGAGTGAGTCCCCTCTAGTGGGACCCAGTTGCCAAGGTTGGTGAATGAGTCCCTTTTAAGGGAAATTTTAATTTTGAGTGGGAATTCAATTATTTCAACTTAATTTTTTAGTGAATGTCAGCCTCTTAGATCTAAATAATGGAAAAATTAGGTGTTGATGCTTATAAATACTCATTTTAAGTCATTTTTCACATCTCTTAATCCTTTTCTCAAAAGAAGATTCTAAAGTCAGGACTTCTACAACAAGTTTCATTAACAAAGTTGAAGTTTTAGGGTAGCAAACTAGGGTTTTTAGAGGTCTTGAAGCTCACTTTATCTATCAAGGTTGAACATTGCAAAGAGTTGATGATGGATTCCTATGGTGAATCATGGATAAATCTAGGTTGAGGAGATGCAACTAGCCATCAAATCACACATAAATACTTTTTTTCAAAGTGATTCCAACTTCCATTTTCTCTCTATCTTCATATTAAGGTTTACATTTAATTTACATTCTCTTTGCATAACATTTCATCTTCATTTTTAATGTGTTGTAGGATTTCTAGGGTTGAAGTCTTGTATCATTCAAATCACATTTGCATATCTTGTTCTAGCACAATAGAATAGGGTTTCACCATACTTCAAACTTTCCTAGTCTTTAACACACCCAAGGCTAGGGTTTTATGTATACTTTTATCCATTTAAGGTTTGATTACCCAACTAGGGGTTTGACCAAGGAAAACCCCCCACTAGAAGAACAATTTTAAGCTATTTTGCAAGAATTTTCTTAGATCCCGATTTGGGTTTCCATTAGAAAGTGTTGTACAGGTTTCAAGGTGTAGAACAAAGACTTGAAATTATAGAAATTTGAAAGTAGATTGATTCACCATGCATGGTGAATGAGTCCCTCCTTAGATGAATTTTTGAGTTAGATGTAGATCCTGACACCTAGTTTGCAGAAATTAGTTTCTAGGCAGAAAAACCCTGACTTGGGACTGATTCGCCAAAGGTGGCAAATGAGTCCCAATCAGCTGAAAAGTTAGATTTTCTAGATTTCTAGATTTTTTTCTAGTCATCTTTAGCTTTACAGGTGCACACATTCTGAAAAATAGCTTTCTGTTTAGTTTAATTTGCATTTCCATTCATCATTTTAAGCTTTTTACAAACATCACTATGTTTTCAAACATTGCATATTTCTTAGGTTTTACATTCATAATCAATCAATTACATTGCTTAGTTTCATTTAGATCATCTCATTTAGCCTTAATTACATCATACAATCTTCTTTTTGAGTGAAGCACATTGATTTTGAGTGAGGTTTATCTCTCTCATTTTAGGTGAAACATCTTAAGAGTGCAAGAGTAGCCTATAAGCCTCATTCCCAAAAATCTATGGTTCACAAGGTAAGTGCTATTTTATTGTGCATTAGATTTAAATTTTGTTTACATTTGAAAAATGGATTTTTTTTATCAATTTCATAGTTTTAAAAAATTATATAGCAGATCATATAAACCCTAAGCCACAACCAAATTCAAATGATGAATTTCCTGATGAAAACCCTAGGATGTTTGACCCTCCTCCAACCCTTCTAAAAAATTGTAAACAAAGCCAACATGATTTTTTAGGCCATATAAAACAATACAATACTACAATTCATGAATTATTTTCAAAATTGAGGGGTTCAACATCAAACTAGCATCACCTATCCCTTTCCTCAATATTGGAAGTAATGAATGTTGACATAGTCACAAATCAAATAAATCAATGGAAAAATTATAGAGATTCATGTCATAAATTTTATGCAACAAAATTTTCCTATGATTAAGTGAAAAAGAAAGGATATATGTGCTCTTTATATGGATCCTAGAACCATTGAACTTGTTCCTCCAAATTCAAAGAGGTTTCCAATACATTGGTGTAATCACATGATGAGATAAGAAATAATTTTTGGGATATGTGGTGGATGGTCTTTGACCAATCTCTATGTAATAATTATGATATGTCACTATATTTACTAAGAAAAATATATTGTGAGTGTATCCTTCATCAAATTCCTAATTATTTTGATATGAGGGAGTTTTAAGGTAGAGGTGGAGGCTTTCCCCAAAATAGACTAGAAGCTCATCAAGTAGATAACTATGCACATCAAACAACACTAGCACAAAGACCTATTTATCATGTGATGGTCATAGTAGCCATCTAGGAGAGTATGGAGGTGCCAACTCTCTGTTCAATTTCTAGCCTGATAGACCCCATTGTATAGCATGACAAACAAATATATCCTAGCATTTTTTTCTTAGAAGATGATACAGCAACTCAACCATCTAGCTTTAGTGCCCATAGGTCTCATATATTCCCAAATTGTTATAATTTATGCTTTAAGAGAGATAGCGATGCAAAGGATGCAGATAGTTCCAACTCCTATGTTCTCATTTTTAGTATAGATGTCATAGGAGTAGCGGGGTTTGCTAGTTTCATGCATCAAATAATGCAACAATTATATTAAATGAGTTGTTGAGTGACCTGTGTATATGTGTCAAATGAAGCTATGTTGATTTGAATTAATAACATTTTATCTAGTAAATACTTAAAAATTGTAAATGTGAATGTATTTTTAATTATAGAATTCAATTAAACTAATGCAAACATTATGTGTTTCAAGGTGTAACACTAGAGGTTGGTACATCATCAAGCATTCCTACAACTTATACACTTGTCTTTGTATTAGAGGTAAAATTTGTATAATTGTATCATAGAAAAAAGTATTTCTTGCTCGATTTGGGAATAATTGATGATAAACCAGACTTAATAAGGTGTTGATTCAGTGTTTTGAGGTGTTTTACACATCCACACTAGGTCTTGGACCCTTGTAAATTGACTAAAATGCATCTAACAATGTCTTGTAAAGGTGCTGTAAATAGTTGTAAAAGAATTTCAAACCTCTTTAGACTTAATGAACCCATTTTCCCTTAATTCAACATTGTAAAACATATTTAAGTGCATTATCACATCAATCTAGAAGGCTTGTGAATTAAAATTAACTTTAATCTAGTGATGGAATGTGATTTACACATTCACATTGGATGTTATACCTTTCTAAGCTAAGTGGACCTCATTTTAGTGTCGTAAAGTGTAATTAATCACACTTTCACATTGAATTATGTGTCCCAATCCCTAATTGACCTTTACATCATCATTAATAAGCCCTTATGACCCCATATTGTGCATCTTGAGGCATAATTTGATCAAATACTTGATGAAATCAACATAAAAGCTAAAATTCCTCATTCCCCAACATTCTAGTTGTCAAAAGGACCCCCTCGGGACTAATTCACCCATCCAGGTGAATAATTCCTTGTCAGGTGGGACTAATTCACCCAGGGTGGCGAATCAATCCCATTTGGGTGATTTTTGAGTTTTTAGTGGGAAATTCTGGAATTTGAGTTTTATTTTTCATGTCAGTCTTGGGGATCCAATTAATGGAAAAATAAGGTGAAATTCCTATAAATATAAGTCTCTAACCCCTAATTTACATATATCTTAATACATTCATCTTATTCATCATCTATCTTCTTCCTCAAGTTAAGCAAGTTAAGGTTTTATCATCCAAGTCATATTTGAGATAGCATTTTCAGACATTCAAGGGAAGATTATCCATCCATTGCTGCAGAAAATCAAGCTCAATAATCAAGGAAAGGTTTTTATTCCATTATTACATATTTCCATACTTTGTTTCATCATTTTGGTTTAATTACCTAAAAGGGGTCTGACCAAGGCAAACCCCCATGCCCTAACAATCAACAAGTTTTCCCTCTTTACATGTGATTTGTAGGTCTTGTATGTAGGTTTGGAAAAGAAAAAAGGTGGAAAAGTCTTCATCATTTTTTCAAAGCTATTCAATGTGGACAAATCCCTAAAAGAAGTTTGGAGACCACTTACAACTTAGATTATATAGTTTCAGATCCGACAACCTATCATGAATAGAAAGGTAGACTAAAGGCTATAGTTTCCAACCCTAAATTTTTAGAAATTTAGAGGTGGAATAATTCTCCATTAGTAGTGAATTAGTCCCACTACTAAGCCTAAAAAAGGGTTTTTCCAGATCTGAATACCAAGTATCAAGAAACCTATTCTAGCAGACTTTGTCAGAAATAAGACTAATTCACCCATAATGGCGAATTAGTCCCAGTGGGATTTTTTAGTGTCTTCCACAACATTCAAAACCTCCATCCCTTCACTTTCCAACCTCGAGGTGCACCCCATTTAGTTTCACTAAGTTTTGTTTCAGTTTGTTTATGTTTCTAGTTCATTTCTACATATCACAATGTGTTTTCAAACAAGTAACATTTCTTAGGTTTTGCATTAGTAACTGTAGACATGAAAAATATCTCGATAAACTAACTTCAATTCTTCTTTAATCACCCCTTTATTTACCATTTAATTAATTCATCTTAATTCCTCTGTTAATCAATCAAATTTATTTAAATCAATATCCCTTTTTCAATTAAATAAATCATTTTATTTATTTAATCCTAAAGTTCATCTTTAATTAAATAAACCAATATTATTCAATTCATATTTACCACTAACATTATCCCCTTTAGTTAAATAAATCAAAATATTTATTTAACTAAGTCTAAATCATTTTCCATCTCCTTTTGATTTATTTTAATCCATAAATCTAAGTCAAAAATTCAAATAACCTAATCTTCACTTAAGTTAACTAAATCATGATTAAGGATAAATCTAATCCATGTCACACCATCTAGCTTTTCCCACTTGTACAAATAAATTATTTTAATTAATTTATTAAATCTTCATTTTCCATCAACATGGCATAAAAGTGGAATATTCCCTCATTTCAAATCTCCCTCTCAAATGACTTGTCCCTTCCAAAATAGCATTAACTCTCCTCTTAAATTTCCCCCACTTGGCATTTAAGACCCCTTCTTCTCCCTCCATCAATCCAAATTTCAAATTTGAAAAGGCCACCTAATGTCATTTATTGGAAAATTCATCACAACATGCACATCCTTGGCCCATTCACATGGTGACAAGTGGCTCCTTCCCATTAGTTGGGTTTTTGTCCCACATTCATCCCTTTGGCCTCTTCTCTCATCAAACTCCTCTATAAATGGAGAGGCTATCCTTCATTCAATCATCTACAACTTCATGCAAAGTTACTCTCTTCACATTGAGAGCTAATTTTTTCCATTGTCACAACATTGTATCATCATCATTTGCTTGTCAAAGGATTGGGAAAGGGTCACTTTCCAAATCAAAGTGACACCAATCAACTATGGAATAGGTTATTCACTATGATTTTTAGGATTTCAATTAGTTTGTTTTGTTGTTTTGTTTGTGAAGCATAATGGATTATTTCATAAAGAATGCTATTTTATTTGCTTGCTTTAAACTAACTTCAAGAGGATGTATGAGATAGAATTTAAGCTTGCAGATTTATGTTGTTACAGTAACTCATTTAATTTTTTAGTTTATTGCACTTAGATCATTACATTGACATACTTCATCTATAATACGTCTACTCTTGCATTAGTTTTTAGTGTGACAATTGCCCATTTTGGCCCTTCTTTCTCTTTTCAGGTGAAAAACCCTAGAAGTGCCAGAAAGACCTAGGGTGCCAAAATCTATTGTTACAATAATATATCAAAATAAAATAATGCATTCTATTCAAAATAATGTTTATTTTAAAATACAACCTTTTATTGAATGGGTGGGAATCACATCACCACCTAGTACACATGTTGCCCTGGATTCTTATGACATTGGGTTTACACAAGTATAATAGAACATATTTAAGTTTTTTTTCAAATTTTCAAATTTTTTGTGTATATATATCTGTGAACTTTTTAGTTGATTCTATTATTGTTTTTTATTTGATGAATACAATAGTCACACCTTGTAGCATAAGAGAAAATTTGGATGTTGATATTAGTGTAGTAATTTCATCATCAACATGCTTAACTTAGGTATGAGTATGAATATATATGTTTAATAATTTTTATTTTTTGTCAATTGATATTAGTAGACCTATCAAAAATAATTGATAAATATGTCTCCACTATGTGATAGATAAATGTAAACACTCTTGTGTGAGCACATTCACATATGTTGATGATGTCAAGTGTCGTAGGTGTCAACATCAAAATATGCTAATGGCTTAAATAATGTAATACACACATTAGCATGGATAGTTGTTAAAACAAAGAAAACATTCAAACATCCCTATTAAATAATGCATCATGCTTCAAAATGCAATCAAATAACAAGATAACTGAAACATATAAAAAAAATGAAGTATATTTATTTCGAAGTGGATTGGTGCTTCTTTGATGTGGAAAGAAGCCCTTTCCCAATCCTTGCTAAGCTCCATGATGAAAATGATATGAAAATGCTATGAAGATTATGGAGATGATGATCAAGATGAAAGGATAACATGGATGAGTTGTGGAGGATCAGTATAATAGAGAAACTCTCTATTTATAGCCAAGAAGGATAAAAGAATGCCAAACATGGAGGATGTGGGACTAAAGATCCACCAATGACAAGATCCCACTTTTCAATATGTGAGAGGTTGAGGAATGAGCACATTTTGGTCAATGTGCCAAAGAGGGGGAGATTTGAAATTTGAATTTGATCACAAGATGAGTTAAATGCTAAGTTTGACCTTTGCAAGAGACATGTAAGAGCTCTTAAATGCTTTGTTGGAAGGAAAAATCCCTTTTGGAGGGATTTTCAAACTTGGAGGAATATTCCCCAAAGATTCCAAGTTAAAAATAAATAAAGATTTTAATAAATCATTTAAATGCATTTTCATGTGCAAGTGGCAAAATCTAGAGAATTTTGGAGATTAGGCTTAAATTAATCAAGGTTTAATTAATTTAATGAGGGATTAGGTGATTTCACCTATTTGATTTAGATTTATGGATTAAAATAAATCAAAAGGAGATGGAAAATGATTTTAGATTTAATTAAATAAATATTTGATTTATTTAATCAAAGAGGGTGATGTTAGGATCAAATTAAATAAAGTTGATTTATTTAATTTAAATGGATGGCCTTAGAGATAAATCAAATAAGTTTGATTTATTTAATGAATGGACTTGATTAAATGCAATATGCTAATTTTGCATGTCTACATTTTTCCCCTCTTTGAAGCAATGTACTTGTTGCGTTGGTTCAAAGAATAAACTTACTGTGATCAAAATTCAAAAAAAAATTGATTTTTTCAGATGCCCCAGCAAAAAGTACACTAGTACATTACCCCCTCGAGAGATCAAGTGAAAAGATTCGATTTGAGGGTCAATCTCATGACAAAGAGGTTTAAGATGGATGTATGGATGGTTATCATGATGATGTAAATGAGATGAATTTAAGATGCTGAGAATAACAAATATATATGATCCTAAACATCTTAAATGATGATGTAATGCATGTGGAATGGATGATGTGATATGCTACTATTATGAGATGTATGTATACTAATGGTTTGTGGATGCAAGATGGATGCATTGGTGATGTTATATCAGTGCGGAGAGAAGAAATAAGAAACTAGATGAAGACAAGAGAATCCAACAAATCCATAATTGGTCGAGACTTTATTAGAGATGATGAGAGATGGATGATGTATTCTTATGAAGAATTGGGATTTTAAAAGTGCTCACTTACCTTATGTTTGATAACACACATAGGTACGATGCATCAAGGTATAAAGAACTAGGATGGCATTGCACCTAGTGTGATGGACTTTGACTCGACAAACAGATAAGAGTACTATTGTTCACACCTGGTATATGGAACCCTTATTCAGAGTGTAGTTCGGATATCTAAAACATCTCAGACAAAAACATAGAAAGGAGAGCCTTCCTATGTGGTAAACAAGACACTTAAAACACCTTCCCTACAAACCAAACAAAGCATGCATAACCAAATTTATTTTACAAGAATATCCAACAAGCACAACAGACAATAGATAATGATCGTTGCCCCATTCCTTTCTCTCTAAATTGTTTTGAGTAGACATCATCAAGAGGTCATTGGAATGAGTGTAATAAGATAAATAAAATGAAAAGATCAACAAAACAAACATTCCAATGTTCTTCATACCGTCAGCCAAAGGGATGTGTTTTGATAGGATAAGAATCCAAGTGATATACAAAATGATGCCCATTGTCAGAATGATATATCCTAGGACATGCAATGTATATGATGATGATAAGTTGATAAGTTGATTGATAGGCTATTGATATACAGTTGATTAACATGTTTGAAAATGATCAAAAGTTTGATTTTGTGTTTAAAGGTTTGTTGTATCGATTTTGATTTTACGATTGAAGCTTTCTTTTGCTGATTGTTGTGATTGTTTCTATTTGATTTTCCAAAGGATAAAGGTGATGATTAGTTAATTATGGATGATTGATTATTGTGGGTGAAGCAAAATGGGATGGGTGGATTTTTTTCAAATATTTGGATGTTTTTGATGTTTTGAAATGTTTGAAGGCTGTTTTTGGGTTTCTTCGAGATCTTACATTTTTTTTTGGATTTTGTGTCTCAGGGGCTCATCAAAGATTAGCCTTGCCTACATTTAAGCTCAAAGATGACGTAGTTCAGATGCCATGTTTTTGATATTTTTCTGATTTTTTGAGTGTTCTTGGATTTTGATATGATTTGGATTTTTTTTTGGATTTTCACATGATTTTTATGAATTTTTTTGGATTTTGATATGATTTGAATGTTTTTGGGATTTTTCACATGATTTTGATGATTTGGATATGGACATGTGTGATGATATCAGTGCTTTGTTTTGGGATTTTGTTGAAAACAAAGCTAAGTTTGATTGTGTTAGCTCTCAAAAAAATGTAGGTAAGAATACCTCAAGAGGCTTCCAATCTCTTGGTACGTTTTAGGGTAACAGACAAAGCCAAATAGTTTAATCTTTCTACTCTTTAGGTGCTGCTAGACCTAGGCGGGTGTACCTATACGAATGAAGCAAAATTAATGTGCTTATCTTTCTTGAAATTTTTTTCCCACAATGGTAGATGTGAATGGACAAATAAAAGTAAATTTGGTATAAATTGTATACAATATTAAAACTAAAACCTAATATGTTCAGTTAACATATGTAAAGAAAATGAATGAATCTAAATGGTGAAATGCAGAGACTAGTACCTTATTGGGTATGCAGAGTCAAATGAAATAGAAATGGGCAACTTCTTTCTAGAAAGTACTCAAATTTTTGGCATATGTTTTGTTTATAACTTGTATAAACATGCAAGACTGTGATTGCTAAGCTCTTCTTAATAATCCAAATGAATTTCCCTGATTACTATGATCAACCAAAAGGATTTAATCTTTTCTTGAAAGAACCAATCAATTAACCACACAGATACAACAAATGTGCACTGATAAATTGAATATAAACTTGTTATACCAATTTAAACAACCAGAAAGCATCAATCTTGGACACAACTTAGTAATACTTTCAATAAGCACAATAGACAATTGACACTAGAAATAAGTAGCCACATCAACTGATTTTCATTGATATCTCCATTTTGAAATCAGTACATCATAGTCTTTGTTCTGAAAATCTTATTCTACTGTATCCATTTCTAATCTATCTACTGTATCTAATCTAATCTAATAATCCCTTCATTTACAATCGAAAATGGATATTTATACATTTGTGTCTGAAAAGACACATCGCTTCGCATTCCAAATGTCAGCCAACAGTACTTATTCGGGTTTTATTTAACATGCGCCAAACACTCGCCGAGATATCCCGCAGTCACACCAAAGGCCAATGTCTCACTGACAGTCATCCTGCATCCTTTATGTTTTGCTGTGACCTCTGTTGTCGAGGAGACATCCCATAGATGATACTTCATCTTACCAAGATGTGCTCTTTAGTGTATTTTTTGGTCGCTAAGACAATTCTGAGTCAGGAGGAGGTTTCATAGAACACCTTGTGTCTTACTGAAATACCTCGTGGTACATTCATGTCGCTAGAACATGATCATTCTCTCACTAAAAAAACACTTTGGCGTGACAAACGGGTCGGCAAGACTGTATAACCTTACCCCGATAACCTTTGATAGGATTCCCCTACACATGTCGGTGAGACCGAAGGTATTCGCCAAGACCTCATTCTGAATACCCTATGTTTGGCTGAAGTGCTTGCTCGTTCTGCACTAGTCAGTGAAACATAAAGAGTTTTCCGAGACTTCACCCCGAAGAAAATTATCTCACCGACATGCTCCTTCTGTCTCTGGTCGGTGAGACAATAAGATCTCACCAATACCCATGCCGAAGAAGACTCTCTTGCCAATGGGAAACCCTTAGTTGCTGAAACAATGAAAATGTCCTACTGATAGGTTCCTGTAGGTAAATTTCAATCGCTGTGACATCCCTGAGGTCTTGCCAATAGGCAATGACAGATGTATATTAACAAGAATGCATTATAGGTCGGGGAGACCTTGATAATCTTATGCCGATATAGACCATAATGTGAAATATTCAAGACTTGATGGATTTTATGGGACTACATGGCCAAATATGGGAAAAATTATTAAGAAGAAAGACCCTTGTGCTTATGATGAGGACTAATTGGAAACTCAGGGGTATGAACAACATGTAAAATACATCAGAATTTTTAGTTCTAACAGTGGCTCTGTCTAGGGATGAATGATTATGAGATCATTGCAAGGATCCAGATCTTTGGGTGAGAAGACTAGATACAAGATGATGAATAAGTAAGCAAAATGGGAATGGAAATGAAAGTGAAATGGAGATGAACAAAACCCTAAACTAATTTGCATCAAAAAGAATTTTTAAGAGGATTGTTAAGAATTGTCCATGCATAGGCAACCCTTAATCCTCTGTGTTTTAACTTCATCTGTTTTGAGCTATTACGGTTTAAAATTCAAACCATAAATGATGGTTCAAGGCCATCCAAAAGAAAGGCCCATACTTTCCTCTGTCAAACACCCGACTTTGCCTTGAGTTCATCAAATTCTTCTTGAAGATATTCATGCAATCTTCCCTATCACTGTTACTGAAAGTTTTCAAAGAATCATCATGCTCAACCTGGCCCAAATTCCCTTCCCCATTCTGAAGTTCAAATTCTCCATCATGGGACAAATCTCTATTATCTTCAACATGCAAAGTACATGCATATTCAATACAAAATTTCTCATTATCTTTCTCACTGTTATGTATTATAAAACATTCTCCCAACTGTACTAAAATTTCATCATCAGAATGCTTCTCTTGAGAATCAAAAAATTATGTCATATCAACATTGTTTGAGACAAACAAATCTAAAACCTTTGCTTCTCTTTGGTATCACCATTTGGAGACAACACTGGATTATGACTCATATCCTCAATATAATGCATGTATGAACCAATCAATGCTGGACTTCTATCATCCTTGGTATGCAAATAAATTTCTTCTCCACATGAGTTAGAAATTTCAAAATCACATACCTCATCTTGAATGGACACAAATTTTTGATCAACTTCAAAGGTTTCTCTATCATTTCGGGAAATGCACTGGGAGTCATATGAATCATTGCACAAAGAAATTTCACTATCAAAACAAATGTAAGCTACACACAAAACTTCAGAATCATCCTTGTGTGCACATCTCTGGTATTCAAGAGTTAGCAAATCTGAAATTTGCTCACTACTGAGTGAACATGTTTTTTCTTCCATATCTTCTATTATTTCTCCCTCTTCTTGATCTCCACAAGAGCTGGAAATATCTCCTTGTTGTAAATCAAGATTCACATGATTTCCCTCAAAATCTTCCTCATTGTGACATGATACACAATCCCTTCCATTTCATTTTCCAATTCATCAACATGGCAATTTTCAAGATCATTATAGTTGTTCTCTTCACGTTGATGTACTCTCCTCTTCATTTGAGCACGTTCCATCCTCATCATGGAGTGTATTAAAAAAGAAATCATTTTGTAGCACACCTTGGCCAGATGTCTTTTGAGATCTTCTGTTATTTGATCATACAATAGTTTTGAAGAAAAATTAAAACCATTTTCAAGTGTGCAATCTTCTTCTTCATTCAATAATGTTCTCATGGTTATGAGTTGCAGCCAAAGGGTTTATTTGTTCACTTTCAAATGGATCCACATTTTTCATTGCTTCTTCCTCTTGATTACCACAAGAACTACAAGAATCATCTTGTTGTAAATCAAAATCAATAGATTCATCTTCACAATCTGAATATTCATTAGATCCCTCATAACATACACTGCTTTCCCTGTCACAATCTGTTATGCAAGAGAGATCTCTTGTATCCTCATCTTCCTCATGCAAGCTATCATATGAACCATATTGACTTGCACATGTCTCATCTTCTATAGGCTGCATAATCTGATCAATATCTCCATCTTCATCAATGATGTCAACATTGTCTTCATACTTTTTCTTATCTACAATATCAGTCCATTCATCTAGTTGATCAAGAGAAACTGGTATCCATGATTCAAGCCAATAAATTGGGTTTGGCTCATACACTTTCATGAACTACAGAATGATCTCATACCTACTAGGTGGGAATTTAATAGGTATTTTCCTGCAAATATCCGTCATTTTGTAGAGAAAAGAGTGCCCAGATTCTCCTCTATATCTCCTTATGTCAAGAAAGGCATCCAAAAGATTTTTGAAATATTCATCATCTCTAGATTGTTGGCTCCAATATGTACCTTGTTGCAGATTCTAACTGATATCTCCAAGTGGACTAGAATTGTGTTGCACTTGACATTGATCACATTGACAATCTTGATAACTTGCCAATATTTGTCCAGGAGGGACTGGATAAGCATTTACTTGCTTTGATGGCTATGATGGATAAATGTTCTGTTGTGCATGATATATATCATCTCCATTGTAAAAATTTCCAATTGTATTATCAGGCGCTTGAGGGGCCCAATACCTTCCTGCATTTGTGTATTCATACTTATTGCAGAATTCTCTTAATTGTAATGGTTGTTGGTCCAATTGTAGCTTTTTATTTTTCAATTCTTCAATTCCTCTTATCAACTACTGCTTTTCAAAATACTTTTTTGTTCCATACACAAATTCCATTCTTCATCAAGTTTTTACTAGAGTCGCCACCTACTTTTCCAAAAGTAGGAAAATGTTTCTTTTTAAAATTATTTCTGATTTTCCCCAGCGGAATCACTCTTTCTAAAACTTCTCAAATTACAAATTTTTCTTCAATGAATCTATATGATGGTCTTCAATTGGATATTCTCAAATGATCCCCAACAGAGTCGCCAATTTGTTAGCTCTCAAAAAAAAGCAGGTAAAAATACCTCAAGAGGCTGCCAATCTCTTGGTATGTTTTAGGGTAACAGAAAAAGCCAAATGGTTTAAGCTTTCTACTCTTTAGGTGCTACTAGACCTAGGTGGGTGTACCTATATGAATGAAGCAAATTTAATGTGCTTATCTTTCTTGAAATGTTTTTCCCACAATGGCAGATGTGAATGGACAAATAAAACTAAATTTGGTATAAATTTTATACAATATTAAAACTAAAACCTAATATGTTCAGTTAACAGATGTAAAGAAAATGAATGAATCTAAATGGTGAAATGTAGATACTAGTGCCTTATTGGGTATGCAGAGTCAAATAAAATATAAATGGGCAACTTCTTTCTAGAAAGCACTCAAATTGTTGGCATATGTTTTGTGTATAACTTGTATAAACATGCAAGCTTGTGATTGCTAAGCTCTTCTTAATAATTTAGATGAATTTCCCTGATTACTATGATCAACCAAAAGGATTTAATCTTTTCTTGAAAGAACCAATCAATTCACCACACAGATACAACAAATGTGCACTAATAAATTGAATATAAACTTGTTATACCAATTTAAACAACCAGAAAGCATCAATCTTGGACATAACTTAGTAATACTTTCAATAAGCACAACAGACAATTGACACCAGAAATAAGTAGCCACATCAACTGATTTTCATTGATATCTCCATTTTGAAATCATACAACATAGTCTTTGTTCTAAAAATCTTATTCTACTGTATCCATTTCTAATCTATCTATTGTATCTAATCTAATCTAATAATCCATTCATTTACAATCAAAAATGGATATTTATACATTTGTGTCTGAAAAGACACATCGCTTCGCATTCCAAATGTCGGCTAATAGTATTCAAGTTTTATTTAACATGCACCAAACACTTGCCGAGACATCCCATAGTCACACCGAAGGCCAATGTCTCACCGACAGTCATCTTGCATCCTTTGTGTTTTGTTGTGACCTCTGTTGTCGGGGAGACATCCCACAGATGATACTTCATCTTACCGATATGTGCTCTTTAGTGTATTTTCCGGTCGCTAAGACAATTCTGAGTCAGGAGGAGGTTTCATAGAACACCTTGTGTCTTACCGAAATACCCCGTTATACATTCATGTCACTGAAACATTATCATTCTCTCACCGATGAAACACTTCGGCATGACAAACGGGTCGGAAAGACTGTATAACCTTACCCCTATAACCTTTGATAGGATTCTCCTATGCAAGTTAGCAAGACCAGAGGTATTCGCCAAGACCTCATTCCGAATACCCTATGTTTGGCCGAAGTACTTGCTCATTCCGCGCTAGTCAGTGAAACATAAAGAGTTTGTTGAGACTTCACCCCGAAGAAAATTCTCTCACCAACATGCTCCTTCTGTCACCAGTCGGTGAGACAATAAGATCTCGCCAAGACCCATGCCAAAGAAGACTCTCTTTCCAATGGGAAACCCTTAGTTGCCGAAACAATGAAAATGTCCTACTGATAGGTGCTTGTAGGTAAATTTCAATCGCTATGACATCCCTGAGGTCTTGCTAATAGGCAACGACAGATGTATATTAACAAGAATGCATTATAGGTCAGGGAGACCTTGATAATATTATGCCGATATAGACCATAATGTGAAATATTCAAGACTTGATGGATTTTATGGGACTACATGGCCAAATATGGGAAAAATTATTAAGAAGAAAGACCCTTGTGCTTATGATGAGGACTAATTGGAAACTCAGGGGTATGAACAACATGTAAAATACATCAAAATTTTACAGTTCTAACAGATTGATCGGATCGATGGATTGATGATGATAACATTGTTAAGAATACACAACAATGCAAGGATAGTGTTAAGCAACACAAGGATTGAGATGTTGATTGGATTGATGAAGATAACATTATTGAGGACACAACAATGCAAGGATTTGATTGATCAGGATTGATGATGATAACATTGTTGAGGATGCACAACAATGCAAGGATAGTGGTAAGCAACACAATGATTGGGAAGGATATCCTGAGATGATGATGGATTGATTGGATTTGATTGATCACGATTTTTGAAGTTTGGTTTTGGAACAAACTAGTTTTGAATGATTTGATGTGATGTTGAAGCACACATTAGATGCGACTGATAGTGATTTTTTGGATTGATGTTTGATAAAAGATGAAGCTTGATGAGGAACATCTTCTCATCAAAATGTGCCATGGGCTAGTGACTTGGATTCTGGCTAACAAATGCTTTGAGCAGTTTGATTTCACATTTGTCAATATTTGGATCACCATATAAGTTGGAGGATATAGATCAATATTTATTCCCAAAACAAGACACAAATATCTACCCCCAATGTCTAACAATGTATGGAATGCCATGGATGGATGCTTGAATAAGATAAATGGATGGATGGATATGGTAAGAATGCAAAGGATTCCAAGGATTATCTTATGATAAGATATGGTGTTTAGATAAAGAATTCTCATATAGATAATGTTTCATGGCTCAAATAATGTTGGATAGGATAGGATCAATGAAAATGACCCATTTCAAGATGTTCACCATAAGCAAGTGTAAAGTGTGCACCAAACTTTGTCAAGATTAAGATAATTCAGACTATGGATGTAGATATATGCACATGGATTGGATAAATGGTTCATGGATGAATGGATTTATGATGGTTGAGATGGATGGAATGCTAGATTTATTATGGATGGGATTAGGTGTTTTCTCTTGAAGTGGTGTGCGTAGATGCTCGATTCTACACATGACTTTTGTTTACTAGGTTTTCATCATGGTATCTATCCAAAGCACTGCCTATGTGGTTTTCACTAGAGGATGATTTTTTTCTTTACTGTTTTCAATCCTTTTTCTAATTTTTATTTTATTTTTATATTTTTGGATTTTTTTGGATTTTTCTAAAAGATTTTGAACTCATGTTGAACCATCTGGTGGTGTCAATGTAGATTCTTCTATCATGTTGTGTCATCGATAGCCTACTTGAAGAAGTTGCTTTGCTAGGATAAGTTCACTTGAATACAACTTTTGAGATTCTTGATCTGCTTCATCAATATTGAAGTTAACTTTGTCTTTGTGCGCACATCATGATAGGGTGCCTTCTAAATCCTTATGATGAAGGGTCATTGCCAATACATGGTCAATGTGAGAATTGGATATCATGCGTGGGGGCATGGATGGAGTGTGTTTATGGATAAAAGATGGATTGGTTGACAGTTTAGAATCTTTGACTCTCCAAACTTGGGAAGATGAGCAGTGATGGGTGGATATGAAAGTGTGCATGGAATTAGGACCAACTGCTTGATATACTTTGTACATTTCTTGAGAAGCCTAATTTTTCCTTTGTGGACATCTTTGATGGATACTTTTCCCTTTTTTATTTTTCCCCATAGTTTCTTTGACCAATGGAGTTTGATAGGGATAATTTTTCTTTGGTATCCACTTATATTTGATTTTTCCATTATGCTCCCCAATTTCTTTTGCTTTGATAATGTTCTTCTTCTTTTGATGTTGATCCCAATTCATGGATGGGGTGATGGGTGGATGAAGATTCATGACATGGTTGGTTGTAGTATCGGCATTGGTTTCACCATAAAGATTCTTCGCGCTCCCTATGTTGATGTTTTCTTGAGACATAGTTGCCCCCAATATGGTGGTAGTGGCACCTTCATTCCTTGATTCTACTTGTTTTGAGATGTCTTTTTTAGTAAGCATTCTCTGATAAACAACCACTTCAGATGACATTATTTCAATTTTCTTCTCTACCGGACTTGTTTCATTGAGTGGATAATGTTGATTGTTCTACCGGACTTGTTTCATTGAGTGGATAATGTTGGATGCCTTCATACATGATGTCCTTAGTCTGAATTCGGGATATATTTGATCCTGATGTTGAAAATTTAGTTTGACTCTAGGAATCAATAACTTAGTATTTTTGTGTAATAATATCAGGAGTAAAGGAATCCTTTCCTGAATGAAGATTTTCTACGTGTCCATCCATAGAAAGTATCTCATGGGTAGATGGAGGAGTATGTTCTATGTGAATAAAATCATTATCTATGACATCCTTTATAGATAAGAGAGTGTCCATTAAATCATTATAGTATCTTGGAGATATGAATTCTTGATCTTGAATAATTTCATAATTGCTTTTGACATGCTTTGGATCAAGTTCTTGACATGGTTCAGTTTCAAATGATCCTTGGATATCTTTATTAGGAATGGGAAGTGGCTCAATATCCTCTTGATATTTGAGTGGACTTCGATCAAATGTCGAATTGAGGATTCCTTTAGTATCTGTAACCATTAGGTCAAAGGGTGTCAACATGTCTTGGAAAGGACCATTGCTATACCTTGGTGAAAGCTGTTGATCATGCTTTGGAATAAATTCTTGAGATATGTTATCTAACTCATTAGGCGATTCAGAGACATTTTCAACATGATCATTGGTAGATGGGTCATGGATTATGTCAATAGGATCAAATAACTCTAACACTCCTTGAAATAGATCACTAAAAAGTGGCTCTTGATGTATGGTGAGTGGCTCTTGATGGATAGATTTGGATCATTATTTTCAACAATTGTGGTGGGGAGATTGTCAATGCTATCACCAGTGGTTGAATTTTCATCGTTATCCCCAATAGTGATTATCTTTCGACAAATGAAGTCTTGGATGATATTTTTGAGTCGAATACAACTTGATGTTGTGTGTCCCTTTTTTTTTGTGAAAATCACAATGGTGCTCCTCATTATACCCCAGTGGTTTAACTAGGGTTTCTTGATAGTTCCCATAGATGGGGAGCTTGATGAGATTTTCTTGGTACCAATTGTTGCAGGATTGATTCAATTCATCTCCCTACTGGTGTGTACTTTCGCTTGTTACCTTGTGAGATTTGAACTTTAAATTGACCTTGTGGTGATTGATTTTGGAGATGTGGTGATTGATCTTTAAGATGTGGGGTTTGGATTTGTTGTTGATGTTGTTGATCTTGATATCCAACTTCTTGAAAATGGGGATATTGTTCTTGATGTGGTTGTGGACACAAATCTCTACTTTGATGACATGGTTCAATAAATGGTAGAGTACATTGATTTTGGAGTACAAATGTCTCTTGTTTCAAGGCTTCAGTTAGTTTGTCAAGTGAAGCAATTTGGTCTAGTAAAACTTGGTCTTGATTTTGATCTTGGAACCCTTGATATAGTTAATTTGGCTTTTGTTTAAGTAGATTTGGAGTGTGTACTTGTGGTTTTTGATTTTGGGCAATGTTTTGATTTGGGATGATGCTCAAATTTGGCATGATAGGTTGAACATTTTTGTTGTTGGGAATCACATTTCCTTGATTTAGATAACTTGGATTTTGCATGGTGTTACCTTGACTTGGATCAATACATGGAGTCGTTATCATCATTTTTGGACTTTGAACAACATTTGTATGATTTGCAAACATATCTATCCCAAAATTTTACCAAGTGTGGATTTGAAATGTTCATTTTTGGAAAACTTGCACTTCGCATGTATGGATTTGGTGGGATGATGTTGATTTGTGGAAGACTCATGCATTGAGCATTTGGTTGATAGATTTGTAAGTTTGAACCTAGATTTAAATCTACATCGGAAAAGGTGTTCCAAAATTTAGATTAGGCATACTCACATTTGTTGTACCATCAAGGTTTGTAGGAGATAATGATCTCATGCATTGATTGTAAAATGTGAGTGTTGATAATCAATTGGCATTGTAAGGCTTTCATAGTTTGGTTGATTTAGACTGCTCATGATGTATGAATCAAGTTTATATTCCATGTTGTTCTTGTGTTTTGAACTTGTTGAAAAAGTGACATCTAATGTGTTTAGGACCAATGATGAGATGAATGATGAAAGGGGTGAATGATATGGGTGTTGAACATTTAGGAACTTTGGATCAATGCTAGAATTTTAGGATTTGATTTTGATTGGTTTGATTTGGATAAATGAACTTGTAAACCCTAAGATGTTAGATGTGATCTTAGGATGAACTTGTTCAAAAGGGTGATAATTTAACTAAGTGTGTGAGGAAGGATTCATCCAAAAACACACGATAGGTTTGGCTCACACTCGCAAGATGTTTTATTCAATTTTAGTGCCCAAAATGAAGTGTGGAGGTAATTACTTTATCCCAACCTAAGACCATGAAAAATCCTTTTGATTCTCAAGATCATCATGAGGTGCGAGAGAAGTGTATACATATTTTCACTGGCGTTAGTTTGAGTAAGAAATCACAAAACAAAGTAGCACATGTTCTTTTTAAGTCCACAAAAAAATGATTTTGATTCATTTTAAAGCACCAAAATGAGATATGAAAGTTGCCTTGTTCAATTGTTAAATCCAAAAACCAACTCTAGTAAGTTTGTCCTAAAGTTATTTT
The DNA here is from genome assembly GCA_007258455.2 of Sequoia sempervirens. Classification (NCBI taxonomy): domain Eukaryota; kingdom Viridiplantae; phylum Streptophyta; class Pinopsida; order Cupressales; family Cupressaceae; genus Sequoia; species Sequoia sempervirens. The sequence goes on along the minus strand of VDFB02281492.1, from coordinate 728,919,891 downwards.
TAAGCCTTTGCAACAAAAATTAAAATCTTTTGTAATGTTCGTTTGAGAGCCCAAAAAGTAAGTTCGTACAAAACAAAAAACTAAAGCATAGAATGGAAGCTCTAGATTATCACAATAAGCATTAAAAAATGCTTTTGTAAATTTTAAATTTGATGTTTAATTCTTTAACTCCAATCTTGCTTTGTCTTTTCTTGACTTCAATGCTTGAACAAAACCACCACTTGTTTCTTGATGCAAAACCCTGCAAACATTATAAAACAATCACAAATAAGATTTATTTCAAGGATTTTAAGGCCATTATGAAGAAGCAAATTTTATGCACCCCTAAAAATAAAGCATATTTGATGCAAATGATAAAGTGTGTCTCCCTTTGATAAAATTTGTGCAATTGCGACGATCAAAGCCCTTGTAGAACAAGTGATCCCTTGTTTTTCTATAATTATCCTTTTTCAAGACTATAATTATTAATTGTTGGCTAGAAGGTACAACATGCACGTCCACTCAATTCTAATGCCTGCAACTCTAGACCTACAACCTTTATACATTCAAACACCTTTTTTGAAATATGCAAAATAAACAGTTAATTAAAGCTAACACCAATACAAGAGTTGAACAAAAATTTCAAAAGATAATCCATGTTGTGTGAAGAGATAAATATGCGGTTAGCATAGAGAGATAATGACAGATTCTATAGATTTTCCCAACATGAAGAGCTAAATCCAAAAAATCTACCTTCTTTTATAGATCCACAACACACTATTAAGAGATAAATCTACAAAATCTATAGACTGACAGATTTGACATCTACAGACTAAAAGGTATATAGTCGATATGAAGAGATAAAGGTGAAATTTGTGGGTGATCAACCGCTGCAAATCTGCACTTTATACATTTGGAAATTTGTGCCAACTTTAGGCAGAAAAGGAACTCTGCAAAAGGAAAGATCACAATTTAGGAAAAGGCTCACTTTGTTGCAATCATTTAACATGATGTTGATTTGCATGTCACAAAGCTTCTTCTCAATTTGTAATCAACTATTGTATTATTTTATGCATGTTCATTTTCTAAGTAAATTCTAAAAGAAGTCACTTAAATGGTCCTATGACATTAGTTGGGTATGTGCAAGATCATGATGGGCCAAAAAGTGGCAATATGATGGGTATTTGTAGGGTATGTGGCTGCCGACTTTTTTTTACCCAAAATTAATGAAATGAAAAGGGTTTTTAAAGGAGATTCTCAGCTTTCCACCAATATAAATTATGCTTTACTTTGAATTTAATAAATAATTATTATTCATTTTGTATTTGAATTCTGACTAAATTCCTAATTGATAGGTTGATTGAAAAAAATCTATAGCTTTCAAATGGTATCACATTTTTTGAATCCAAAACATGCATCACATTCTATGCTTCGCATACTATAGGATTAAAAAAAGAAAAATTGAATTTCATGAAATTTTGACCAAGTTATGGTTGTCAGGCATATGAGTTTTTATATTTTTTAAAAGTTGTAATAAAAAATCATAATTAATTATTTACTTAGAAAAAAATTACAAAAAAATATGCATCACATCTGGACATGAGTCCTCTACTTATGTCTAAAATCTTATGAAACAATATTATCATTTTATTGTGGTTAGGGTGGTCAGACAGACACCCACTTCTTATTTTTCCTAAAATTTAAGTACTACTTCATTGAAATTTCAAAATTTCACCAAATAGATTTAAAATAAATAAATAAACCTAGTAGTTTAGAAACTACATTCAATTTGCTACAGATTCTATTCTTACATATTTTTGAAATAATATAGATAACTTATTCAAATTTTTATGTCAAGTTGCCTAACTCTAATTTTTCTAAATTTTTTGCCACTTAAGGGCCTATTTTTTCCATGATGATCCTACACATACCCATTTGCATCTTTTATTACCATCATTTGAGACAATTCTCTATATCATTATATCCCATGGTATTTTGAACTACATGTCAATTTCTTTCCTCCTCTTTGGTAAGTTGACATAACTAGCCTGAATTGTGCATGGCTACAAGCAATTTAAAGTAACTACAAAGCAACCATGAGTTATGATCCAATGGGTGGGATTCAAAAATTAATTCCCATCCAAAGGATAGAACAAGCAATATCGATGTCTACTCTTTGGCTATTCTTCCACTCTGCACAACCAGTCATCAAATGAGAACAACAAAATTAAATACAGTGAAAGTGAATTATTGGGAGAGAGGCTTTCCTAATTATTTTCAAAAGATATAAGAACAAACACCATATTCCCTAATTCGAAGATCTCTCAAATCTTTTCTATTGGAGCTCCTCCATGTCTCTAGCCATAGCTAATTTCATTTGGTGGGTCCACCAGTGGAACTCCGTGTTTTATCACCTCTATAAAAGAAAGTAGAACCTGGAGATTTATTCAATCACACACAAAAGTCAATAGTATAGATTTGCAAATCTTTTTTCTCTGCAAAAACAACAAACAAAGATCTCAATCACATGCAAAAGACACGAACAAAGATCTATTTTAATCAGTCAATGCTACCGAACACAATGGGATATCTTTTGTCGAAGGATCTTTCACTTCTCCAATTTGGTGAGCAACATCGTATAATGCAAGAGGTTGCTGAGATGTGCATTAAAACCATGTTCAAGTCACCAACATAGCCTATCCTCCCTCCAATAGTTACCTTTGTAATTGTCCTTTTCAAGGAAGCAAATCTGCTCGGTGGTCAAATACGTATTAGAAATTTTATCATAATGAGTAGCTTTATTGGGTTGCATTCTACTACCTTTTCAGACCTACACACCATTCAATGGTTCGTTCCTCTTAAAATCATGCCTCCTCAGAAAATGGAAGCTTGTAGAGGTTTTGGGTCAAAAATATCTTTCTTTTGGATTGCCAACACATAATGCAATAAACATCTGCAAGCCTACAAAACCACATACGCATGTGAGATGAATGCATAGATCTAGGATTATAAAATGTGCGTACAAATTCCTCTGGAATGACTCCTCTTAAAGTGTTGTGGACAAAGATTATGCTCTGCATGCTAAAAAGAAGAAAAAAAATTTATATGCTTTGTGTGTCCTTAGAAAATGATGAAATATACTTTCACTAATGATCTCTATAGGGATATTGTGTGGCTAAGACAAGACGTGCATATCTTAAGCTAAATATCACATACCCTATAACAAATGAACTAGTAAATGACAGAGATTCCAAATGCCATTAGTACGCATTCTTTGACAAGTTTTGAACTTGCATTTAAGTTCAAACAACTACAATAATATATGTCTGTCACATTCTTAAAAGGCCAAATATCCTATCTGTCATCTTGTACACCTTCTTTGACAAGTTTCAAACCTCACATAATAGTGGTACGATCTCCCCTTTGAAACATGGCAACAATAAATATTTATAGAAAAAGCTAGCAATGTAAACAATGGCCAGTTAGAAACATGGTGACAATAATAGTGATTTAAGGAGCACAAAGAAAATATTAACTCATGCAAAATGAAAATATTTTATTTTTTAGCATACTAGCTGCTTGAATATTAATCCTTAATATTCTTCATGGATGAGGCGGCTGGATGTAGAATCAAACTTTATGGATTTCTAAACAAAATCACCTCCATTGCAAAATTTTTGACCTCTCTAAAATAATGACTGAGAATTTCATAATAGAATCTAAAAGAAAATCAAACACTAAACCTTCAATTTGAAAAGAAACCTTCCTTAGTGCGAGTAAATGTCAAAGCCGTTAGGTGAAAAAATTATCAATGATAAAAAATGTCAAGCTAAATACTTTGACAGTTTTGAATATTCTTGTACTATAGAGTCTCACAATCATGGAGCTCTCAACATTGTAAAATGAATCTGTCGTTAAATGATATTTAACTAAGTTCTCCAGTAATTTCTTTCACCATGCCTTCCTTCTAGTGCCATTTTGTGGACATCAAAATTTGCTAATGGATTATAATGTAACACACACATTAGCATGGTTAGTTGTTAAAACAAAGCAAACATTCAAACATTCGTATGAAATAATGCATCATCCTTCAAAATGCAATCAAATAACAAGATAACTAAAACATATAAAAAACATGAAGTATATTTATCTCATAGTGGATTGGTGCTTCTTTGATGTGGAAAGAAGCACTTTCCCAATCCTTGCTAAGCTCCATGATGAAAATGATATGAAGATTATGGAGATGATGATCAAGATGAAATGCTAACTTGGATGAGTTGTGGAGGATTAATAAAATAGAGAAACTCTCTATTTATAGCCAAGAAGGATACAATAATGCCAAACATGGAGGATTTGGGACTAAAGATCCACCAATGACAATATGCCACTTGTCAACATGTGAGAGGTTGAGGAATGAGCACATTTTGGTCAATGTGCCAAAGAGGGGGAGATTTGAAATTTGAATTTGATGACAAGATGATTTAAATGCTAAGTTTGACCTTTGCAAGAGACATGTAAGAGCTCTTAAATGCTTTGTTGGAAGGGAAAATCCCTTTTTGAGGGATTTTCAAACTTGGAGCAATATTCGCCAAAGATACCAAGTTGAAAATAAATAAAGATTTTATTAAATCATTTAAATGCATTTTCATGTGCAAGTGGCAAAATCTAGAGAATTTTGGAGATTAGGATTAAATTAATCAAGGTTTAATTAATTTAATGAGGGACTAGGTGATTTGACCTATTTGATTTAGATTTATGGATTAAAATAAATCAAAAGGAGATGGAAAATGATTTTAGATTTAATTAAATAAATATTTGATTTATTTAATCAAAGAGGGTGATGTTAGGATTTATTTAATTTAAATGGATGACCTTAGAGATAAATCAAATAAGCTTGATTTATTTAATTAATGGAATTGATTAAATGCAATATGCTAATTTTGCATGTCTAGAGTAGGAAAGAAGAATTAGACTACAAGAATGCTATAAATATGTTAATATTATATGTATCATTTTAAATAATTTTTATAGTTTTTGACTTTGGCATAGTATCTAATTTTATATTTTTTATGTATAAGTTTGGCAACAAAATACTAAGGAGTGTAGGAGATTAGAACGATGAAAGACATTGGCTATTACAAGTGACAAAATTTCAAGTATTCAAACTAAAAGAGGCCCATTTCTTTAGGAATAGTGTTCAATATTCATAGATAAACATATTTTGTATATCTATACATGGTACATAGATAACATTTTTGGTGTGGCTATATGTATTGATGATATTTTGTACACTAAAAGACAATGCATTGGCCTCATGGCATTGTATGAAATGTTGATATTTTGTGCGCTTTCATGATGGTATTGTATGGCATTTTGATTATATTTTATGTGGCCTCATGATGGCATCATATGCAATTTTGATGACATTTTTTATGACCTCATGGCCTTATTGAGATCAATTTATATAAATCTTTTATGTGTAAATTAGTAGCTTAAATGGTTTAAAATGATCTCATTATTTACTTAGCCCCAAGTGGTGTATGTATGAATCATATCCCATATCCCATATCCATATTTTGATTTTTGAATCTAATTTCCTATCATGTCACAACAAGTTAGCTACAAGTCAAATTCATCACTTCATAAAAAAAAAATACTCAATAAAGATAAATATTTCTCAACAAATATTGATTTAAAAGTTATATTTACAGAGTGCAATCCAAGGAATACAATAATGAATAAGTTAACAATAATGTATTGAAATTTTAAATACTATGCACAAAAGTTAAAATTTTCAACCACTTGATGATGATAATATCCTATGTTCTTTTGGACTATCCTACATTCATTAGGACTGATCTAGGTTCACTAGGACTAAGCTAGGTTTATTAGGATTTCCTAGGTTTAGTAGGATTTTCCTATATTCATTATCAACTCATTCATGGAACTTATATTTTTTTTTTGTAAATTTATAGGGTCATGTATAATAAATCTACAATAATCTCTCAATTTTTCAAGACTCCAATCCATTTGATTGTGGTAGAAAGTTTTCAAATGTTGCAAAATTCGTCATATACATTCAACAAAAAGCTACAATGTTGCATAACTTTCATTCTATTTATCATGGGTCTGAACCATCAGCAACACATCTAGGTGAGTAGGTTTATGCTAGGAAAGGTCTTTTTTTTCACCCTAGCATTCCAAATCATTCTAAGCTATATTTTTGCTAATGCTTTCTCTTAAGAGCCCTAAGTGCTAAAAAGTGGAAAATTTTGAGAAATTGTTTCTCAGTATGTGTCACACATAGAAACTTTTTGTCTAAAGGTATAGGGTCACGTAGGGTAACATAGGGTCTCTATACAATAACCTCTGTTAGTTTTGATATCTCCAATCCATTTTGGTCATAGTGATTGGAGATAGTGAAAAATGTCTTGGTCTACAAACAACATTTCCCCGCATCATTCTCTCTTCTCCCCTATTTAATTAAATAATTTTAATTTTTTAATTATTTATCTGTAATCACTTTCTTATATTAATCAAATACTTTTAATTATTTAATTAATTCATCTTCCCTTGTTTATTTTTCTTTTGATTAATTAAATAAATTAATATTTATTTAATTATGTCACTAACATTTCTCTCTATAATGGTTGTTTTGTGGTCCCGCACTGGTCTTTTTTTGTGTTATCTTTGCTTCTTTTTGTTGGTCAGTCTATTTAAGTTTTATTTTATGCTTTAGTTTGTTGGGCGTTTCACTTCTCGTGTACCCCTCATTTTCCTTAATGGTTGTTTTGTAATGGGTACTAGCCCTTCTAGTCTTAATCTAATCAAAACATTTCTCTTTATAATTAAATAAATTGTCATTTATTTAAGTATTCACTCTTCATCTTAAATTGTCTATAGTTAAATAATTATTCTAATTATTTAGCTATTCACTTATCCTTTTCTATCTATTATTAAATAATTGATCAAAATTAATTATTTAATGTATCTTTCCTATTTCCTCCATTTTAATTAAATGGTTGCACAATAATCATTTAACTAAATTCCCATTTTCCCTTTTCTTCCAAATAAATAATATAAATGATTATTTAATTCCTCACATGCTTCCCCATGAATTAAAAATTATTATTTTATTCCTCCACTACTTTCCCTCCAGTTTCTAATTTGACTAATTGACCTTTGATTGCTTTTAGTCTTCAAAGAATATTCATCATCTATCCTTAGTCATCCCTATCCCACTACTCTGTGGTGCATGAAATCTCCACCATTGATCTTGGCATCTTCTAGACTTTCAATCATGTTTTTCCATTTGAGAAGCTTTTCTATAAAATAAGGTTGTTTCTTTCATTTTGGATTTACAACCACATTCTCCCAAGTTCTTGTTATCTTGTCATTGTCACTTGTAGGTATTTGAACACTTTGAAAGCTGAGGAAAAACTTGCAACTTGAGAAATAATGGAGGATAAACAAGGAAGATAATCAACTTTGATAGGGGAGTTTGCTATATGTTTTCATATTTGTTTTATTTCTTCTATCATTTGTGATTTATTGTTTTGGATTTGGTATTTGGGCTTTGATTTTAGGTAGAGTGGTTTCTACTTGGTCTTAGCCATTTTTATTTCACAAATTTTCCCTTTCCTTACATTGGTGAACCTAACGTGAAATCAACATAGGAAACCTAGGAGGAAAAAGAGTGAACCTCACATGAATCCAATTTTTTTTGTATAAATCCAAACATTTTTCTTTTTTTTTATTGTTTTGCAAGTTCATGAGCCACAATCACGAGACAATGAGTTGCATCCATTTGTGGAGTGATGAAAATTTAAATAGTAACACATTTGTGGGTTCTCACAATGTAATTTTTGAAAGCTAGAATGACACATTTGACCAATAGTGAGCCACATCAATGATTCCAAACATCACAGTCATTAAGCCCTAAGATGTAGTGACCAAGTCTTGAGCTACATCTATGCAACATATTTGTTTACCAAAATGATGCATTTGATTGTTAAGGTGAAAGTTTCTAGTTTCGATCTTTCTTTCATTTTTTATTTTTGGTTTGCATTAGGTTAGAGATTTTGGTGTACTAATCCTCTATTTGTAGTGTATGGCTTACGTTTGGGAGAAGACATTTTCCTTTGAACTACTAATATATCTTTTGTAGGGTTTTTGTTTATCTTCATTTAAGATAGGAATATTTTGGTTTTTTGGGCCTAAAATAAATTCATATCCTTTTTTAATTAGGCACACTTCATTGGATAAAAATAACAACTTGAATTTTCACTCATTTTGGGTTAAATGAACAATAACTTGCATTTTCACTCATTTTGGGTTAAAATGAACAAAAACTTGAGTTTTCAGTCATTTTGGGTTAAGAAGAACGACAACTTGCATTTTCACTCATTTTGGGTTAAAAAGAATCACAAGTTTCATTTTGTTTGTCTTTCATGTTAATTATGCAAAATTTAATTTGGGTTTTAAAATTAATCATTGTCTTTCGTGTTTGGTGCACTTGCACAAATTTTGTGTTGTAGAACCCATAGGTGTAGTGTAAATATCCCCTCCCCTTGTGCTTTGTGTGATCTTAGGTGTAACATAAATCACTACATCCTATTTTATTTTGTGGTAGGACCTACGAATTGAGACACAACCTAACAAAGAACTCATTGGTGTCCCAAAGTAGGTTTTTTCCTTGGGCCACTATATAAAAGGATAAGACAAAAGTCAAGTCCAAGATATTGTTATCCTTCACCATAAAATGCCAATCCAAAAGGGGAATCTACCCACATCTATGTGAATTATTTTCTTATTGTATCCTAGAGTAAGTCTGGTTAAAGCCTTCAGTGGCTTATTGGACGCTCACGAGGCAGTAAGTCCCCGAGTTGTGACTAGAAACCTTCTTATTATCCACCCTTTTGATTAAGATTATTTGGTGTCACTTTGAGTGCAAGGGTGTGGCACTACACCCTAAAGTTACTCACCATACAGCTCCCTTGATATGACACAGAAACCCACGGCTTAGTATAAGCTACTTATCTACTTGTATCTTTCTGGGGAGAGGATGATTGGGTCATCCTTCCAATCCTGCAGTCCCCTAGTTGTCCTCTCTCACAAAGACAAGAGTGAATATACCCCCTTAAGGTGTCCCTACACTTTCTCAAAGGATATTCCAAGTTGTGGTCCTCAAATTTCTACCATTGGCCATTGACCTTAGGGATATGAAGTTCTTGATATGTTTTCAATTGTACTATATACCAGTGGAAATTAGGGTGACTAACCCTTCAACATACACATGTTTGCATAGGGATTTGACTAGTCAACAACCAAAAATATTTTTTCAAAGTCTTTACTATGTTTGAAATCACATCTCAAAAAATTTCCAAAATGACAACCATTCCAAAATATTAAATTTGCAAAAAAATAAAATATGCACCATAATTGTCAGAAAATGAACCACAACTATTAAACAGTGAACTGTAATTGTGAGATACAACTATAAAATATGTACTTCATTTGCTAGATAGTGAGCTGCAACTACTAAAACATAAAATGTGGGGAAAATCCTTGTCTAATCATAGTCTCAAACACATTTTAACAGTGACCTATTCTCTAATTACAAACTTGTAGTCCATTTCATCACATTCATTTAGGTTGCATTCATTGGCTTAGGAAAATTGCATCACCCACCTTGCATTACTTGCTTAACCTTAGGATATTCTAATTCATTTGCACCTCTCAGATTGCAAATTAGGAAACCTACCATGTCCTTGATCAATCCATTGTTGCATGCTTATATTTTCTATGACCTCATCCTTTCTATCAATCAATCGTCATCATCATTAGATCTCAAACTTATGTCTTAGTTTAGACTCACCTTGTCAAAACATCAACTTATCAACATCTTTTCCTTTTGAGGTCATAAAATTTAATTTGTTACATTGGGCTACCATAGCTTGGTTGGTAACCTTTTCTTAGGTCAAAAGGTGCATACCCTTAGTTTCATTTGTCATACCTTAACATTAGCTGCAATCTCATTTGATCTCATTATATATCATATCCTTTGGTCATAGGGACATTATCATCATTGCATCTCAAAACCTTTGGTCTTAGGTGCATTAACATTTTCCATCATTATATCCTCAAACTACAAAAGAAAAAACTAAAATATAGCTTACTCTCATATTTCACCTTACATTATCACCTTTACATTATCAATCCTTAGGTTGCAAGTCATAAATGGTTGAAACAAGGTCATGAGGAAAAAGAAAGGAATGGATTCTTGAAGTGATTCCCTTTTCAATCCCTCAAAGGAAACAAACCTTGGGTCAAACTCAAATCCACCTCAAACACCACAAAGAGAAACATCAAATCCATTTTCCAATCTCATATTAACTAATGTCAATAGATGTTTGACCCCCGAAGAAATTGAGAATGCTACCCAAGAACCAAGAATAATACGAATTGAGGATGAGCATGTTAGCACAAAACCTAAAAAAATCTTCCTCACACATGCTAAGAAATGTGCTAAACTCCCCTTTGACTTTGAAACTTCCACAATCATAGAGGGAGTAACATTATCACAAACACAAGGTCCAAGTCAATACATATTCACACAAGGTTAACCCATTTTCCAACAAATGTTCACTAGCCTACCTGTTGGGTCCACAATACACATTTCCACAACTACACATATTCCCAATCCACCAATATTTGGAGCAAAGAGAACACATGCTATGTCTGAAGGTCCAACATTCATATTTGGTAGCTCATATTCTAATCCCATGGGTGTGACATTTTCAAATCCTTTTGGCACACAAAAAAATACACCCTTGATCAATGCAAGTAAAAATCCACCAAATAAAACAAGGATAATTCATATTGTCACATCTAAACTGTCAACATAAACAATCAATGCTACACCAAACACCAACATGAATTTTGGAATATATTTGTACACCAATCCCCTTCCATGGCAACAATATATCACACACAATGCTAGTTTCATGGCACAAAATCAAATCAATACCAATAACACATTTACACCCTTTTATGGGTGCTGTCATAATAGTGGTTTACAATTCTTGAGAGGAGCGAATTTTAGCTGAAATCACATATTTTTAGAAAATATAATGATTTAAGCCTTAAAAAGTTCCATTTTAAGGATTCCAATTGAAGAGGGTTTGATCAAATCGCCTTAGATCAAACCCCCTTGGATAGAACCTCGCTAGTTTTAAACCATACCTATAAATGCGTCTCCTTTACACCTATCAAAATGCTCATAAAAAATCACTTTTGATTTAGATTTTGGGGGATCAAATGAATTCATTTAAAATTTATTTCAAATGATTATGGTATTCCTTAGAACAAGCTATCCAATGAATATAATTTTAATATGTTTTGGTTTTGTTATGTATTTGTTTTTAAGTTTTATTAAACATGGGTTTTTCATCGAAAATGAATTTCTTTGTTCTTCACATGTGGAAAAATAGAAGATTATCAAAAAAAAAATAAAAAATATGATTGCACCAGATATTGAAGTCCTTGATCCAACAAAAAAATTAAATTAAATTTTGACATATACAAAAAGTTCGCTATCTGAATTTGAATTGTAATTCGTTTGACTTTGAAACTTGATTAAGGAAAAAATATTCAATAAAAAACTATCTAACCAAGTGGAAGCACTAGATATCAAAGTTACAAATCTAAATTTGAAAGAATTAGAATTTTATCATTCACGGAAAAAAAGTTATGTGTTATACAGTGTGCATCACTTTTTAAAAATGTTGTTTTCTGAAAAAAAAATATTTTCGTGGGAGATGGAAAAAGAAGTGTAATTTGATTCCAAAAATTTTGAAAAAAATATTTTTAGAATCTACAGACAAAATTTGATGGGACTCTAGTTTGCACCATCTTCAAATTCCTCATAGTTTAGCCGCTATAGGTGCCCGAATGTGAAGATTTAGTTAAAAATAATAATTTTAGTGTCCAGTTTGGCCAAAAATTGTAAACCACTATTATGGGATCACCCTTATCAAAAAGGAAATCTAAATCCCTTGCAACAAAATTTTGATCCTAATCACATGGGGGTGTCAAATTTATCATACAACACTCCTAATGTTAATGTTGATCCCCTTATGCAAGGACAACCTAACATGACACCATCCCCTATGGACACCTTGATGCAACAAATGCAAGAAATACAACAAAAAATCACAAACATACAATTGGGGACAAATAAGAATACATATTCTATGGAGGAATTGTGTCATTACCCTTTCAACATAAACTTATATATGAAACCTTTCCCCCCACATTTTACTATACCAAACTTTAACAAGAACAAAGGGAAAGGAGATATAGTGGAGCATATACGAGAATCTAACATGACATGTATGGAGATTGCTTATGAGCCCATATATTTGATGAAACTATTTCCTCAAAGCCTTTTAAGGATGGCTCTAGAATGGTTTGTGTAGCTTCCTCCTTGAATATGAATATGGGCTGAATTGGTTGATAGATTCATTAACCACTTTTCCTACAACATATAAATTGAAACGATCCTAGCAATATTGTGAACAACCAAACAAAAATAGGGAGAATCAATTACATCATTTTACTAAAGATGGCATATCTTGGCTAATAAATTTCCTTTCCACATACTTGAGAAAAAATTTGTCACCATTTTCATAGAAAGTCTCCACACATAATTAATGATCCAACTTCAAATTTAATTTTGCACTACCTTTGAAGATGTCATTGAGAAATGGATATTTATTGAGAAGGCTCTTGTGGAAAATAGACTAATCAAAATCTTCAAAGAAACGCCATATGATCCTAGTGACAAAGGAAAGTTTTGGTCTTGGAATAAGAATTTCACCAATGATGGGGTAGTCGATGCGAAAGTGTTAAATCAAAGTAATCCCACCCTTCACTTAAGGGTCCCTCTACATCAAACACACCAACACCTAGTCATGATTAGACACTGAATATAGTCCAAAATAATCAACAATTCACAAAGGACCTTGACACGCTAAAAGAACATACACACCTTTAGGGGAACCCATTGAGTTAGTTTTGAAGAAACCTTTACAATCAAACATTATTTAGCTTCTAGACATTAAAATATATGAACTGACATCGGTTAAACCTAATTAGTGGAGTGAAAATGAATTTTGTGAATATCATTGTGGAAAAGGACACAAAACATCATCATGTTGGACACTCAAGAACCTCATTCAAGATCTTATTGAAAAAGCATACAGATTAGTAGACAACTCACAAGGAAAAACCAAAGTTGATCACACCATATTCAAAACTCCCTTGCAATACCATGGAAAAGGGAAGGCCTCTAGTTTAGGAAATAATAATAGTACAAACTATACCTGTGATGTGCATGAACATACCATGAATCACATTAAAGCTCTTGATAATCATGTTGCTACCATCACCATTAATAAAAGTTTAGAATGTGTCGTTAGTACTCGTAGAGCTAAGTAACCCTACAAGGGGTTGCCTCTAATTCGAAACCAAAAATTCAGTACAACCTCCTTGATCATCTAGGAAATATGCTTGCATAGATATCTATTCTTGAGTTGCTTCACATTTCCCTAGAGCACAGAGCCATTCTAGACAAAGATTTACTAGAAACATTAGTACCCTTTGACCTAAATGTCAACCAATTTTAGGCCATTATTGGATACCTAGCTACACCCCATCGTATCACCTTTTCCAAATAAGATCTTTCCATCCAAGATTGGGGGATACCTAGCTCTTGAATGGTCCCACCTAATATTAAGAACCAAGCATTATGTAAGGATGAAGATATTATCCAAATCCCTGCATCTTGAGCATATTCTAGAAGATATGTTAATGATCCTTCAAGTTGCACACACATCTATCTCTAAAAAAGAGATGTACTACATGTTGAGATGCTAGAAGATGAGGAGGCCATAGGTGATCGAAGTCTAGTGGAAGAAGTCTTTCTGAATCAATTTATAGATTCTAACCCTTTTGGAAACTTTCATGAAATTGGTCTAGGTACATATGTTATTTTTGACGAAGATCATGCTACTTCGAAGCTGATCAAGGAAAGAAAGGATTCAAACAACCATGCAAAAGATGAACATAGGTTGTGGAGTTTGTAATTTTATGGTGCCAGATGTAAGATAAGCCCAAGAGTAGGGATCTGCCTCATATCTCTTACCCAATAAAAAAATCTTAGAGCTTTTTTATTCTGATTTCCATGCATAAACAATGACGTGAAATTTGAATGCTTGGTTCAGAACCTAAAATTGGTAGAACAAATGGGTGCTAAAAGAATATAGGTGTTTGGAGATTCAAAGCCAATAGGTTAGAGAATACACAATGTCAAGGAATGTAAGAATACGATCATACCAACATAGAGTATGTGACTTGATCAAAGGGTTTGAAGCCTTCAATATCCAAGTAGTCTCGAGATCACAAATTACCATCGTGGAAAAAATGGCCTTAGTCAGTTCTCAATTTGAGCTAGTATTTGATCTTATGGTAAACCAACATGTGGTGTAAATTATATTCTAACCATGTATTCCCAATAATGATTAAAATTGATAGGTTTTTCAAAATGATGCCTAGATCGCCACGTTCATCTAGTAGTTAGGTGAATTTTTTGAGAAATTTTAGCCAAAAATCGAAGAGGCATATAGAGAGAAAATTATTTAGTTGAAAATCAATAATATCTTGAGAGGTTTAATTACTCTAGAAAACCTCTTTGATTGCAAAGATTCAAGGAATAGTAAGAAAAAAAAAAATCCGGCAAAGAAGACTATGTAGATCTCAATGTCAGGAACAACTAAAAGCTCAAGGTCGAGAATAATGTTCCACAAGAAGATAAGGAAAGGTTGAGGTATCTTTGCATCAAATATGACAAAGTCATTGCTTGGACCTATGAAAATCTAAAGGGTTGTGACCTCAACATAATCCTACACACCATCAACTTAAATGAGAGATCTAAACAAATCCAAAAAAAAAGAGGTCGATTAATCCAAAAGTGGAAGCCTTGATGGAAAATGAGCTAAAAAGGTTAATCAATTCTAGAAACATATACCTAATCAAGTATTCTACCTAGGTATCTAATTTGGTTATGATCTAGAAAAAGAATGGCGATATTTGACTTTGTGTGGATTTCAAAGACCTAAACAGAGCCTCACTAAAGGATCATTTTCCTCTATCTTGAACGGAGAAAATTTTGCAAATTGTGGCAAGTTGGAAATGTTTTCTCTACTAGATGGATTTTTGGGTTATAAATAGGTTAATGTAAAGAATAAAGACCAACATAAGATGACATTCACCACTAAATGGGGAATGTTTTCCTATGAAAAAATTCCTTCCAGCTTGTCCAATACAGGGGCCACTTTCTAGCATGCAACATACATCGTGTTTAAGGATTTGATCAATAAAATCATCCTTATTTATCTGGATGACTTGATCATATTTTCAAAATTTAAGGGCAATAATTTTGATCACCTAGAAAAATTCTTCTAGAGGGTTGCCATCTATTTGAGGTTTCTCTAAATCCCAAAAAATGTGTTTTTGAGGTTCCATAAGGTAAGATGCTTGGTTATGTGGTCTTTAGAGAAGGGATAGCTATTGACCCCAAAAGGGTGAAAGCTATAAGTTAAAGAAGGGCCTACCTTTTAAATGGATTCCAGAAGCAAAAAGTGCTTTTGAAAAATAAAAGAAGCTATTTCTATAGCTCTTGTGTTAGTAAACTTGAATTTCTCAAAAGATTTTATCTTATATGTTTACAAAGGTGAACACAGTATTGCAACTGTACAAGCACAAAAGGATGATGAAAGAAGCAGAGAACAACCCATTGCCTTCCATTCAAGGACTCTAAAAGATATGAGGTAGATACAATTTTGTGGAAAAATAAGCATTTGCTATTGTGAAGAGTTTGAAAAATAATTTGAACAATTGGTTTTAGCAAGCCATATCACAATCCTTGTCACTCACCCTAGCGTGAGGGAATACATCATGGAAGGAGAAATCACTGAGAAAAGAGAAAATTGGATCACTAAGATCATAGAATATGACATAAAGGTCCAACCCATGAAACTAATCAAGGGAAGAGGCGTGTTTGAATATCTTGCCAAAGAGCTCGGTCCACAAATAGACATGGAAGAAATGGATCAGGTTTTCGCAAACTAGTTCAAATTAGAGGAATCTTGGATGACTAATAGAGTGAGGTTCATGCAAATGGTAGGTATCCAACCAACATTTCAACACACAACAGGAGATATTACAGGCTACAAGGTATCGAGTATGTACTGATTAAGGGACTCATTTTTAAGAGAAATTTCAATGGTGTCCTCCTCTCCTACATAGGTAAAGAGAAAACAAATGGTTTTGGGAAAATTTCATAATAGTCCAGAAGGCAGTCATTTCTCAACAAAAACTACTACTTTGAAGATCATGCATGTTGGTTATTATTGGCCCACCTTATTTTAGAGTGTCACGATCTGGTAAGGAAATGTTCGAAATGCCAATTCTTCATCAGTAAGTGAAAGAATTCTACTATGCCATTGCACTCGATCATGGTAGAAGAACCTTTCATGCAGTGAGGTTTGGACTTCATCAAGATGATTAATCCCGTCTCCAGCTTATTCACAAGTGGATATTGATAATGATAGATTACTTCACAAGATGGATAAAAGTGGCCCCTCTAAAGAATAACATTGAGACTGAAATCATCAATTTTCTCGACAAACTAATAGCAAGGTTTGACACCCCCAAAACCCTAATATTTAACAATTTGCATGAGCCTTTGTGGGAATTGGGATATCAGAATTCCCCCTCAAGCATAGAGTATGCCTTAAGACTTCATCAAATTATTACATGCGGGGTAATGGACTTGTAGAGTCCACAAACAAAAACTTGATCCAACTGATAAAGTGGACCACCTCGGAACATCAAAGAGATTGGCACAAGCACCTACGAGCAGTTGTATGGGCAGACCACATTACTCCAAAGAAAATTATGAAGGATTCCCATTATGAATTAGTGTACACGGGGTGAATGCAGGATCATGGGGGTCCAAAAAGTGGTGGTGATATGACAAAAAAGTGGTTGAGAACTTTTTTATATCCAAATTTGATGAAACAAAAAGGATTTATTCAAAAAATTGTCAACTTTTCACCAATATAAGATATACCTTATTTGGAATTCAATAGATAATTATTATTGATTTTCCACACGCATTCTGATTAAAGTCCTAATTGATAGGTTGATTGAAAAAAATCTATAATTCTAAAATGATTTACCATTTTTTGAATCTGAGAGATGCAACACGTTTTATGCTTCCCATACTATAGGATAAAAAAATAAAAAATGATTTTCATAAACTTTTGACCAAGTTATGGTGGTCAAACAAACAAATTTTAATATTTTTAAAAAAATTTAATAAAAAAATTCATAACTAATTATTTACTTGCAAAAAAATTACAAAAAAAATGAGGCACATTTGGGCATGTGTCCTCTACTTATATTGAAAGTTAAAAAAATATATACATTTTTTTTTCTTGTACTTAGGTTGGTCAGACATAAACCTAATTTTTATTTTTTCCTAAAAATTTAGTACTACTGCTTTGAAATTTTAAATTTTCACCAAATAGATTTACTTTTTTTCTAAACAAGGACTAGTATCTTAGAAACTACATTCAATTTTCTACAAAAAAAATTCTTATATATTTTTTAAATTATGTTTTAATAACTTATTCAAATTTTTATGTCAAGTTGTCTAACTATGTTTTTCTAAATTTTATTGTCACTTAAGGGCCTAGTTTAGACCCCATGATCCTGCACTGACCCTAATATGGAAAAGAGGTAGTTCTTGCTATCTTTATGGAAATTCTAGCATTACAACTATTGAAGTCTTTAGAGGCCAAAGAAAATGACAACATGGAAATAAGAATAGTCGATATACTAAATATTCAGGAGGCATGACAAAAGGCATTCAACACCATGATCAACCAGAAAGAGGTGGTCAAGAGATGGTTCAATAAAAAGACTTCTAACCCCAGTTTTAAAGAAGGAAGCCTAGTCCTGAAATACAATGAATGTGCCACCAAATAGAGGCAACATGCTAAATTTGACTTCTTGTGGAAGGGGTTGTTTCGCATTTCTAAATGCAAGGAAGGTAATGATTTTGAGGTAGAAGATCTGAATGGAAATGTTGTGGAAATGGTTGTGAACGGTATCCATTTAAAACTATTTAATTAGGAAATTCTCATGTTTCATTTTCCTTGTAATTTTATACTTTATGTACCATACGTATAAAATTTGTAAAATACACCATTTTTGTGAAGTGGACACATAGATACAAAAAAGTGAAAAACTATATTATATTCATATGGTATCATTTACATATAGTTTTTTGGTGCTTAGGCCTATTTTTTCAGTCAGAAAAAGATCTTTTAGAAGCTATGAGCACATAAAAAGTTACAAAGATTGATATTCTTTCATCCTAATAGCCAAAAAGTGATAAAAGCGTCAACTTGGATGGTGTGAAACTTTGATGTAGTGGCCATAGCTAGCACAAAATGTGGTGGTATTCTCAAAAGTTTTTGAGGACACAACATTAGAAACTCCAATAAAAAATGTGTTGTTTTGAAGAATCTGATAAAAGGTCATTCTTCAATTTCCACCACCACTCCCCTAGGTTGGTATACCAAGTCACGAAAATTAGTGTACCACTCCACACCATAGACCGACTCAATGTTGTCTATACAAATAAGAAAGGAATTGGAAAACCTCGCCCATTGGCAATAATGCTCCAACATAGTGGTCTGAAATCCATAAATTAGGGGAAACCAATGCACCATTTTGGCATTGTCATAAAGTGAGCACATTTTGAGTCAATTTTGATTCATATTAGCTGCATGTGTGGCACTTATATGCTTTTAGAAGGTTCATAAATGTAGATCTTGCAAGCATACTTAGGATGGATTTTCTACCAAGAGCAACCATCATTGTTTCATCCTCTTACATTGTCCCATAAAAACCTTTAGGACCACCATCCTAGGTCTAGCATAGCTTAAAGTGAAGAAGGAATACCCTAGCTCTAGTATTGGTTCTTAGATTTCCCCTACTTGATCACAAGTCTTAGCCCTTTGTTCTCAAGCAATCATCACTAATCTTGAGAAATAGGTTTTATGTGTGGGATTAGCATAACTATATCTCAAATAATCAATAAGGGGATCTAGGGTCATAATATACTACAATACTAAACTTTTGTATGACATGATCATTGCAAAATCTCTCTGCAATCCCAATGTGATCATAATACATATGTATTTACAACCTTTGATTGTTCATTGGCAAACCACTACTCTTGTTTGATATGTCGTAACTACCTTGTATTCTAAGTATACCTCCCCATACCCTTGTAAGGTCTCCAAGTGATGCCATTAGGCACAAATATATATAATATTTTCTTCAACTCATCAAAGGTCCTTCCCCCTCATTAGTGGTGTATCTCCCTCATACTACATATATGTCATGTGATGCATAGATGCTCAATTTCCCAACAAGAAAGAAGTGTCATAACTAGATACATGAATTTTCATCATCTATAAACATGTGAAAATCATGATATAACTAAGCCAACATACATCTACCCCACAAATAAACTATTTGGTGCTTCTCCATGTCCTGCGCCATATAAACTCTTGGCATGCAAAAATACCAACCTAATAAGAACCATCACAAGCCAAGTTTCATGCCCCTTGGATGTACTCCCTCTCATAATTGTACATGCCAACATACTCGTATGTATGTAATACTACTACTATGTGGTATGTCGATCAACTATAACCTTCCTACCCTAGACTAGTAATCTCAAAATCCACCACATTCTCTAATACGACTGTAATCTCACTCGTGGATATATAGAACGTACTCATATTTGGAGCCCAGCACCAAGCCAAGGTGGCAAGTATAAACGCATCATATACATATGCAGAAAATTCTCTCATGTGCCTAAATCTATGCCGTCTAGTAGTTGTACCTTCTTAGTAATGGACCCCCCAATAATGAGTCTCTTCAATGGGTAGTTATAAGGCGAATCTATTTGCTTTCCAGCTATAAAACTGTTTTCACTCTGGAACATCAAGAATACAAAGCAAACATGAGACACCAAACAGACATACAATTTTCTTGAAGTTCAGTACGACATTTTTAGTGGAACCATCTACTCATTTAAAAGTTCATTGAATTTTACTACCAGTAAACATTAATCAACTTCTACGGTAGTGAAAGCTGACAAAAAACAAGCACATTTAAATTAGAATACTTATTTCGTTTCTCATCAGCTCAAGGATCCACATGGTACAAATGAAGACTGGAATCCTTCGCATTATTATAACAATAACAGAGAGAGGATTGAGATTTTTCGCATTATAGGACAAAAGATAGTGGTGCAATCAAACACGTGAAAAAGTTAAAAGAGAATTATTTAATAGAGTGATTTTAGATAGATTTTAGTTAATAAAAGTAAGATAATTATATATTTTATTTTTTTTGGTAAGAGGATTCTTTCATATTATTATAACAATAACAGACAGAGGATTAAGATTTGTCGCATTATAGGATAAAAGATAGTGGTGCAGTCAATCACGTCTCCTCCTTTTCAAAAATGTTTAAGGAATTATTTAATAGAGTGATTGGTAAATCATAATTAGCATAATCTAAATAGATTTTAGTTAATCAAAGTAGGATAATTGTATCACTTTTGGTAAGGATGAGTTTTTTTTTTTTTTTTTTGATGAATAGGCAGCTATCTCTATTAAAATAAAGATAAAGTTACATATTCACAAAAAAAAAGTGGGTGGTAAGGATGAGTTTTAAAATTGCTAGTGACTGTTTTATTTGTGAAGAATGTGATATTTAAGTAACGTGATATTTACGCAAAGTGATTCATGCACGAAATAAGCTTGAGAATTATTTTAAATTATTATCTTTAGTTGTGTTGAACTCAAATCATTATACATTAACTTAACATCACTTTTAGTACAATCAATTGAGCTTGAGTTCACTTTCTCATTATTTTGATCCATAATAGAGCACATTGTTATTAATATTTTAAATATAAAATTATCAATAAATATATAATAGAGTGTCGATCAAAGTTTAACATAAGTCATTAATACACAAAAATGTGTACAACTACTCATCATATTGCAAAAAACATAAACAATGGTGGTCAAAATCTAGCTCCACATGGGACATAAGACAATCCAATATATTGTAAATAAATGTTCATATGAATTAAAAGGCATCTCTATAGACACATAAAAATAACCTAGGCCTACGAGCTTTGTTTTTCTATGTCTTATCATATTTCATCTCAACATAATTAAAATATTTAATTATGCCCTATAGTCCAAATTCAACTATTAATTATTTAATTAATTCATATGTTTAATTCCTCCTGATTATTTAAATAAATAAATTACATTTATTTGTTTAAATACGTCACTAATTTCCCATGTCTCTCTACAATTAAATAAATTTATCAATTTATTTAATTATTATTCACATTTTACTTTCTTGCAATTAAATAATCCTCATTATTATTTAATTGTTCTTTTGTCTTTTCCTCCAATTTCCATTCTCACTTTCCCACCAAGTTAATAATTAAAAATCATTATTTACTGGTCCCACCACTTTTGAATTAAATTTATTTTTAATTCAAAAAGTCAACTTTGCCTCATAAATCAAATAATTTTAAATTATTATTTGATTTTCTAGCAATCTCTTGTTATGTGTCCACTGTCCTCTTGTCACATGCATTCTTGTCCATTGATTTAATTTTCCTAAAATTAAATCATAGCCTCCCATTTCAAATTTTACCCTAATGTTGCCCTAACCCTAATTGTTGATTGTTACACTCAATCTCAATCTTTCATCTTAGGGCATTTCTCAACTAACAATCCTGGCCATTCATCCAAAATTGACTTTTCTATAAAAGGCAATGTCAACCTCATTTTTCATACTTCATGCTTGCAAATTTCTAAGTACACTTACAATTATTGAGTACAATCTTTCAATATTTTGCTAAGGTCTTTGTCATAGGTCATAGTTGCTCATAAAAATTTGAAGGAAAATACTATTTACAACAAAATGGAGAGGGGCAATGAAGGCGATTCATGGAGTGCATGAAGGTTTTTGTGAGATTGTTCATTTGTTTATGCTTTTATGTTCCATTGTGCTTCATTGTTAGCTAGGGTTTAGTTTGTTTATGCTTTATATTGCTAACCTAAATTTTTTCTTAGTTACATTTGGTGAACCCGATGTGAAGGGCACAAATTCTGCAAATTTCTTATGGATTTTTAGATTTTACAGGTTGTTGATACAGTTCGACGCAACTACCAAATACAAAATGATGCAATCACCAACCAAATGACACAACTACCGAGCATTAGGGCATACTTATATTTTCTTAAATGTCAGGTTATTTTTGTTAAATCTGGGTTATTTATCTTTATGGTTTATCAGTCTAACCCTAGGGTAATATCATAAGCATCATTAGATCACTAGCTTTTGGTAGATCTTTCGATTATTTTTTAGGTTCAAATTAGTGTGCCGCAACTGGTTATATTTCACCACATTCATCTTTCTAGTTCACCGCAATCATCAAGAACTCGAGCTGGATCTACTCTGGTGAATTGTAGTTGACAACCCACGAGCCATAGTCATAGTTCTTGAGCTGCATTTTATCATTCCCATGAGCTACATCTGATAGTTTTGTGATGCAACTTCCTGTTGATAGTTTGCTTCTATTTTATGCAAGTATTTTTGTTTTCTGCATTTCTAGTTTAGTAGGTTAGGGTTTCCTGGTTACTAATATTCTTTTGGTAGCATGTGGCAAGTTGGAAGAGGATACTAACTTTTTTTTGTTTTTTTATTTTTTATAATGTCCTTCATTTATAAGCAACAAACAAACAATAAACTACAACTTTCATTTCACATTCATGGCTTAAAATGAACTGCATTTACATTCATTGGGTTTAAAAAGAACACAATTTGCATCTACACTCATCAAGGATAAAAATGCATGCATTCTCATGGCATTGGGCTAAAAAGAACCTTGCTTGTCTCATAATAAGTTGGGCTAAAATTTATAAATGGTTGGTGTGTCTTGTGGTATGGTAATGATTTCTTAATGTGTAAGTCTCTTGCACCTTGTAGCGATTTGGAGAGTTAAAGGCACTAAGGGATTATTCCTTTTCCACCCACACATTTTGATTTTGTGATTAAAATGAACAACCTTGTGAGTGTGGATTGAAAACTTTGTGTATGCAATCTCCTCGCACCTTACTACGATCTTGGATGACCAAAAACAAAGTTTTCAACGCACTTTTTTTTAACCTTAGAGGGGCCTACCTCAAAAGAGGAAACAACTCCAACCGGTTTTTTGCTCGGAATGGTACATAAAAGGATAAGACTAAATTGTCAAGTCCCTGTGGTATGTAGGCCTTAGTCTTGTAGTTTCATTCAAAAAATGGTACCTATTTTTTCTTTTAAAGGTATAAGAGCCCCTAGTAGAGTGATTAAAACCTTTAATGGCTTGTTGGACACTTGTGAGGTGCCATGTTCCTGAGTATTTAATAGAACACTCATGTTTTTAGAAGCCTCACCTTTTTTCCATTGCTTGGTATAGTGTTGGGTATAGTATCATGCATGAAGATTACTAACTACTAACTCCCTTGAGTAGAGATAGGAAACTCCAAGGAAGAGATTACCCAAGGATTTGAAGATGGTGAGCTTGAGAATGAGTGCACTGTAAGGGGGAGACTATGCCACCAAACTTCTAAGATATCCGCTCTCGAGAAGGAAAGGTTTTTAGCACAGATCTTGGGTATTTCGGTGATCTATGCCAAGTATACAATCCCTTTCCAATTAGGATTGTGCATATTTTTCAAAGTGCTTGTGTCAAACAACCCAAGACAAGACAAAGTGTTTTCCAAAATCAATAAACAAACAAACATCTCTAAAATATGGAAAACCAAACTCAAACTGAAAACAAGTTCACAACTTGGTCAAAATTGTAGAAAAACCAAAATCTATCTGCAGAAAAATGTAATTGTTGTCTTGCAATGCATCTGCTAAACCTAAAATGCAATTTTTATCTTGCAACACATCTGCTAAACCTGAAATGTAATTGTTTTCTTGTAATGCATCTTTTAAACCTGCAATGCAATTGACTGTCCTAAACTGCAACTGCCTGTCACTCAGTAAAATAACTATATCCGCCATAAGCCAAGGTCAAACTTTCAATAGATGTATCTGATTACCTTTTTACAGTGATCCCTGTACCAAACTAGAAAGGTTTTCTCAAACAATTCACCATTACACCTTTAGGTTTATCATTTAGTCTTAACCATTGCAAACTTCAGTTGCATTTTAGGATTCTCAATCACTTTCAGCTTAGCCAAACTCTTAGGTTATTACCTTTGTAGATTTCAAAATAGGCCAACTTTCCATACTTTGTGCTAGCCATTGCTTCAAGAAAAATATTGTCATTAGACCAAGTCACTTGTCACACTTATACTCTTTGTCATTTTAGATGAGTCTTTTCCAACTCATAAGTCTAGTTTGGGAACTCACTTGGCCTCTTTGGCATTTCACTTGATCTCACACAAGGTCCCTTGACAATTAAAATTGAAGCATTGGCTAAACTTTGGATGGTTAGTAACCTCTTCCCAAATCTCCCAAAAGTTGATCACCTTTAGAGCTTGCTTACACCTTTCATTTAGAGCATTTCCTTTAACATATGTATTCCATCTTTGCATTAGACATCCCTCTTAGGCCTCACGATTACCTCACTTTAACCATTCTTCTTAGACAATATTATCACTTTGCATACCTCATAAACATTTGACATCTACCATCCTCCTTAGACATTATTGACATCTTGCATTAGGCCACTTATCTCTTATTCCCCAAAAAAAAGGACCAAAAACATAGTTGCATTAGTCTTGACACTTTATATCCAAAAATTCCAAAAAAAACTTAGACTTAGAGTCATATCATTCTCATCACTACACCTAGTCCCACATCATTTACATTTTTCCTTGTTTGAGAAAACTTATATGGTTTCAATGTTAGATTACAAAAAAGGAGAAGAGACGTGGATCCCTTGGGACATGACGAAGACCTTTATAACCATACTAGTGACATGAACCAAAATTTTACCCCACATGCAACTCACAACAATAACATGGTATCTACCTCCAACAATCCCTTCAATGACACAAATGTTAGATATCTATCACACAACAGTCCTTTTGAACAATTCATTCAAAGAGACCCCAAAGAAAATATGTTTGTAGAAGACGTACAGGTTGTTGCCCTAAATCCAGAAGTAGCCTCCTTTGTAGATGAATTAATCATGCTAGATCCACAACACTATTTAGCCAAAATATTGTATGAAGGAGTTAGATTACCACATGGATTTGATACCAACACTTTGAGAGCAACATCCCCAAATCATGACACACAAACTAGTCAAGCTCCCTCAACACCACAACATAATACTATCCCTACTTCTAGTGGCACAATGACTCAGAGTGCAACAAATACGATCAATGCAACATTTGATTTTGGTGCATCTACTACATCACAAACCATGTCACAATCAATGCCACAAGTGTCTCAAATTGTGTCACAAACTATTGGATCAACCTTTTCCACATTTGGATCATCATCCAATGCCTTGGGGACATCTTCATTCAATCATTTCACAACAAGAAAAACAAGAATAATTTACATTCAAGGACCTCAACCTAACATCAATACCACATCACAAGGTCCTCAAATCACCACAAACACTAGTGGTCACCAAGGTCCTCAAGTTAACACAAAAACTAGTGGTCCTCAAAGAAAAAACATGAACTTCGCATATGGTCATATCCCTAAAATTGGACAAGGAATTCAAGCATCAAAACACATGAACATGTCACAAATGGGTCATACCCCTCTTGGTTATCAAAACACACATAGAAAATACATTCCTCAAATGCAATTCAACACTACTGGATCACATACCCCAACATACACTTCCCATATTCATACACAAGCTCAACATCAACATATCCCAACTCAAAATATATCATCACAACAAATGGGAATGCATGGGATACCTATCACCAACATGTGTGATGCCACCAATAATCCAATAGTGGATGCTTTGACTTCCCAACTATCTTCTTTACAAAAACAAGTAGAAGACATGCAGCTATCACAGAAGAAGACTCGTACATCCTTTGACTTGCATCCATACCCATTTGACACAAACTTATATATGCCACCATTTCCTCTAGGATATGTGTTCCCAAATTTCTCTAAATACAAAGGACAGTCAAACCCTATTGAGCACATAAGAGCATTCACAATCAATTGTGTAGATATGACACATGAACCCACTTATTTGATGATACTTTTTCCTAGGAGTCTCGCAGGTCCTACACTCAATTGGTTTGCACTTTTTCCTAAAGGGATAAGATCATGGGATGAACTTGCCAACAAATTTGTAGAAAACTATGCCTATAACATCAACACTGACATTACAATTGCCACACTTTGTAAGACAACCCAAGAAGAATCTAGGGAAACATTCATTCCTTTCTTCCAAATATGGAAAAGCTTGGAAAGCCATTGTCTAGTTTAAATCCTTGAAAAAGAGAAGGTACACATGTTTGTCCAAAAGCTCCTTGGACCCTTGAAATATAGCCTGCAAGTCCATTGTTGTACAAACTTCATAGACCTTGTGGAAAAGGGTGTCCAACTTGGAAAATCCCTCATTGAAAAAGGTGAACTTACATATCCTAGCAAGAACACAAACATGAACACGACCTATGATAAGAACAAATATTGGGCCAAGAACAAACATGTTACCAATGAGTGAATAAAACAAGCCCGACAATCACACTTAAGGGATCTCAACCAAAAAATAATCCCCCATCTATCCTAACACCTACAGCAAATGCTATTCAAAATAGTCAAACCCAAGGTCAACAAAGACAAACCAGACAATTCGTAAAACGATGCACTTACACACCCTTGGGAGAACATATCGGGACTATCCTCAAGAAGCTTGTTAAAAATAACACCATGACATTGCAAGAACCCAAAGTGTATGATTCAAGACAATTTAAACCATCTTGGTGGGATGACAATGCCTTCTATGATTATCATAGAGAAAAAGGACACAAAACATCATCCTGCAGACAATTGCAAAACATTATACAGGTTTTAATCGAAAATGGAGACATTGAAATTAATGGTCAACAATATTATTCTAATACTGACCATACCATTCATAAAAACCCTTTCCAAGATCATGGTTTGGGAAACCCCTCCTCATCAGGACAAAAGACTAATAACTAAGCTAACTACACTTGTGTTGCCTTTGATTACTCGGGTGGACCCATAATCAATCACCTTCAAGCTGCTGATGAATATTTCAATACCATCACTATCAAAAAGACTCCTAAATGCAACATCACCACTTGCCAAGCAAAAATCATGATACCTGGCCCTTCTACTAAGTGACCACAGCCTAAAGGACAATTTAACCTTGTCAATCAATTAGGTAAAACCCCTACTCAAATTTCCATACTCGATATTTTGTGTATCTCTCCTACACATAAAGTTATCCTTGACAAGGCTTTAAAAGAGACTTCAGCCCCTACTAACATTGATGTCAACCATTTTGAAGCTATGGTTGGATATTTGGACACTTCCCACCAAATCACTTTCTCATACCAAGATTACTCCATGCCTAATCCATACCACAATGACACATTACACGTCGAAGTTTTCATCCACAAACACAAGGTCAAACGAGTCCTAGTAAATGGTGGAGCTAGGTTGAACATATGTTCTTTAAAAATTTTCAAGCACAAGGCTTCTCTAATTCATGTGTAGATGCCACTAAAATTATTGTAATCAAAGCATATGATGACGAGGAGTGTTCTTCTAAGGGAATTGTCACACTCCCTATTCATGTTAGGTCAACAATCATAGATACCACATGCCAAGTTCTTGATCTTGAATTTCCTTACAACATCATTCTTTTTCGGCCTTGGATTCACAAATTGAAGGTCATACCCTCCACATATCACCAATGTATGAAGTTCCTTATAATGGCACTGAGTTTACCATAACTGGTGATCTTGATCCCTTTCAATATTGCACAACTTAAGAGGCATTTTTGAACATCAAGTGCCTATTAATCATGAAGATTTGACATCCACCTCATCCCAATATGTCGATCAGTCTACACTCACCAAATTATCCACTCCCATTGCTTCAACCTCCACCCCACCATCCACTTCCACCATTCCAACCATCGATCCAAATATCAAGATCCAGGACACAGGATGTGGAGAGTATTAACTGAATACCACTTATTACATCTCACAATTTCCCAAGTCTCTAAAAGTTTATGGAAGACCATGCTTCAGATTGGAACCTAAGGTCAAGTCTTTAAATTTCCTCCCACTACCACCTTCACAAAATGGGGAGAGGTAAACAAGGAAGATATAGATGACATTTCAGCCTAGATTTACAAAGACAAGAAAGATATGCTACCCTTACCAATACAAAAATATGGCAAAGGCTTTGAGATAATGAAGGAAAAAGGCTATGATGGAATCAATGGTCTTGATATAAACAAAAATGGAAGAAGAGAACCTTTAATTTCATTGACAAGACCAAAAAATCAAGGGTTAGGGTTTAATCCAATCACGATTGATGCTCCATGTACTCTTGTGATTTCTAGTAAGGACGTAAGTGCTTCTAAAAATGTTGAGATATCTGATGAATCCTATACTTAAACTAACTCCCATGAATGGGAATATGGTTTTTAAATATCCCTTAGTGACTATGATCTTGAAGAAATGTTTATAGAACCAGACGAGCCTTCTTTTAAGGAAAGATTCAGACAAATTTTTAAAATTGGTTCATCCCAAGATCCTTCTAATGACAATTCTAAAATCCTACCACTTGATTCTTCTGACTCACTTTTTCCCAATCCTGAACTCCCCCATGAGCCTGATTTGCTTAAGATCATTGAGGATGAATATTGGATGGAATCCTCCTAGGATCCTTAAGATACTTTTGTCTTTACCCTTTCGGCCTCCATTTGCATGCTCTCAATGTCCTCTCCACCTTTTGTTAACACTGATAATGGCATCCCCCTCATATACCCACAACTCATTGATTGGGATCAATGAGACCCCCCTATCATGGATACTTTTGAGAATGACGAAGCCATTTCCAAATTCATGGGACTACGTGACAGAATACTAGGCGGGGACCATAAAGCTAGGTTTACTATAGATCTTAATTTTGCATCATATTTTAGAGAAACTGTGCAACCCTCTAGTCACAAAAGTAATAAAAATAAAACAAAAAAATGACATGTCTTTAGCTGAAAACTATAAGGCGCCTTCTGGTGACACAAAAGTAAAAATAAAGGATGTATTCAAGCGTGAAAACCTCTTTGAGGCGCCTAAGGATGGAGGGTTGGACTTTCTCCCCGTTACTCAAGAGATCGGCCATGCTAATTGAAGATACCATAGAAGTCACTACAGGCACAATGGAAAATCCCTAAATGATTCTCCTAGCAGTATCATTAATAAACAAGGAAAAGCCCTATTTTCGAGAATTCTTCATAGAACATTAGGTGAACTTTGCTTGGTCATATGCAGACATGCTAGGACTAGATCCAGCATTAGTGTTACATAGTTTTCCCTTATTATACACACATAAATTTGGCGCCCACTATGGGGCCTAGCCCTGTTTTTAACATTTTCTAGCAAGTTCTTGTTTAGGACATTTCCTTTTTTGGTGAGTTTAGGACATTTGCATGTTATTTATTCATCATTCCTTGTTCATTTCATTTCATTTGTTTATTAAGGTTTTGATTACCAAAGTGGGATTTGACCAAGGAAAATCCCTATACTCTAACCCTTAACCATTCTTCCCCTTTTGCATGTGTTTTTGTAGACTTTTGTATGCAGATTTGTCAAGCAATTAGGTATTGAAAAGTGGACAAAAATTCAACTAGACCCTATTTCAAGCTTGGAAACAACCTACAATTAGTTTTTTACAAATTTGACTCTATCAACCTGACAAGAAGACAAGTGCAGATTTAGAGCTACAGAATTGACCTTTAATTTTATAGATTTTTGGAGGAATTTTGCCATCAGTGGTGAATGATTCCCACCTTAGGGTTGAAAAAGTTGATTTTGTCATAATCCAATTCTCGACTGTTGGAAAGTGTAACTATGGAAATTTAGATGGGGTTAGCTTATTAAATAATAAACATCAAAAATCCAAAGAGGCTATAAAGAACAATGGAAAATCAAAACAAAGAATGATTATACCTTCCTTTCCTTCCATGCTTCACCTTCATAGCACCTTCTAGTTTGCAGTAAGTCAATGAAGCCCTCGGATTTCAAATTGAGCAACCTATAATAATGCCAAAGCCCTATGCAAATGTTGAAGGATTTGATAAAATTATGCCTATGTTTATGACAATATGATAAATGAAAATAATGACTATAATGCCTATATTAAAAATGACGAGGTGGATCCAATCCTAAATTATGAGTAAAATTGACATTTTATAGAAAACACAATTTTAAACAGACAGACGAGATCGACTCTTGACAGAAACCTAAAATTAGAGGTTAAGATTTTATTTGATAATCCTTAATCGGGTTAGGGAAAATTCATTAATTGAATGGTCAAGATAATATCTCAGATAATTGGATTGACAGTGGAGAATAAATGAGATAAACTAATTAGAAAATAAGGATTTTCAAAAATCAAGAAGATAAAGACTGCCTGATTTGTGAGATTCGAAAAATCAAGAAGATAAGAGTTGGACTGAAGATCAGATTTGGAAAATCAAGAATCTGCCCGATTACTTGATTTTTGGAAGATTAGTTACTATTTTGAATTAAATTAATTCAAAATAATGATTTTGTAAGACAATAAATAATCTTTTTTAGATTATTTACCAAAATGGACTGATAGTTAAGAAAGTGATGACATTTTAAATAATTTCATTTATTTAAAATGAGAGGAATATTAATTTTGACAATTAAATAATTAAAGATAATTATTTAATTTAGCGATAAGATTAATTAATTAAATAAATTAATGAATTCATTTAATTATGACATTAGTGACATATTAAATAAATAAATAAAATTTATTTAATAATCAGGAAAATATATGACAAAGGGTAATTAAATAAATTAAGAAATTTATTTAATTAAGGGAAGACTTAGACAATTAATGACGTATTTAATAAATAAATAAAATTTATTTATTTAATAATCATAAAGAATAAAGGACATGAATTAATTAAATAATTATGAATTATTTAATCAATAGTCGAATGTGGACCAAGGACATAATTAAATGTCTTAATTATGCTAGGACGAAAGTGGTAAAAATGAAGCTTGCAGGCCTAAGTCATTTTTAGGTGTCTACATTTTTCCCCTCTTTGTCATAATGTCGTGTGTCACATTGTGACAAAGAAAATAAGTCAAAATATGCCCCAGTGCAAAATAAGATGAGGAAGAATGATGAGGAGGGTTATGGTATGCCCCCTCGAGAGGAAAGACAGGTTCCACGAACATGGGTGTGCTCTCGAAATGGATGAGAAGACTAGAATATGTAGAGACAAAGAAATGTTAGTGCAAAAGATATGGATGATGATATGGATGCAATGCCTATATAAGATGAGTGAGAGAAGATGACAAGACTAAAGAAGATGCATATTAGTTCCTAAACCTTCAAAGCCTGACAATGGGACTTTAATATTTATTTCTCTTAATCATCATTGGGTGGTAAAATGACACAAATGAACAACAAACACCATGATATGACGTAGACCAAGGTATGCAAGGTCATCCATTTGAAAAATAGATAGTCACAGACAAGGAATGTCCTAACTCATACTAAGGGCGAAGTTGCCCCAGTCTTTTTGTCAAGACAATCCACAGACAGCAGTCAAAGAAAATAAAATAGGCCAGGAGACGTCATCGCACCTCTAAATCCTTCATGGGACATCCTCGAGGTAGCTAGTAACATGACCACAAAGAAAAAATAGTAAAAAGATAAGACAAAATAGCCAAGATAGTCAAAAGATAAGACAAGATAGACCATAAAGATTAACAACCATTTTATTTTGTTTTCCAATGTTTGTTTGCTAAAGATTAATTTTTTGTCGATTTGACAGTTTGGACAATTTAAGGTTTTTTCCAATTTGACGGTGTTGATGGTTTGACAGAGCCTATTGTCAGGAAGGACACATCCTGAAAAAGGAAAAGGACATTTTGACAAGGTCTAACTCCAAGAAGGACACATCTTGAACAGGACCAAAGAGTGATGAGATTGACATTGTTTTGACTAATATGTTTTGGCAAGTTGACTAATATTGACTGTACGATTGATTGGATTGTGCTGTCTTATTTTGACCAATTTTGACATTGACGTTTCGAATGACTGTCTTCTGTCTGAGTTTGACTATGTCTGAATTATTTGACTAATGTGACGATTGTGACAAATGCCATGATTTTATTTGGACCAACCTAAAAGGACTGACCTAATGTCTCGGGGACTCATCGACTGATGGCCTTGCCTACATAGCAAATGCATAGAGACAATGTAGTTCGACTATGAAATGGATTGACTGACATGACTGAATTTGATTCCATTTTTAGGATTTTGACATTGATTTGGATGTTTTGTGTTTTTCTTCAGGATGTTTTATGATTTTTAGGTCTTTCTTCAGGACATTTTATGATGTTTTTGATTTTTCTTCAAGACATTTTAAGATGTGTTTGTCTTTTTTCAGGACATTTTATGATGTTTTGGATTTTGGCATTTAAGAGGATCATGACAAATGCATATGATTGATGCCTACACATGAGAATCCAAGGAAAAACATGATTGTGCCCCTAGTCAAGCTGAATACCAATTGACAGGTGATGACAATGTTGTTTGACGTGGGAAGGATGCATCCCAAAACAACGTGAGGACGATGATGATAAAGTGACGAAAGTATGGAGGTCTACAGCCAGGCCAAGAATGCAGTCAAGTGAAATTTTGGATAATGTGCTTGTATGTATTAGACTCATTGCATTTGGAATGACTTGGTTAGGACTAGATGGGATGATGATTATCCTTAGACCATTTGACAAGGGAAAGCCAAGATAGGTGACAGGCATGAAAGGATGAGAGGGTGGCCTTGGTAAAGGACGGGAGATATGAGACTAAGGGAATTGTCATATGATTTTCAAGGACTATGTCACATAAGAACAATGAGACTATGACAATAATGACATGACATTTCATGGAATAGTGTATGACCGAAGGATAGACATGTCAAGAGTTTTCCCAAAGCATGATTTGTGTGTGCCTATTTTATGTCAAGACCAAGATAGGTGGAAAAAAAATGTGTGGAAATGATGGGCTTAGATGGACATTAATGTAATGAGAAAGGCATGGGAAAATGAGATGACTTGCCCCCAAGTGTAAGAGTCCACATAGATGATTTATTTTACACATGACACCTGTTTGCCAGGTTTTCATTATGGTACTTATCCAAGGCGCCTGTTTGCCAAGTTTTCACCATTGGATGAAATTTTTCTCTTTACTATTTTCTTGACTTTTTTATTTTTTTGGTGTCACCAAGATGCCTGTTTGCCACGTTTTCATCAAGGTGACGATTTTTTTACATTTTTCAATTTTTTTTATTTTTTTCATTTTTGCAGATAGCCTGGATGCTTTTAGATGACCATTGACTATTCTGAATCCACTGGCGGTGTCGATGTAGAGATTGGTTCCATGATATGCCAATAATGACCTTGCTGAAGGAGTTGTCTTGTCAGGATCATAGCGCTTTCATATAACTGATTGATGTCATCATGGTCCTTTCTGGTACTAGAGTTGGCCTTATCAGAATACACACATCGCGATAAAGTGACATGAGAGTCCTTGCGGTAAAGAGTTGCTGTCAAGATGTGACAGATTCGTGACATGGAATTTTTGGACTTTAGATGAGATGTAGGATTATAACGAATGATGGTAGACGTGGAAGAATTGTTTGGAAATTTGGATGAATCATTTTTTATTTTCCAAACTTGGTATGGTGGATGACGGATTTTCAAGGGATGGTGTTCGGAACCAACAGTATTAGATGCCTTGTTTGATGACCATTTTGAAGGAGGTGGACATTTTTTGTATGTGGGAGTCCTCTTGTCTTGTGGCTCTACATTGTGGTTGACTTTTGTATTTGACTTGGTGTCTTTGTTTGATCCATCTTTCTTTGGGATCTGTTGTGCCCTTAGCACACACGCCCCGTTCAGAACAGGGACCCTCTTTTCTTTCGCCTCGTCGGGTCTTTTGGGGCCACCTCATTTTGTGTTCCCCTCTTTTTTGATGTTTTTCATGATCGATGTTGCTCCAAGGTTTCATCATAAATCGACCATGCCTCCGCTTTTGGTCTTTTGCTGCCCTCCGGGGCCCCGCGGGTTCCCTCTGGCTTTTTGGTTCTGGAACGGCCCTGGGCCCCTCTGGGCCCGGGCGTCCGGGGTTCCCTTATCGGGCTTTCCCTTTGCAATTGCCGCCCTTTACGGCATCCTCCGGGCATCAATCTTCCCTTTGGGGTCCGCCCTGCCGCCCTCCGCTTAAAGTTCATCAGGGATTTTCGGGACGGCGCCTGCCCCTTCAGGCCTCGAGCCACGGAAGTCTGATTCCGGGCTTCCGTCCCAGGTTCGCCATCTGCGACGACAACCCTCCATCAGCCGCCCGCCCCTCGAGCCCCCGGATGCTCCTCGCCGTCGCCGCTAAACAACACGGGATTCTTTCGGCAGCGAATTCCTTCCACCCTCCCGCCTTTCGGGCCTCGGGATGATATTCACTGTGGCCGTTCAAAGTTGTCAAAAATCAAACAACGGCCATCGCTCCGCATCCTTCCGACGTTGCCGCCGCCGCCACCGACATAATTTGAAATCCCACCAACTTTCCCGCGTCCGTATCGGGCATTTAATGCGGATATTAATGGTGGTTGGGGTATAAAATACCCAACCCGCCAATGTCATTTTCACAATCTGAATTGAAGCGAATTGCTAAGCCAAGCATCTGGAGCCCACTGCGAAGAACACTGTCACGATCGTCACCCTGAGCATCACTCCGTGACCCCCCCAGTGGATCCTGCACCTCCCCGCTTAGCATTTTCGAGGTAGGCCATCCCCATTTTCCCTCCCGTCCTTTTTTCGTCATTTTGGAGGATTTAAACGGATTAAGTAATTGGTTACAATGAAACAATTAGAAGAACACTCAATGGCGCCCCTAACCCATGTGTTAAAAAATGAAAAATTTGGTGGGTTTACCCTCCCCACCGATTCGGAGCTTGCCCGTGGCGCGGCCGTTCTTCACGCAGGGCGACCAGCCCCCTCGGGCCTGGTCCCCCGTTTTTCCGTCCCATTTCAAATTTTGGTTCCACCGCTACGGGCGGTCCTCCTAACCGGGTCCGGGTCGTCGGGCTTCCGTCCCCAGAATGCCAGTCGCATTTCGCCATGCCAAACTGCCCAGGCCGCTCTACCTCCCCATCGGTAGACCTCGATCTCAGCTTTGCCGTGAGAAAATTGAAACTTAAGGGCATGACCTATGGTCGCCCCGGCCCCCAAATCCTGGAGTCCCATCTCTGAGGTTCCCTCTGAGGTCTGCCTTCTCTGATGGCGGGCGTCGCTTGGCATCCCGCACTCTGCTCTCCACCGGCGCTTCCGCTTTTGCCCCTTCACGGAATTGAGATTTTCATCCATCGTTTGTGCATCCAAGCCCTGGATGTCGGGCCTCCGCTCCTAATTATCTGTCATTTCTCAAGACCGAGGTCTTTCGACGAGTTCTCTTATGCCTTCCGACCCTCCGGGCCCCGACGGCTGCTCCGCCGTTGCCTTGATTCTTTTTAGAACCGCTCCATTTGCATTCCCAGGTCCCGGCTACCGGACTTCTATCATCGGAAGTCTGTGGATCCCGTACCCATGGAGTTTTCGCCCCGTCCTCCCGGTCGCCGGGCCCCAAGCTTCTGTTTGCCCTATGTTCTCGCCAAATCCTCCTCGCTGTCGCGGGACTCTCTGGGCCCGGCTGTCCGGAGTTCCGTTTTCGGAACTCCATGGCGGTTCTGCCGTCCTCGACGGCGGACCCCCGCCAACTTCCCACCTTCCGGGTCCCGGGACATTCTTCACCGCTGCCATTTCAATCAACGCAAAAACCCTGCGGCGCCCATCACCCTGCGTCGCCCCGGCCGCTTAGCCCCGGCCCTCGGGCTTCCGCTGCTGGATTTTCGCCCGCTGCCTGCCGTCGCCAGCTGTCATTTCCTAGCGGCTTCCCGGCCTAAAAGCTCTGGTGCCCCTTTAATCCATCCTAACGATCTTGAAATTTAAATCTGACTTCGACCCACATCCTAAAATTGGCTCTTCTCCATAATGGACCTCCTAAAACATTAAGATTTGGCCAAAGTGGGTCCCCGGGATCTTTCGGCTACGTTTTCCCTTCTAGGCAGCATTCCTGCCAGGGAAGTCTAGCCCTCCAGGTCTAGATTTTCCAAATGTCCTAAAACGAAGATCGATACCATCTATGGATAAAATTTATGATAAACTTGAATGATTATTTAGGTGTTATCTTTGAAATATGGACTAACATGAATGCTTTTGATGTTTGTTGCACTGACTTTTCCCTTGATTGCAGAATATATGGAATCGACTGCAGGAACTTCAGGGGGCTCCGCCGAAAAAGACAAGGGCAAAAAGTCAGGAAGGATCGCTCGGGGAAAAGAAGATAAAGATCAAATGAAGTTTCAGTTTCAGGGTGAGCTGCTCCAGCCAAAAGTCTTAACAGACTGGAAGGAGATTTCAGATACCAACATTGGTTAGCTGGACATAGATGAGTTCACTCAGAGGGTCAAGGTCAACCCTACAACAAAGAACACCAGACTAATAAGGCAGAGTGGAATCGCCAAGGCTGCCGGTTTTCCTCCCTTTCTCATAGCACCTGAACTAGTAATGGTTTGTCGGGAAGCCTATCAAACTGACACCAGGACAATTGTGGACAAGGAAGGGAACATCCTCGCCGACATGTTGCCAGAAGGAATCACAAAAATATTTCACATTCCCACGTTCCGACACATGGAGGTCCCCACGTTAGAACAATGCCAAGCGGTGTGGGATGCTAGTCCGTCAGGCCGCAAGAAGTTTATCAACCTCTACTGGCTTAAGGAGAAATGGGGCACCGCTACGAAGGTTCCCCAAGAGCTGTTCTGTAGCGATTTCCACGAAGACTATCATGACCTGGTGACCATGTTGAGCAGGGTCATGGGTCTCCCAGCAGCCGCCTACTTCCAAGAATGGATGGCCTATTTCATTGAGCAGATCCTGCGAGGGAATGAGGACATTAACAGCAAGGTCTCATTCGACTGGGGAGGCATCATCAGCAACTGCTTCCATGAGCAGTTTATCAACGTCAAGAAGAGCTCTAAGTTTTACATGACCTCATACCTGGTGTATTCCCTGGCAGGTCAAAGATAGTACAGCAGGTTGTTTGTAGTGCCTAATCAGGGGCATAAGCGAGGGCTCAAGCCATTCGACAAATACCCTCAACTCTAATACCGCAACTATAAGAAGGAGTACTGCTGGGTCAATGACGCTTTTACTGGCCATATCATCAGATTGATC
Source organism: Sequoia sempervirens (assembly GCA_007258455.2). NCBI lineage: Eukaryota > Viridiplantae > Streptophyta > Pinopsida > Cupressales > Cupressaceae > Sequoia > Sequoia sempervirens. The sequence goes on along the minus strand of VDFB02281492.1, from coordinate 728,882,113 downwards.
ACCAGAGACTTCGAGAGGAGAGTCTCCCGGCTTTCTCCTCTGTTTGATTCTCCTCCACAATTGGAAATTTGTTCTACTAAAGGGAACACACTCCTTGATTCTCTCCAACCTCTTCACCCTTGACTGTCCATCTCTCCAGATTAAATCCAGACCGTTGAATCTTGCCACATAGGATGATGCCTTGGAGAAATCTTTAAATACGGCCTCATTTACAACATTTCATATAGAGAGCTTAGAATAAGTACATTCTATAGAAATTTCATTAAAATTGTTATCTTAGCATCTTAGTATTGAGCATTTTAGCATTTGCATATTAGTATCATTTAGTTCAATCAATCATGGATTTAGAACTAACTACATCTTAATTTATGTAATTGCATCATAGCATTTCCATTATCAATATCATAGTAGCATCTTAATTTTAGCACAATCATCTGTAGCATATCATTTAACAATCAATCATGTAGAAAGGTTTATTACATTTCCAACATCTCTTTCTTTAGGTTGTCATTTGACAAGTCATGTGCATACAAACAATCTAAGAGCCATATTGACTTTAAAATCCTTGGAGATAGAGGACAATGGGATGAGTTTAGAGAGTTTTTTTGTTTCAATTCAATTAGATTGTTATTTGAATTCTCTAATATAATGTTTCATTGATTGTGTTGTATTACTTTCTTATGTACTCACATATTTTATACATACATAAATTTGGTGCCCACTATGGGGCCTAGCCCTGTTTTTAACATTTTCTAGCAAATTCTTGTTTGCAGGTTTGATCATGAATTTCAATGTAGCGCACCCGAAGCTTCTATCAGTGCATATGTCTACTCTTATGGCGAATCTAGTCTCTGTTGTAGCACATCTATCAACTCTTTTGGTGCATTCAGTTTTTTTTCTAGCACATCTGTGGGATCTTTCAACACATTTGGTTGCTCTTCTATTGCATACACGACTTTGGTTTTCATTTTATGCTTTCGAGAATAGTGCATTTAGGGTGTTTATTAGTGCATCTAGTGAATCTTTTAGCGCATATGGTTTTTGTTTTAGCGCATTTAGCTTTACTTGTAGAAACTTGAAATTATGGAAATTGATTCATGTCCTTCTATTTTGCAAGTACTTTAAACACTTTCAAAGATAATTATCTGAAACTACTAATGGTTTTTGGAGGGGCTAGAGTTATTTTTTCCTTCCTTTGATTAAATTAGACATCTAATTTAATTAAGAGGTTAATGAACATCATGTATGTTGTGCTTGTAAAGTGATAGGCCTATGCTCTTCCCTTCACTGGGTGACCAAAATTCCAGACTCACTCTTTCAATTATTGCAATAGCACCTTTAGAAGGCATGTCGTAGTGGGAAAAAGTACTCACCTAGGTACAGGAATGACCTAAGTGGGAATAGGTAAATCCAAGTATTCCAACCCACTATAATCAAACATGATTGTGAGGAAACTCCCAGTCAATGGTAGTGTGCATTGATAACCATCTCCAAAGCCTTTGTTCTAAAGGTTGGGAGGTCTCCTAAGGGATTTTATCATTTTTCTACACCGAACGGAAACCCTTACTAAGAACTTTAAGTGTAGTAGCCAACTAAGTTAGTTTCTGAACATTTTTAATATTCACAGTGCAAGGGGAGGGAAGAATCTACCCCCAAGATACTCACCATATAACTACCAAGGATTACTGGCCAAAAGTGAAGGAATTGACTTTTGGTTAAAACCTGGAAAAGAAAAAAAAATAGGCGCCCTCTAGGGGGTGACATGGTTGTGTGAACTAACGTAGTTTTAAGATGTGGGCTATGATGTTATAAATGACCCTTGACATTAGAAAAGTGACTGATTTGTTTGTCATTGGTTAATACCTATGGAAATCAAAGGGATCAGACTAGATCCTTGAACATACACGTAATGTTTAGTTCATAGGGTGAAACAACTATTTTACAACTTGTTGTTTTTGAAATCATTTTTTTCAAGAGATCATCCATTAAAAACACTTAATCCACATGGTCCACAAACAAGAAAACTAAGAAAACTTACTATTCAAAAGATCTTTCATCTAGAAAATACCCAATTCACTTAGTTGAAAACAAGAAAAACTTTCAAAAACTGTGACCATTTCCAATTTGGTGCATCCAAGTTTTTTCCAACACATTTGCCTCATTTTTCAGTGCATATAGGTTATATTTTAGCACATTTAGCTCACCTTATAGCACATTTAGCTCATATTCTAGTGCATCTAAGTTCTTTTTTGGCACATTTATCTCATATTCTGACACATCTAATTTCTTTTCTAGCACATTTAGCCCATACTCTGGTGCATCAGTTTTAAAAGAGCTTCTTGTAGCCAAGCTTATAACATTACTAGAGGCACAAGATTGGGAACCCAAATTTAAACAATCATGGTGGAATGATGCACATTATTGTGATTTTCATAGAAACAAGGGACATAAAACAAATGATTGCATGCAACTGAAAAATTTGGTGCAAGATTTAATAGATAAAAAGGAAATATTAATAGAGGGACCTCAAACAAATGTTGATCATGGAGAATTTAAAAACCCTTTACCCAGCTACAAAAAAGGGGAATCCTCTTCAACAAACACCAAAGGGAAAAAAGTGAACTATGTCTATGATTCTACCATCCTTCATATTTCAGCAGTTAATGATCAAACTAATGACATTGAAATCAATGACAAACAAGAAATTTTTGCAGCTAATAATTAAATTAATGACATCACAATTTAGCATGAACAAGACATTGTTACAACTAGTAATCAAACCAATGACATTGTTATAGCTGAAAATCAACTCAATGACATCACCATCAAATTAAATCAAATCATTGTTATCAAACAATACATGGTTGCCACTGATAATCAAATTAATGTCATCAAAATCAAAGAAAAACAAGACAAAATGCCAATAAATGTGACCACCAAAGCTCATTCTTGTTAGTTTTACGATCAGAAAAGAAATAAGCAAAAATCACAACACATGTATAGAGTAATGAACATAGTAGATACCCTGGGAAAACCCTCCTACTCAAGGGAGAAAAACCCAGCAAAATATATCTCCAATATATTGAATGAATAAGAGCAGAAATTTTCTTACAAGTTTGGCCTTATTCAAGGTTGACTTAATACAATGAATAATGTTATCACTCCTTGATGCAAGGATACAAATGAATGTGATTGTCCTTGAGAATGGTTTACTGCTACAAACTAATATGTTGCTAAGTGCGAAGTCCTTCTTGAAAGAATGTGAATTGAATATGAGCATGACTTGATGTGTAAATGACATATCTTCACCTTGTATATATACAAATTGTGGTGACCTCTTCTCTAGGTCGGCCTCTAGAGAAAATAGGAAAATATAAAATATAATTTGTACATCAAGAAGGCTGACCTGGCTTGAGCATCTTTTCATTTAACTTTCTTTAGAACATGAAGGATAACCTACCTTTAATTAAGAAAATAGCTCCTAAAGCTATAAAACACTAACACTCCCTCTTAGCTAGGGAGGTATTTTCTAGATATCCTCATCATGGAGTCTCTCAACATGATTCCCACAATGGCTACACCCATTTGTGGAAAGTAGTTCATCACAAAGTCTCTCAACGTGATGTCATCATGGAGTCTCTCAACATGACGTCCACCATGGCTACTCCCATGTGTGGAAAGAAACACATGTACAAGTGTCCATCATGGAGTCTCTCAACGTGATGTTGTCATGGAGTCTCTCAACATGGCATCCACCATGGCTACTCCCATGTGTGGAAAAAACACAAGTACAAAGGGTTCATCACGAAGTCTCTCAATGTGATGTCATCATGGATTCTCTCAACATGACATCTCATCTCAGTCTCAAAGATGAACAAGGGCTCACACCTCATATTTCTCCATCTCAGAGAAATATATACTACAAGGGCTTTCACCTCATATTTCTCCATCTCAGAGAAATATACACTACAAGGGCTTTCACCTCATATTTCTCTATCTCAGAGAAATATACACTACAAGGGCTTTCACCTCATATTTCTCTATTTCAGAGAAATAAAAAGTACAAGGGCTTTCACCTCATATTTCTCTGTCTCGAAGAAATATACACTACAAGGTCTTTCACCTCATATTTATCCATCTCATAGAAATATACATTACAATAGATCTTCATGATGATGTGACTCCCTTTGAAGCTCCAAGTACTTGCATCAACCTCCTGACCTCCTCATCCAAGGTTGCCTTTGTTGGTTTTTTAGACTCCCTCTGAATGTTATTTCCTCCTCTTTGAAGAATCTAATCACAATTTTTATAGGTTCTTCCTCTTCAAGAGATGTCTCCAGTGAATTTATGTGCCACCAACTCAATCTCATAGCTGCAAGCTATGTCTCCATGATCATCCTATGTGATTTACTCATAGGATGTATCAAGCTCTTCCTCCCTTGAATTCCTTATGCAATCTCTCATCATCCTTTTGCTCCTCAATCCGTCCTAGAAGTATTTTAGAGAGATTAATAATAGTTCATAGAATTAAACTATCCCGAAGAGAAATACCAATGCATACATGATTCACTATTTCTAATTGCATGAACTACATAAAATTTATTCAAAGGTATAGACATAAAATACTTATCTCTTTAATAGCACTCTTCAAATCTATTTCAAGTGTTTCCAATTTTTCTTGTGCATCCTTGTTGCAAGACCTGATTAACATGTGATGCCAGTATGTTGACTCCTCCAAGTATTAATGGTGTTAGCAAAAAAGGATCCTCATAGAGTGGAGAATCATCAACACTAATGACCATACATAGGTCAATCTACATGCCCAAATTAGTTCCACACATAGTAGTAATAACACATCTGAGCTTTTTCCTTCTATGCACTAATATTGATGTCTTGGATGTTCCTTAACAACAAACCAAAATTCTTCTCCTTGATGATGTCCCACCATCTATCAGTGCCTGGAACGATTTACCAGTGTAAGGAATAAGTACCAAGCCCGAATTTGTTCCTACTGAAGTATCACCTAGATGTGTCGAACAACCTTTGATGTATGATGAGTAGCTAATGAATATTGAAAGCGGCTATCATAAATAGAATGGCTTCTTGTCTTATGTCCGCTTAGTATGGGATATTGACTTCAGAGTGGGATGTGACAAACATACCACACCTTATTATCTCTAGCAACTATCATCCTCTTCTTTAGAGTGGCCTGATAATAATTTCAATATCAAATATAAGTAGCTATTTGTCTCATTCACCTTTTGCATCCTTATCTGAATATTGTTTTATCTACAGATAATGTAGATTTGTCTTTGTCAACACCTTCAAGGATATAAGCAGCTCCCGATAGTCATTATCTTTTATTATGTGATTGAAGATATCACCACATCACCCATATGTAATATTCAACATTCATTTACCCCTTAGAGATGTGATTTCTCAAGGAAGCCCGATACCAATTATAAAAAGAACCTCTTTATTTTGTCTTCACTAGATATTTCTTCTGTGTCTTTTATCGTGAGATTTTTCCCAAAGAAATTAATACTCTAAATAAATACACTGCTTCACCTTTCTCCATCTCCTAAATTTCCAAGCTGGCATTATCTTGTCTCTTGTTGATATGATTGACTGGATTTTTCTTTAATTGAAGCAGCTCCTTTGGTTCGTAAATCTCCTACAGACTACTTAAAAAATTCTAATCATATCTTTTCTTAGACCTGCTCTAATACCATGTTAGTTTTAGGATTAGAAATGCAATAAGCAGACATCACAAGACATAGAATAATGAACACAATAGATACCCTGGGAAAACCCTCCTACTCAAGGGAGAAAAACCCAGCAAAATATATCTCCAATATATTAAATAAATAAAAGTAGAAATTTGCTTACAAGTCTAGCCTTATTCAAGGCTGAATTAATACAATGAATAATAGGATCACTCCTTGGTGCAAGGATACAAATGAATGTGATTGTCCTTGAGAATGGTCCGCTACTACAAATTGATTTGCTGCTAAGTGCGAACCCCTTCTTGAAAGAATTTGAATTGAATATGAGCATGACTTGATGTGTAAATGAAATGTCTTCTCCTTGTATATATACAAATTGGGGCAACCTCTTCTCTAGGTCATCCTCTAGAGAAAATAGGAAAATATTAAATATAATTTGCACATCAAGAAGGGCAATCTTCCTTGAGCATCTTTTCATTTAACTTTATTTAGAACATGAAGGTTGGCCTTCCTTTATGATAGGTTGGGGTTGGATGAGGCACTCACTGGCCCATGCTCTGAGTCCTTGCTCCTAAGAACTTCTAGGTGTCTCTTCCACCTTGTCCTAGTGGTCTTTCCTCAGGTTTAGGTGCCACTGCTCCTATTGACCAACCCCACTATCAACATGCTTTCCTTCTACAAAACAAATCTTGGTGCTTTGCCACAATCTCACCATTGACCCTTATTCTTCCCTAAAGGCCAAATCCTCTCAACATCCAATTTGGTTCTTGCAGGGGTGTGTAAATGTTGTAATAGCTTCAATATGATCAAACTAGATTTTTTGTTCCATCACAAGACTCCAACTAACCATCGCTTTCACAAAATCCCTTCCTAGGGTTAGAAAGGCTACAAGCCTAAAGCCCCAATTAGGCCTCTTAATAGAGAAAAATACAATTTTCTTCAAAACCCACCAAAAGACATGGATTCTTCATTTGAGGTTTGTGATTCCCATACCCACACCTTAAATATTATTGAGGTTTTCAGCCTGTATAGGCTGTACACTGCTCAAACACAAAAATGGTTAAAAACCTAGGGTTTCCTAACTTTTCCAGGCTGATTTTGGACTCTCAAATTTTCCTCTCACCAAATAGATTGGTGGAGCCTCCTCCTAATCACCAAGCTTTTCCAAGACCCTCAACAAAATTCAACAAAAATAATTTCTCCAAAATCTTCATACCCCTGCAAGACATGATTCTTTTTCTCACTGCCTTCCCTAGCCGGACCCTGCCTGGCTCGCCTAGGGCAAGACCTTGCCAGCATCTCCTGCACTCAAAAAAAACCTAGCAACTACCATATGTACAAGCATGGTGTCTAGGCACTATTTCCAAAAGGTTGTATGGTTTGTATGGCTCTAGCACACCATTTCATAAAAACAGTTTGGTTTAGACCAAAAACAGGGCAACACTAAACTATTTACAAAAAGATGCTTAAAAATTATACAAGAAGCTATCTAATGAATTAAAAATGCTTGAATGACAACTACACTACATTTCATAGCCAAACAGGAACAAATCTAATCCATTAAAAAGCAATCAAGATGCAAAAATCAGGAATTTCTGTACATAACATTATTTTCTTCTATTTTCCAATATCTATACCAAAATGTTAAAACTTCTAACCATGCACCAGGATCAAATCATACCTTATATAAGCTCCAAAAATAGTTAAGAACCTTTGGTTGAACCTCTTGTTTACCTAATAACAAAAGTTATAATACCCACTGTGCTTTGCAAACCTTGGCAACTTTTGACAACTTAGCCAAAATGATGTTCTAAAACTAAGTAACTCTTGTCACCTTCTTTCCAACAAATCAAAAACATCCCTAAGCACTCAAAAAAATGGTCACATGACCTTATGAACAACACAACAAAATTTTGAACTTCATTCAAGACTTCAATAAACCTAGTATTTTCCCAGGTGCTCCTGCACCATTCTCCCCCTCTCAGCTCAAACACTAAGGATTGGAAGGAGAGATCATTGATAGGTTAATGCCCTAATTTTTGAATTCAGCTTCATCCACCCAAGTAGCCTCAGATTCATGCTTGTCCTTCCACTTGATGTGGTGTTCCATATACACTTTGTGTCTTGTGGCCTTCTTCACCCTTGACTCTAAGATATTTTTTGCCTGACATTTGGCCTAAGTAGGTATGGACATGTTGTTGATGTCCTTGAAGATCTCATTACTATCCTAATCTAAATCCTTGACTGTCCCCTTATACTTGATCAAATCAGCAACATTGAACACTGGTGAGATTCCTAGATCGGTAGGTAACTCCACCTTGTATGCATTCTACCCATACTTGGCCAATATCTTGCATGGACCCACTCTCTTCATCTGCAACTTGGTTGACATTCCTTTCTACAACTTGGACTTGTTTAGGTGGACCATAACATAGTCCCCTACTTGAAATTGCACATCTTTCCTTGAAAAATCTGCCTTTTCCTTCACTTTTTGTGTAGCTTCAGTGACTGTCCTCTTGACCTGCTCCTGAATCTCCTTCATGGCCTGACTGAAGTATTTTGCATGTCCACTCCTATTCTCCATAGATCCAAGGTCTCTGAGCTCACATATGCCTCTTGGGTGCATCCCATACACAACTTCAAATGAACTCTTCCCTATGGTCCAGTTTACACTATCATTATAGGCATACTCAGCTTGGGAAATAACCATGTCCCATGTCTGTCCATATTCCTTAGTTAGACACCTTAAAATATTACCAAGCACTATGTTAACCACCTCTATTTGACCATCGGTCTGAGGATGGTAAGCTGATCCAAATGACATATTTGTACCCAGTCTGCTCCATAGAGTCTTCCAAAAGTGACTCATGAACTTCACATCTCTATCAGAAACTATGCTTATAGGTAAGCCATGGATCCTTACAACCTCCTTGAAGAAAAGGTGAGCTATGTAGCTAGCATCGTGAGTAGTTTTGTAGGGAATAAAATGAATCATCTTGCTAAATCTGTCTACCACAACATAAACACTATCAAAACTAGTCTTGGTCTTAGGAACACCTACCACAAAATCCATGCTCACACACTCCCATGGTCTATTAGGAATGGGCAGGGGTTGATATAAACCAACATTGCTAGCTCCTCCATTAGGTTTCATACACAAAACACATTGTTCCACATGTACCTTCTAACATCTCTTGCCAACTTAGGCAAATAATAGAATCTTTGTACTAGCTGTAAAGTCTTATTTATGCCAAAATGCCCACTAAGACTGCCATTATGCTTTTCCTGAATCAAATTTTCCCTCATTGAACCTCTTGGAACACATAACTAATTTCCCTTAAACAATAACCCACTTTGCAAGGTATACTCTGAGTATTGACTATGGAAATGGTTCTTAAAGTTAGAACATACCTTATAGGCCTCTGAAAAAGTCTTCATCCTCTCCATATAGATCCTTGAAACTCTCTATGCCAATGCTCTTGAGTTGTATCTCTTGCACTGTCAACAATCTCCTGCTCAATGCATCTACCACCTTGTTCATTTGTCCTTTCTTATGCTTGATGGTAAAAGTAAAAGCTTGGATGTATTCCATCCATTTCAAATGCCTATTACTTAACTTCTCTTGAGTGTTGACAAAGCTGAGTACCTGATTGTTAGTAAAGACTACAAACTCCTTGGGTAGAAGGTAATGCTTCCATTTCCTAAGTGACTGAACCAAAGCATAAAGTTTCGGGTCATAGGTTGAATATTTCTTCTTAGCTTCATTGAGCTTCTCACTAAAGAAGGCTATAGGCCTGCCCTCTTGACTAAGCACACCTACTGCCACTCCACTTGCATCACATTCAATAGTGAACAACTTGTCAAAGCTAGGTAATAAGAGAATTGGTTGAGTTGCCACTTCTTGTTTCAGTTTCTCAAACCCTTTCTCAGCTTCTTGTGTCCACACAAACTTAGTTTTCAAACCACCCTTGATTGTCTCTAGAACTGGTGCACATATACCACTAAAGTTTCTTATGAATTTTCTATAAAATTGGGCCAATCCAGAAAACTCCTTACCTATGTCCCTGTGGTTGGTGTAGGCCAGTTTAGGATGGCTTCCACCTTTCTTGGATCCATCTTTAATGAGCCTTTGGACACTACAAACCCCAAATAGATAAGCTCTTGCTTAAAGAACTCACACTTCTCTAGATTGATTGCCAACTTCTCCTCTTGCAACCTTCTAAGAATTTGCTCCACATTTTTCAAATGTTCTTCTGTTGTCTTGTTGTATACGAGGATGTCATCAAGGTACACTACCACAAATATACTAGTAAAATCCTTTAGCACTTCATTCATGAGCCTCATGAATGTACTAGGGGCATTAGAGAGGCCAAATGGCATCACTCTCCATTCATGTAACCCATCATTTGTCTTAAATGTTGTCTTCCACTCATCACCATCCTTAATTCTAATCTCATGGTATCCATTCTTAAGATCCAACTTTGTGAAGAACTTAGCACCCCCAAGACAATCCATCAAGTCTTCAATTCTAGGAATAGGGAATCTATATTTGATTGTGATCCTATTTATTGCCCTAGAATCAGTGCATAACCTCCACTTACCTCCCTTCTTTGTTGCCAAAACCACTGGAACTACACATGGGATGATGCTCTTTTGAATCAAGCCTTGATCCAACAATTCTTGCACTTGCCTAGCTACCTCTAGGTTCTGCTCTAGTGTCAGTTTGTATGTTGCTTTATTAGGTAATGAGGCTCTAGGTATGAAGTCAATTTTATGACTTATGGCTCTCTTTGGTGGTAAATTTGTAGGTGTACCATCACTAACTATGCTCTTGTACTTATTAAGTAACCTTTGGACTACTTCTAGTAAGACTGTCTTTTCAACCTTGTCTTCCTCTTTAGGTGGCAACACAACCACATATCCTTCATTCCCTTGGTGTATGTCCTTAAGGAACTCCTTACCACTGCTCAACATGATGTTAGGTGTATTGGACTATCCTTCATCTTCTTCTGACAGTGACTGTAGCTTGAAGGTTCTTCCATCCTTTTTGAATGAAATAGAATTCTCTTTCCCATCATACATAACACTTATGTCATACTGCCATGGTCTTCCCAATAGTAGATGGCATGCATCCATGGGTAAAACATCACAAACTAACTTGTCTTTATACCCTCCAATAGAGAACTCCACCGTTACTTGCTCATTCTCTAAAACACTCTGCCCTTTGTTCAACCATGTGACCTTGTAGGGGTTAGTGTGGGGTACCTTCTCCAATTTCATTTTTGCTACTGCCTCCTCTAAGATTATATTATCTGTTGAACCTAAGTCTACTATGACCTTGCATACTTTACCAAGTATCTTGCACCTTACCCTAAAAAGAGCTCTCCTTTGTTTAGGTTCTTCCTTAACTGGTTGTTTGATTAAAACCCTGTTGAACATCAGATTTTCTCCTACCTCAGATTCTATATGACTGATCTCAGATGCTTTAGGACTCACGGTGTCCTCTTGTGCATAAGCCACTCTCTTTTCATTTCTAGATGAGGATGCTTTCTCCGGGAACCTATAAGCAGGATGGCCTATTTGATTACTATGATAACACTTCATGTTTGCAAAATAGGAATTGCTCCTGCCTGCTCCTCTTCCTTTGTTTGAACCTCCTTGAGGGCCTCTACCCCTGTTATATCCACCTCTTGTAGATGTTTCTCCTCCATGCTCAATGAGTTTAGATTCTCCTTGGTTTCTTTGATCATTTCCTCTACCTTGGTAGCCACCATGCTATCCTCTTTGATCTCTTTGATCTCTGCCTTTGCCTCTGCCCTTAGAAGCCTAATCTTGTTTCCTCTTGGTCCTTTCCTCAATCTTGGAAGCCAACTGATAGCATTGGCGTATTGTCTTGGGACTCAAAAGATCCATCTCCTCTTGAATGTTCCATTTCAAGCCATTAAGGTACCTAGCCACCTTGAGACTCTCATCCTCTGTCACATTAGATCTCATGCGAAGTTTTTGAAACTCCCCAGAGTAAGTGTTTACATCTTAGTCTTTCTGCCTTAGACTTTTCCTCTTCTTGTGTAGTTGAATCTCATAGTCATCTGGTATGTAGGCTTCCTTCACCTTACCAACCATTCCTTTCCAAGTTGATATGGGTTGTTTGCCTTCTTTTTCCCTCTCTGTCTGAATGAACTTCCACCATGTCAAGGCTGATCCTCTCAATCTTGACTTAACAATCTTCACCTTCTGTGCTTCAGTGACTCCATCACACTCAAAATTATTTTCCATGCCTTCTATCCAGTCCACGACTAAATCAAGTTCCATTTTTCCACTAAACAGTGGTATGCCCTCAAGTGCTTTCCCACTCAAAGCTTTCAATTCCTTCAAGAAAGGCTCCTCCTTCAAAATAAGGTCAGGTGTAGGGGTCTTATCTTCCTCTGCAATCTCTTCTTCCTTTGGTATTTTTCCCTCAAACTGTGCACTCCTCACTGCTTGCTCAAGTTGGGCTATTTTTTCCCTCAATTGTTTATTGTCTTCTTCCTACTCTTCAACCATCTTGGCTAGTTCTATATTTTTCACCATGGTGGAAGAATCACTAGACTCAGTGTCTGACATACAAGATTCTTTCCCAAATCTTTAGCTTGCTCTAATACCAATCTGATAGGTTGGGGTTGGATAAGGAACTCACTGCCCCATGCTCTGAGTCCTTGCTCCTAAGAACTCCTAGGTGTCTCTTCCACCTTGTCCTAGTGGTCCTGCCTTAGGTTTAGGCACCACTACTCCTATTGACCAACCCCACTATCAACATTCTTTCCTTCTACAAAACAAATCTTGGTGCTTTGCCACATTCTCACCATTGACCCTTATTCTTCCCTAAAGACCAAATCCTCTCAACATCCAATTTGGTTCTTGCAGGGGTGTGTAAATGTTGTAATAGCTTCAAGATGATCAAACTAGAGTTATGGTTCCATCACAAGACTCCAACTAACCATCGCTTTCACAAAATCCCTTCCTAGGGTTAGAAAGGCTACAAGCCTAAAGCCCCAATTAGGCCTCTTAACAGAGAAAAATGCAATTTTCTTCAAAACCCACCAAAAGACCTAGATTCTTCATTTGGGGTTTGTGATTCCCATATCCACACCTTAAAGATTATTGAGGTTTTGAGCCTATACAGGTTGTACACTGCTCAAACACAAAAATGGTTAAAAACCTAGGGTTTCCTAACTTTTCCAGGCTGATTTTGGACTCTCAAAGTTTCCTCTCACCAAATAGATTGGTGGAGCCTCCTCCTAATCACCAGGCTTTACCAAGACCCTCAACAAAATTAGACAAAAATAATTTCTCCAAAATCTTCATACCCCTGCATGATATGAGTCTTTTTCTCACTGCCTTCCCTAGCGGGACCTTGCCTGGCTCGCCTAGGGCAAGACCTTGCCAGAATCTCCTATACTCAAAAAAAACCTAGAAACTACCATATGTAAAAGCATGGTGTCTAGGAAATATTTCCAAAAGTCTGTATGGTTTGTACAGTGGAAAAGTGCTCTAGCACACCATTTCATAAAAATAGTCTAGTTCAGACCAGAAACAGGGCAACACTGAACTATTTACAAAAAGATGCTTAAAAATTGTACAAGAAGCTATCTAATGAATTAAAAATGCTTGAATTACAACTGCACTACATTCCACAGCCAAATAGGAACAAATCTAATCCATTAAAACACAATCAAGATGCAAAAATCAAGAATTTTTGTACATAACATTGTTTTCTTCTATTTTCCAAAATCTCTACCAAAATGTTAAAGCTTCTAACCCTGCACTAGGGTCAAATCATCCCTTATATAGGCTCCAAAAATAGTTGAGAACCTTTGTTCGAACCTCTTTTTGACCTAATAACAAAATTTATAATACCCACTGTGTTTTGCAAACCTTGGCAACTTTTGACAACTTAGCCAAAATGATGTTCTAAAACTAAGTAACTCTTGTCACCTTCTTTCCAAAAAATCAAAAACATCCCTAAGCACTCAACACAATGGTCACATGACCTTATGAACAACACAACCAAATTTTGAACTTCATTCAAGACTTCAATAAACCTAGTATTTTCCTAGGTGCTCCTGCACCACTTTAATTAAGAAAATAGCTCCCAAAGCTATAAAACACTAACAAGTCTAAGTATGTATTGAAGGGAAGTACATCTAAAACACCCGCTGCCCCATCAAATCAATACAACATCATAGACCAATTGCAAAAGATCCCAGCACAAATATCCATATTGGAACTTCTCAAAATTTCACCAGCTCACAAGGATATTCTGGAAAAATCTCTAGTGGACACTACAATACCAAATAATTTGGAAGTTTTTCAATTTCAAGCCATGGTGGCACATTTGACCGCACCTCATTGTCTATCATTCTCATAAAACAATGATGCATCTCTTACTCATCCACATAATTCGCCACTCCACATTGAGGTTATAATCCATAAACATCAGGTCAAACATTTTTTAATTTAGATGGAGGAGCTAGTCTAAATATCTATACTTTAAAACTTGTTTGTGCACTGGAATTTTTAGAAAATGCCATAGATGTTAGAATAAAGATCACTATCAAATCCTATGATGATGAAGAAAGATCCTCTCAAGGACTGATTGTCTTGTCAATTCAAAAGGATATAGTTTTCCAAGTTTTAGACAAATATTTGACATACAACATACTCTTGGGTCGACCTTGGATCCATGAAATGCAAGTAGTGTCGTCAATGTATCATCAATTCTTGAAATTTCCCTACAATGGACAAGAGATCACCATTTTAGCTGATTCCAACAATCCTCAATATTGCAACACTCTTAAGATGGTCCAGGATAATTTCTTACCACACAACAGGGAAGCTATCACTCCTAGTTCATCAAAAAATGAAGGTAAAATCAGTTCTTTGTCAAATCAGTATGAGAAAAAGGTCCAGTTAAAAGATAAAGGTATTGGTGATTCTACTTCCTCAAGAAATGAAAGTCAACTAAATTCTTTGTCAAAACTATTTGAGAAAAAAGTTCAGCTAAAAGACAAAGGCATGGGTGAATATTCTTTTGAGAAATCTTTGTGTCTCTCATAGCTGCTACCTTCTCACAAGTCATATGGACAGCCATTAACATTTAGACAACAATCTTCACAACCTATCACACTCTTTGATGGTAAATTTGTAAAAATAGGCACTCTAGTGGATGAATCTGAAGACAAGGGAATTTTAAATTAGTTGTACAAAGATGAAGAGAGTTCCCAAGAATCAAATTCCAATGTATAAATAAATCCATATGGTAAAGGGTTTACAATCCTAGAAAAGATGGGATATGATAGAAAAGGTCCTATCGGAAAAAGAAAAGAAGGCATTGTGGAACCAATTCAGCCTATCACAATCAATGCAAAGGACAAGACAGGACTAGGTTATAGAGAGGAAACAAAAGAAGATGCCAAGCAGTAGATTTGTGAGTGAATCCTCCAATTGTAAGCTAGTTCTGAAACTGATTCAAATGAATATGAATGGGACTCACTTTCTAAAAAATCTTCTCATGAAAAAAGAAATTGATGTGATACAAAGGTATGCACCCATATGTATGGAGGGACAAAGTTCTAGGTCTAGACCACTTGAATTTGGATCATTACATATCAATGACTCTAGTGAGGATGATCAGACTTTGAGCAAGATAGATCCTTCGAAAGAGAGTATGTTCATTATAGACCTTGAGGTATGTGCAAGATCATGATGGGCCAAAAAGTGGTGATATGATGGGTATGTGTAGGGTATGTGGTTGACAACTTTTTTTTACCTAAAATTGATGAAACAAAAAGAGTTTTTAAAGGAGATTCTCAGCTTTCCTCCAATATAAATTATGCTTTACTTTGAATTTAATAAATATTTATTATTAATTTTCTATTTGAATTATGAATAAAGTCTCAATTGATAGGCTAATTGAAAAACATATATAGCTTTCAAATGGTATCACATTTTTTGAATCTAAAACATGCATCACATTCTATGCTTCGCATACTATAGGATTAAAAAATTAAAAAAAAATTTATGAATTTTTGACCAAGTTAAGGTGGTTAGACATACAAGTTTTTATATTTTTTAAAAGTTGTAATAAAAAATTCATAATTAATTATTTACTTGGAAAAAATTACAAAAAAATATGCATCACATCGAGACATGAGTCCTCTACTTATATCCAAAATATTATAAAAAAATATTATCATTTTATTGTGCTTAGGGTGGGAAGACACCTACTTCTTATTTTTTCCTGAAATTTAAATGCTACTACATTGAAATTTCAAATTTTCACCGAATAGATTTTTTTTTAAATAAACCTAGTAGTTTAGAAACTACATTCAATTTTCTACATATTCTATTCTTACATATTTTTGAAATAATATAGATAACTTCTTAAATTTTTTATGTCAAGTTGCCTAACTCTTGATTTTTTTGAATTTTTTGCCACTTAAGGGCCTATTTTTTCCATGATGATCCTGCACATACCCCTCGACATTGCTATCAAACACTTTTACAATGTTGTCATCATTACACTTACCACCTTTGAATTAAACCAATCTGATGATTCCTTTCCTTTAGTACACCCCGAACTCATTGACTGGGACCAAATTGAGCTACTTGATATCCCTATCTTTCAAAATGATGATGCCATTGTCAACTTCCTTTGTGTTGAGAATCCCGAAACAAGTTCCACCAATGAATCTCATAATGAAGCTTCAAACAAGGGGAGTGCCAAATCTCTTAGCTACAAAATGAATATCAAAAATTGATCTAATGGATAAAACCATTTAATGGTAGTATTAGATCATGAAAAGGTAAAAAGAAAGAGCATATCCAAAGGTGAAAACCTCTCTGAAGCACTGAAGGATGGGAGATTTGACACTCTTCTAGAGAATTATCATGAAAGATCTTCAGTATTGGTTGAGCCCACACAATCCATCAACATCGGCACTGCAGAAATAGTATAGACCCTACATCTAGTAGCATCCATGACAGAGAAAGAAAAGCCAAGTTTCACCAAGTTCTTTGAAGAGAGACAAATCATTTTTTCTTGGTATTACACTGATATGCTAGGAATAGATCCAAATCTCATCATGCACCATTTATCTCTACCACCGAGAGTAAAGCCAATAAAGAAAAAATTGAGAAAAAAATGCATTCACATATTTCCCTTCTGGTGAAAGAAGAATTGAAAAAATTGTTAGATGTAGGATTTATCCAACCAATTGATCATGTTGAATGGATCTCAAACATTTTACCAGTTTCTAAACCTATTAATAGTATCAGAATATGCACGAATTTAGAGATCTTAACAAGGCTTGTCTGAAGGATTACTTTCCTTTTCCCAACATAGAAATCATCATGGATTTAACAATAGGGCATGCAATGTATCACTCATGGATTATTTTCAGGCTATAATCAGATAAAAATTACACCTACAGACCAAGATAAAACAACTTTCACATGCCCATGGGGTACATTTTGTTTGAAAATCATTCCTTTTGGGTTAAAGAACGTGGGGGCCACCTATCAGCATGCGATGATGACAATATTTCATTACATGATGCACACGTTCATGGAGGACTATGTGGATGAATTGCTAACAAAATAATTCACCAGGGAAGGACACCTAGAAATATTGGGTAAGATCTTCACTAGGTTGGAAAATTTCAATGTGTGCTTAAACCCAAAGAAGTGTGTATTTGGTGTAACATCAGCAGAACTCTTAGGCTACATAGTCTTAGCTAAAGGCATCAAAGTAGATCCAACTAAAGTCAAGGCCATCATGGAAATGCTACCACCCAAGAATATCAGCCAACTAAGATCTCTACAGGGAAGATTCCAATCTATCAAGAGATTCATCGTACAATTGGCAGACAAAATTCACCCTTTTACTCATTTTCTACATAAGAATGTTTCTTTCAGATGGGATGAAAAATGCGAAGCTTATTCTAATCAACTAAAAAAATACCTGATGATTCCACCTATCTTGGTACCACCAATAGAAGGAAAACCACTCCTTCTCTACATTGCAACTACTAAGGTATCTTTGGGAGCTTTGTTGGCACAAGAAGACTCTACAGGGAAAGAAAGGGTGATCTATTACATCAACAAGACACTAAATGTCTATGAACTTAATTACACATTCATCAAAAAATCTTGTTTTGCAGTAGTGTTTGGTACTAAACAATTGCAACACTACATGATAACACATACCATCAAACTGATAGCCAAGATAGATCCATTGAAGTATCTACTAAACAAAGCTAATTTAACATTAATACTAGCAAAGTGGGTAATGATATTGAGTGAATTTGACATCCAATATGTGGAAAAAAAAGAAATCAAGGGCCAAGCAATAGCAGACCAGTTAGTTGAAGCACCATTACAAGATGACCATCCCATGCACATTAAGTTTCTAGATGCAGATGTCCTCACAATGTCAACACAATAGTGGATATTATACTTTGATGGATCTTACACGCAACATGGATTAGGTGATGGAATATTTTTTGTCACTCCTTAGGGACACATCATTCCAAAATCTTACATATTGATGTTCCCTTGTACTAACAACACAACTGAATATGAAGCATTAAACATTGGTATCAAGGTAGCAATGGAATGGAAAATCATAGAGTTACAAGTCTATGAAGATTCTCAATTGGTCATAAATTAGGTTAAAGATGATTATCAGACAAAAGATGACAAGTTGATTCCATACAAGAGAATGGTGGATGACTTCAAGAAGTACTTTTTTGAGATCAAATTTGAAAAAATTCCATGAGTGGACAACAAAGCTGCAGATGCCATGGCAACCATTGATTCTCTTCTACAAATACCATAAAAATGAACTCGTTATGAATTCATGGTGAAATAATTGTTTAATCCAACCTATGATGACACCAAATCCCAAGTTGTGTACCACGTAGTTGAGGCTAACTCTTCAATCTATGGGAAGATCTACACCTATCTAAGAGACAATATCCTACCACCTAATCTATCTTGAAACCAAAAATGAAACTTTATCCATCAAACAACTCAACATACCCTAATAGCTGATACACTTTATCTACAAGGTCTTAATGGTACTCTCCTTCGGTGTCTTGAACGTAATGAATCTGAAACTACTTTACGAGAGGTTCATGAAGGTATCTATGGCACTCATTCAATTGGTCTTACTCTCGCTAAAAAAATCCTACGCTTGGAATATTATTGGCCAAACATGGAGAAAGAATCCTTTCAATTTTTCAAGAAGTGCAAGAAGTGCCAAGTCCATGGAAACCTCATACATGCACCAACACAGGAGATGCAACCATTCACATCAACCTGGCCTTTTTGTCAATGGGGACTTGATCTTGTGGGAAAAATTCATCCATCTTCCTCTAATGGGCACAAATTCATAATCACATCCACAGAGTATTTCACAAAGTGGATTGAATTTGTCCCTTTAACCACCATCACAGGTATAAAAATTACCTCCTTCATCTTGAATTACATTATCTATCAGTATGGCATTCCTAGCTCCATTCTCACTGACAATGGTAGACCTTTCAAAAACTAGGATGTGCAAGAACTTTGTGAAATATTTCATATCCAACATTGATTTTCCACACCTTACTACCCTCAAGGGAATGGCCAAGCAGAAGCCTCAAACAAACCCATCTTGAAAATCTTGAAGAAAACTATCAACGATGCTAGATGTGACAAGCATGTTCAATTAAACCCTTCTTTGTGGGAATATTGTACTAGCATCCACACCCCTACAAGAGCCACACCATATGCCATTATCTATGGATAAAATTCCATTTTACCTATCGAGGTTGAGTTACCTACACTACGAGTGTCACTAAAAGGAATCATTTCAAAGGAAGATTATTGAGTATCCAGATTATAGGAGTTGGAACTATTGGATAAATGCCATCAGCATGTTGTTAATCACCTGAAAGCCTATCAATAGAGAATTTCAAGAATCTATAATCACAAGGTCAAACCAAGAACATTTCAGGTTGGTAACTTGGTCCTGAAAGAGAATCCTCATAATCAACAGGATAGGGAAAAGAAAGGAAAATTTGAACCAAATTGGTTGGGTCCTTTTGTCGTTGTATCAGTCTATGGATCAAGAGCATATTAGTTGTCTACACCTGAATGGGACCTATTTGAAGAACCTATCAACAATCTTCATCTCAAGAATTTTTACATGTAACTCATCTAATGCATGGTCAAAAAGCAAAAAAATTCAAAAAAAAAATTAGAAAATCCAAAAAAAGCAAAAAAGGGAAAATACAAAAAAAGTGAAAAATCAAAAAAATCATTTCCTTGAGGAAAACCTAGAAAACAAGCATCTTGGTGACAACAAAAAAATCATAAAATCTAAAAAAGTGCAATAAAAACAAGTAGTGAAAACCTAGCAACAGGTGCTATTTTTGATAGATTAGCGTTTCCATCTAGTATCACATGTGTCACTCATCCTATTTTCTCCATCACTATACCTGATCATCTTGAGAACCTCATGTATATATCCGGGCATTGCGGTCATGTCTCATCCTGGCTTGGTTATCATTATGCATATTTCGCAATAAATGGTTGGTTTCTCACTGGGGGAAAAATACTGAACTCACTAGGGGAAATCTACTTTGAGCTTAAAACAACAAACAAACAACAGTCAGACAACATAGAAAACACAATGATCATGATAAAAACTCAACATTGAACATTGATCACAAATTTTAAACACTAGCCATCCAAATCAACAACAAGATCAGTTAAAATAAATCTAATTGGATGATAATCTTTTGAAGCATGGTTTTATCACTTTGGCATGAATGTTCAATTGTTGTATTTTGATTTTTTTATCATTTTTCTGGGGCAACTCAAGGATGTCATGGATTAGAGGAGCTAGGAAGGAGTATGTTTTTTCTTTGTCTATTGTTTGTGAGTTAATCATTACTACTATGAAAATTGTCACGGGACATGCTCTACAAAGTATCATTGATGACATTCCAAATTTTCATAGGAAAATGATTAAATATTGTCTATTTTACACAAGAAATACTCAAGTCATCTTAGTTCAATTATTCCTAGATGCTTGTATTACCTTGCAACATCAAAAAATCAATGGAAGTTGTACTCAGGTCATCATGGTTTAATCATACCATCAATGTTTGTACTAACTTTCAACATATTAAAAGGCTCAAAGATGATACCAAGCATGATAGATCGGCTGACAAAAGGAAAACTTTGCAAATTTAGTTTTGAATGGTTAAGATAGATTGCATCCATATTAGTTTTGCATTTGCATTTTAGATTTCTCCAAGGCGAGAAAATTTCAAAATGATTTTATCTCTCTCATCAATGGATTGAGTACATTTTACATTAACAAAAACACAATCATTTGCATATAGTTGCATAAGCATTATCATACATACATTAGGAAAGAATTATCATCATCCATCCATACATTAGATCATACATTTGCATTCAAAAAATACAAAAGTAAACTATATTACATCTCATTTGCATAATCAAATTCATCCCATATAGCATAAAAACATCATCCATAAAGAATATAACATCATAAATCCATGCATCATCATTTCATTAATGCATCCATACATAAACATGGCATAATCATATAAACATCACATCACATATAAAGTAGAAAACCAAATGCATTCATAAACATTCATCATAAAAATCATATAGACAACATATAGATCAATAATATCCACTGTATCTCATATATAATCTCAAAATAAATGTCAAGTGTACAATGATATCATAAAATTTCAAGAAGATACATCAAAATGTCGTAGAATATCACAAAGTCCCCAGCTAAACAAGTGAATACATCATCAAGTAAGAATACATCAAAGGTGAACATCAGATCTATGTGTTGCTCCTGCCTAGAGACTACCGGCCTCACTAAGCCTCCTGCTACACCACCCGATAGACCTACCCCTGGATCCCTGGGAGGTGGCCCTGTCACACCCTTTCTCATCATCCATGAGTAGCTCCAACCTAATCTGGCACTGGTAGACTGTGCATAACTGACATGCTTCTCTGCAAGCACTACCTCATGATACTGCAACCTATAATACTCAGCCTCCTTGGTGGAATGTCGTATCTCTCTGAGCATATCCGTTGTAGTGGTCCCCTCAGAAACTCTCTATAATCTCTCTAATGATTCCTCTACCTACTTGCATCTCTATCTTAGGGTATCTCTCTCTGTTGTCAGAGAGGCAATTTGTGCTTGTGCCTATGTCTATGACTGTGCTTGTGCCTATATTTGTGGTTCAGCATATGTTAGTTCTCCCTATAAATTCTACACATATGCTTATAAAGTAGCTATTTGTGCCTATTTTTGATGGGAGGGAAAATGAATCTAAATCTACTGTGGTCCTATAGATCTAACCCACTTACACATCCAGTATCGGTCTACCTCCACTAGCATCAACACCATCACCTCCATCACCCCCATCTCCCCCATCTCCACCATCTCCATCTTTTCCATCTCCATCCCATCCATCACCATCATCTCCCTCCTCATCTCCATCTCCCCTATCTCTCCTTCATCTAGGTGCATGTAGTGTTGCCCTTTCATCATCATCCATGGTTGGTACTAGCTCCTCTAGACTAGATATCCTCAAGAAAGGATGTGTGAAGAAATACTACACATAATCATCTGTCATCAAGGCATCAACAATCTTGGAATGGTAATCCCATATTTGTGCTTGTAATCTAAAATACTCCTGACAAGTGGCATCATAGGATAAGGCAGGTCCCCACTCTGGAATATCCTATCACCTTTGCACATACAAAGAAGATCCCTGTGGCATAACCTAAGCTCATCCATACTGTCGAAGCACCCTCATAACCAGGAATCTCTCGATCACATATGGTGTCCAATCAATTAGGTATCTAGAAGAGAACACATATGCCATCTTAATGTCATCATCTGGCTAATCCTTGGAATCCAAGTATGGTCACCATGTCATAGTCTCCAAATCATCCAGAAATCACCTCCAATACTCTAATTTTCCAAGCTTATGCTAGATAACTAGACTTGTATATCCAAAGGCATATGGTCTACCAACCAGATGATCCCTATCGGCCACCAGCCGAGTGACAACTATGTGCTCTCACGCCCAAATCTGTAGCAATGTCACCCTAGCTAATAGACTAGCTACTCCAAGGTATACCACCTCATGAAGATCATGATACAAGTGTTCCAACATACAAGATCCCTAGGAATATCTAATCCCCTATGCTATCATGCTCTCTAGAATCCAGCCCCAACCAACTGATAGACCCTTCAACCTATGGTTGAGACATAGAAAACCTCCAATGAATTTAGCTAGAACACATGGTAATGGTTGAAATAATGCAACCATCTCCTGCCATGGGATATCATATCCGCTAATCTTGTCATCATGGAAAATCCTCCACAATGCATCAATTCGTCCCTGTTCTATGTGATCGTAAACCACTAGCTCACCAACAACAGCAATCCCCAAGATATGATATACATCCTCTGGCATAACTATCATCTCACCAGTGGCTAAATGAAATTTGTTGTGGTCACTATGCCACCTATCAGGTAGAGCAGTCAGAAGTCCCCTGTTGATTCTATACGAGGGAATATCAATCAAATAAGTCAACCCACATCACCCAATCAGATATAAATCATCCTGTACCATCTATGGAATCATGTCTGAGGTCTTTGGGAAGTGCTCCCGAGACTGGAGAACTCTAAAATCCTCCTATAATCATAACATATCGCAAATTAGCATCTTATCAAATAACCTATCAATCAATCTAATAAGCTCAAATGAGATTTTGATTAAATCTCATAGATTGTATATTATTGATCCTCACCTATCATGGGATCAAGCATTATCTATCCTATCACTTATTCTCACCTATCATGAGATCAATAAATCAACATCATCAGATATCATCAAATCATCGATTGACACAATCATCAAACATCAAAATCAAGGAGAAACAGTGCTTCTATGCACTAAAATCATGGATGCAC
Source organism: Sequoia sempervirens (assembly GCA_007258455.2). NCBI lineage: Eukaryota > Viridiplantae > Streptophyta > Pinopsida > Cupressales > Cupressaceae > Sequoia > Sequoia sempervirens. Next base: position 728,858,317 of record VDFB02281492.1, on the reverse strand, counting down.
TAGAAAATTTCATCAATGCACCAAAACAGGGTCCCTATGCATCAAAATACCAAATACGCTACAACATTTAGTATATGCATTATTTCATAACATAAATGCACTCAAACATTATATGTGCCAAAACATATCATAAATGTGCTATTCTATGATCTTTATGTGCTAAAACACTACATGCGCTAAAATATTCTATGGATGCACTAAAAAACTTCATCTATGCGCTAAAACTTTTGATGCACTAAATCATTAACTCTATGTGCTAACAAATTCAATCAATGCACAAAATTACTTGATGCACTAAAATAGAAACCTAATGCACTAAAGTAGAGCTCATATGTGCTCAAAATGCAAAAATAGAATTTCAAACACATGCAAAGCATAGGAAAAAAAATTCAAAATTCACGAAGCAGTTTCTCAGGGTATGTAACGGAGGTCCATATGCAGTTGGGCGGTTGTGACATCAAACTCGCTTGAATCAGTGGGTTTGGAATGGGATCACCATTTTACTCCATGTTGTCAATCAACTCAATCTCCAAAATTCAAATGAATCAAATGAGCTCCTTCTCACATCTTTTTACCTTTTAAAGGGGTAATTAAATGGGATTTAAGTAAGATTGTTTTATTTTTTTAAATCGGGGCATCAATTAATCAAATGGTAGGATCATTCTTCATTGTCAGGAGATAAATCATCTCAGCATCATAAAATTTGGAAATCATTAGCAAATCTTAAAAATTTCATAAAAAATCAAAAAATCCTAAAAAATTCAAAAATTCCCCAATTTATCTCCCGAGGGGGCATATATCCATCATCACTTGAAAATAAATGTCTGGGGCATATCAAAAAAAAATTCAACACCATCAAAAAAAATTTCTTTGAAGCAATGTGTCACAAACACATCACTTCAAAGAGGGGCAAAATGTATACACCTAAAATTGGTCTAGAGAAAATTAATTAAATACAATTTATTTAATTAATAAATCTTTAATTTTCTACTTATAAATAAATCGAAAAATTTATTTATATAGTTCACTTTCTTAAATTCTTCTTATTCTAAATCATTTTCTTCATGTTTTAATTAAATAAACAACTTTAATTATTTTGTTTTATTTAATTAACTCCCTTTTATTAAATTCAAATTTTAAATTTGAATTTAGTCACATTTCTACTAACTTCTCATCTTCCACCTTATCATGTGTCTCATGAAATTAAATATTCTTAATATTTAATTGGCATTTATCACAACAAATTATAACCAATTTTGAGACACTTGGCTTTCTCCTCCATTTGTTTCTCCTCCACACTTGGAAATTTGTTCTACTAAAGGGAACACACTCCTTGATTCTCTCCAACCTCTTCACCCTCGACTATCCATCTCTTCAGATTAAATCTAGACCATTGAATCTTGCCACATAGGATGATGCCTTGGAGAAATCTTTAAATACAACCTCATTTACAACATTTCATATAGAGAGCTTAGCATAAGTACATTCTGCAGAAATTCCATTAGCATTGTTATCTTAGCATCTTAGTATTGAGCATTTTAGCATTTGCATATATTAGTATAATTTAGTTCAATCAATCATGGATTTAGCACTAGCTGCATCTTAATTTCTGTAATTGCATCATAGCATTTCCATTATCAATATCATAGCAACATCTTAATTTTAGCACAATCATCTGTAGCATATCATTTAACAATCAATCATGTAGAAAGGTTTAATGCATTTCCAGCATCTCATTCTTCAGGTTGTCATTTGACAAGTCATGTGCATACAAACAATCTGAGAGCCATATTTACTAGAAAAATCCTTGGAGATAGAGGACAATGGGATGACTTTAGAGAGTTTTTTTTTCAATTTGTTATATTTGAATTCTCTAATATAATGTTTCATTGATTGTGTTGTATTACTTGCTTATGCACTCACATATTTTATACACACAAGTTGCATTAAGATCATTGCATTTAGTCATAATTTCATCTTGCATTCCTTTATTTGAGTGAACCACCTCAATTTTAGGGTTCTATCTCTCTTCTTTTAGGTGAAAGATCCTAAGAGTGCAAGAGAAGTCCATATCCAACCCTTAAAATTGATGGTTCACTAGCAACCAACGCAAGTGCTTTATTCGCAAAGCCACCTGGTATACCATCATTAGTGACACCCTATATATATTTAGCTTTGAAAATACCCTCCTCCGGTGTGTCAACACATATGAAGCACAAACAACCTTACACGAGGTACATGAGGGTATATGTAGATCTCATTCAAGTGGCCCAACCTTAGCTAAGGAAATCATGAGACTCAGATACTACTAGTCAACCATGGAGAATGATGCTCTTCAAGTTGTGAGAAAGTGTCATCAATGTCAAATACATAGTGACCTCATTCATGTGCCCACATAGGAGCTATGAACAATCACTTCTCCTTGGCCCTTTACATAGTGGGGACTCGACCTTGTGGGTAAGATTCATCCCACCTCATCTAACGGCCATAAATTCATTATTACTACCACTGATTATTAAAAAAATTGGGTTGAAGCCATCCCTCTCACCTACATAACCAATAAACAAATTTCCAAATTTATCCTTAATTACATCATATGTTGATATAGTGTTCCCCAATCCATCATCATAGACAATAGTTGTCCTTTTAAAAATTAGGATGTCCATGACCTTTGTGAGTGATTCCATATTTAACATCATTTCTCCACACCATATTATCCACAAGGTAACGGTCAAGCTAAGGCGTCCAATAAGACAATAATCAAGATTCTCAAGAAGACTGTCAATGACGTTGGCCATGACTGGCATCTCCAACTTAACCCAACCCTATGGGATTACCACACCAACATTCACATGCTTATGGGTACCAATCCATTTTCCTTAGTCTTCAGATCTGAAGCTATCTCGCCCATTGAGGTCAAAGTCCCCTTCTTAAGGGTCTCCATGAAAGGATTGATTGATGATGAAGAATACCGACAGTCCCGATTGGATGAGCTAGAATTATTAGAAGAACATAGATAAAATTCCTTGACTCACTTACAGGAATATCAGAATTGCCTTTGTTGAAGTTACAACAAAAGAGTTATGGTCAGAAGATTTGACATTGGTGACTTAGTCTTGATGCAGAATCCAAAAAATCAAGCTAACCATGAGAAGCCTAGCAAGTTCAAGCCTAATTGGCTAGGCCCATATGTCATCATGACATCCTTTGGTTCTGGTGCTTATCAGTTATCCACCCTAGAAGGTGAACAATTAATGGAACCCATCAACATTTTACACCTCTGCAAGTTCTATACATGGCTTCGGAGAGCTTGGCCAAGACCTTGAAAATATAAAAAAATTAAAAATATCCAAAAATCATTACCTTGATGAAAACCTAGAAAACAGGTGTCTTGGTAACACCAAAAAAAATTAGAAAATATCAAAAAAACTAATGAGAAATAAATTTTTCCAATAGTGAAAACCACTTCAGTGGTGCTTTGGATAAGTACCATGGTGAAAACCTAGCAAACAGGTGCCATGCGTAGACAATATTTTCTTCACCATCTACCCCCACTCCATCTACCTTCATCCATAATAAATGCCTAGTCTTCCGACACCTTCACAACTTCTGTTAGAAAATATTGCTATCTCTTTCCATGGCTAACAACAGTTGACATCATATCCCACACATTCGCCACCCTTTCATCCTAAGCACATCCTTTCCCATCTCATTCATCTTGGTTATTCCTAGACCTAACTAGGGGCAATGCCCTTATCACCTGATGACAGTGGGTCTTGCACATGGTCCCTTATAAAATTTCCTAAAAAAATCCATAAAATTAGAAAATATCCTCAAAAAATCCATAAAAATAAAAAAAATGTCCTGAAAAAATCCATAAAAATTAGAAAATGTCCTAAAAAAAATCCATAAAAATCAGAAAATGTCCTGAAAAAATCCCCAAATACAATGTCACACTCAGTCAAAGTCGATTCATAGTTAGAATGGTCAAACTACGCAGTCTCTGCGCATTTGCTACATAGGCAAGGTCATCATTTGATGTACCCCTTAGACCACCTAAGTCAGTCTTTTAGGTCTTTCATGTTAGTTGGTCATTTGAGTCCAATAATTTTTTTTGTCCTTTATCATGGCATTACTCAAACTAGGAGGTCTCTATGCATTTTCTATGTAAGAAAGGCCATCATTGATGAGCCCTCGAGGCCCCCTAGGTCCAATACCTTAGGGTTTGTTGAGTCAAGTCAAAACATATAGGTTTGTCTTCAATAAACGGTTAGGTAAGTCTAGTCTCTATCAAAATATGTGGTCTCTGAGTGTATGACATAGGCAAGGCCATCATCAATGAGCCCCTGAGGCCCTCTAGGTCTTATCCCCTAGGGTTTGTCGCATTGGTTCTCATCTCACTGCAGCATTCTAAATCAAACAAGTCTTCAACAATTCAACTAAATTAACACTTCAAGTGTGACATGTAGTCAATTCAATCATCTCATCAAACTTGGTCATAGTCTCATAACAACGTCAAATTGTCAATTCTTGGCCATCCTGCAGATAAGTCTTTCTGAGGAATGACCCTTTGAATTTATCTTTGCTTCAAGATATGTCTTTCCTAAGTGTTGACACTATCAACTTTCATTTTGGTGCATCCTCTCAATACTGGGGATTGACACTCCAACTATCCATTCTATTCAGGATGTGTCCTTCCTGAATTTGACCCTCAACATTTCTCACAAATTATCCTACTTGACACATAATTAGGATTTTTCAAAACTAAAATCCTGACATTAATAATCTTGACACTCTTGGAAAATACTTTGGCAAACACTGCCTCTACATATGGTCACATTCATCATTTTCTTTTTTGTCATGTGATGCTAGCTACCTCGAGGATGTCCTGAATAGGATTTAGAGGCACAATGACATTTCATGACTTGTCTTTCTTTTTAATGGCTATCTATGGTTGATTGTGATAAAAATACTGGGCAGTTAGGCTCCTGGTATGAGTCATAGTCATCCTTATTTGTGATTGTTTGTTTCACACGATGGCATGACCTTGCACACCATTGATCTATGTCATATCATGGTGTTTATTGGCCATTTCAACAATCTACCCAATGATGATTAATACAACATCTATTTGTACTTTAGCAAAATATTGAAGGATTTCTTTCTCTGCACTAACAACCATCTCCTTTCGTCTAACAGTTCTTCTTTTTCAGTCCTCTAACAATGTCCTATAACACACAAAATTACAACTACATTACCATATAGGAATTTGCATTAATATATAGGCTATCCATCCCAAATTCACATATATCCATTTACATATCATTTGCATACATCCATTTACTCATCATTTGCATTAGCATAACATCTAGGCACATTTACATTTAATACATCATAACATAAGGCATCATAACATTTGCATTAACATATTCCCATAATCACATCATCCATAATCATAGCACATTTTATGCATAATCATATTCTCATTAATAGTATCACATCCTATCATCATAAGCATAGTATCAATACATGGCATTCATTCACCACATCATAAAAGTAAAATGCATACATTATCATATAGTATCAGCAGGTCACCATAAGCTACATGAATATCATAAAGTATACATCATTATCCAACATTGCATCACATCATAACACATAGATAGAGTGTTATCATCACATCATAACGCATACATCACATCATATACAATGCATCATTATCAGAATCAGAAGCATAGGTCACATCCCATAAACATTAAAAATCATCATCTATAATAACATAAGACAACATATAATCACTACCAAAAATTATATATATATATATATATCTCAAAAAACATGTCACAGTACAATGTCATAAGGTATCTCCCAAAATAGAGCTTTTAGGCTCAATGGATATAAAATACAAGTGTCTACATAAATAAGTCAGCAGAGGTCTATCTCATGTTGCCATGATCTCTAGAACCTGAGTTGTTGCTCTCACCCTAGCTAGACTTGCTATGAGAGTGCATGTTGTGAGACCGACCACTACTGACAACCTCTGATGCACTAGGTGCCCGCCGCTCTGGGGGAACTGCCTCCTCATAGAGCTACCTATAATATGGCTCTCTGCATCCAATCTGGGCAACCTCTCTAATCATGTTAGTTGTAGACCCACTATAGGTGGCAATAAAATCTAGGCTCCTCTGCTCTTCCTGTTGTGCCCTAATGACTGTGGTGTCCCTCTCCATCTGTAAATTGTCTCTCTCTATCTATAGAGATTGAGCCTCAACCTCTAATGCCTATACTCTAGCCTGCAGACTCGCCAGCTCTTGATCTCTATCCCTTGTACCACCCCTGATGGGTACATCATCAAATCCCCCTTCTATGCCCAGAATCCTCTCATGAAGGATTCGCTCCCCCCCACCAAATCTCCTCCACCCTCCAGCCATCTAAATTTCTGAACTCTATATGCCCTATGATCATAATGAGGAACGTGATCCATCTCCAATCTTCAGACTTGAAATGTGCAAAATGAGCCTATGACTTGCCCAATTTCTATTTATAACCCCCCCCCAAAATTAGGGTTTGACCTAGGTTTTATAACTAGAAACACCCTATGGCATGTTTGACCGCACTTTTGACTACTTTAAACTTGTTGAAATTTGAAACCAACTTCGCCACTATGTTTTTGGCTATCAAATTTACTTATTGTGACACTTTCCTTATTTTATTGACACCTTGCCAAAATTTGCAAATTCTCTTGAGGGAGCATGGATCGTCCACACCTACACTGGGGCATATTCTTGACTGAATTTTCTTTGTCACAATGTGATAAATTGTATCATGACAAAGAGAGGTAAAATGTAGACACATAAAAATAACCTAGGCCTGCGAGCTTTATTTTTCTGTCTTATCATATTTCGTCTCAACATAATTAAAATATTTAATTATGCCCTATAGTCCAAATTCAACTATTAATTAAATAATTATTAATTATTTAATTAATTCATATATTTTATTCCTCTTGATTATTTAAATAAATAAATTACATTTATTTGTTTAACTACGTCACTAATTTCCCATGTCTCTACAATTAAATAAATTTCTCGATTCATTTAATTATTATTCATATTTTACTTTCTTCTACAATTAAATAATCCCCATAATTATTTAATTGTTCTTTTATCTTTTCCTCCAAATTGAAATAAAATTATTTATTTAAATTTTCATTCCCATTTTCCCACCAAATAAATAATTAAAAATCATTATTTACTGTCCTGACCCCACCACTTTTGAATTAAATTTATTTTTAATTCAAAAGGTCAACTTTGCCTCATAAATCAAATAAAAAAAAAATATAATTTTATTTTCCAGCAATCTCTTTTTCTATGCCCAATATTCTCTTGTCACATGCATTCTTGTCCATTGATTTAATTTTCCTAAAATTAAATCATAGCCCTCCATTTCAAATTTTACCCTAATGCTTCCCTAACCCTAATTGATGATTGTTACATTCAATCTCATCCTTTCATCTTAGGGCATTTCTCAACTAACAATCCTAGCCATTCATCCAAAATTGACTTTTCTATAAAAAGACAATTTCAACCTCATTTTTCATACTTCATGCTTGCAAATTCCTAAGGACACTTGCAATTGTTGAGTACAATCCTTCAATATTTTGGTAAGGTTTTTGTCATAGGTCATAGTTGCTCACAAAAATCTAAGGGAAAATAATATTTACAACAAAATGGAGAGGGTCAATGAGGGTTATTCATGGAGTGCATGAAGATTTTGGTGAGATTGTTCATTTGTTTATGCTTTTATGTTCCATTGTGCTTCATTGTTAGCTAGGGTTTATTTTGTTTATGCTTTATATTGCTAACCTAAATTTTTCCTTAGTTACAATCTCCATAAAAATTCAAATGATCTTCTTATCCCTATTAGCATATGACATGTAATCAGTTTGAATTATTTGTCAGACACAATAGAATTTGAGAAATTTTAAATACTTTATGCATTTGAGATTTTAAATTTAGTTTATGTAATTTAGATATGTCATGATTTTTGATAATTTAAACCAATTTTTATGGAACTTCCTCTAGGTTTACCCATTTCATAAGTTATTTACAAAATTTAAATTCCCACTTTATTTTTCATCCAATTTTATTTCCTGTTCAGAGATGTACTTACTTTTTTTATGCTTCTAAAAACCCTAACTATTGCTAAGTGTTCTTGAGCTCTACAAATTCATCTCTTTGGATGCTTAGAAAGCGAGTTGAATCATTTTTTATTTGATTGTAGCATTTAAAGGATGAAAAACACTTAGGACATGGCAAAAATCCATCCTTTTCACCATTACTCTTAGCTCGCATGAGCTAGAGCATGAAGACACCCATTTTTTGAGTTTTAATGTGGATCGTTGATCCTCGAGCAAAAGTATGAGATATGATGGTCACTATCCATTTGATCAATTTGAAAATATTTGACATGAGTTAAAAATATCTTCGGCTTATAGGATTAATCCATGTAGGATCACCTTTACAACTCATTATGAGACACGTTGTCAATGACATTACAAGATCAATTGACATCATTACTTTCCATGTGGTAACTTTCCATAGTTTCACAACATACAAATTAGACAACTAAAAATAGTTGGACATAGAATGCTGAAATTCCTTAAGATTGAGCCATGGGCTCTTGCTCTATGTACTGAAATTCTCAATTTTCATGCTACATTTTCCAAAGCAATGTGATCTACACACATGTCCACCTTGGTAGCTCTGATACTTGACATGTTTCCCATTTCTTGTGGTTCCATAGCATGCATGTGGGTCTTCCATGAGAAGCCTCATAAAATAGTAGAATCCACTAAAACACGTGTTAACCTCTCAATACATCTAATAGAACCCTTTGATGAAACTCCCTTAGATTGTGCTAATTGTCCATTTTTTGTAATTCCACAAGACACATGTGGTCCCCCTAGAAGGATTCTACAAAATGGTGGAATTCCTTAAGATGATTCCACGTAGCACTCATTTGGTTTGCATGATGGTCATGTAGCAATGAATAACCTTTAATGTGCCATGTGTCACCATTTATATGGTTCCATGGAAAAAAAATTCCTTTAATATTAAACCTTCTATGAAACTCTATAATTCAATAAAAATGTGTCATTTGTTAACTTTTCATTGGTTCTGTGAACCTTTTATTCAATAAAAAAATCCCATGGGAAGGACTTAAGTGGGGTCTACATACTGAGCATGGGAAACCTAAGGTTATAATATGTGCATGCATTTAAAAACACTGATCATCAACTAGGGATTATAGGGGCCAACTTAATAACAAAATCAGGAGCTAAGATTTTAGACCTTAGGGATATAATGAATTAATTTAGCTCATGGGTCCAAGTGGTAATATTAGGCATAAGGGGCTAGTAATTGAATGAATAAGTGACTCAAGGTTGTGACTTAATGTATTGGCAACAAGCAATAGGAGGTCAACATGGGAATATAATATATTGTAAGCATGCTACCAATACTTAGGTTTTTTAGGGTTTTAGACCTAATTGCAATATTATGATAGTATTAATATCAAACCCTAGCAAGAGTATACTCATTCAAAATTTGAAGACATGGGAAAAAGACTGGGAGCCAAAAAAATTGTAAAAATTACTACTAGTGGCTCCAATTGGGGATGCTTACTTTGCATAAGTAAGGTGAGAAACCATGATCTTTGGGAAAGAAGACTAATAAAGACCATTAAAACTAAAGCAAATAAAAAACCAAGAAAAATCTAGACAAAATAGACTACTCAAGAAAATACATATAATATATTATGCATGGAGAAAGCATATTTCAAGAGAAATGTGGTTTTAGGAACTGTCCATGCACTGGAAATTCCAAAAAATCACCTATAAGACTTTGAAGATACTAGGATTCCACACTATGTCTGTTGTTGATCATAAATGGTTTGATCCATAGGGCATCAAACTTTACATGTTTTCCTTTGTCTTGAGCCCTTCCATTCCACAAAATCACCATATCATATATTCAAAACTTTCTTGCAGTAGATGCCTTATCAAATAAATGCTTGACCTACTATTGCAAATTGATGTTTTTCTATTGTGACATTCTCCTTGTCTCATCTAGCTAAGTGAGCTGGTTGATTTTTTTACCATTGCATCATTTATATCATCATTATTCTCTTGAATAAACTTGTATACCTATATCAAGTTATTGATAGGCATTCTTGCTTCCAAACTATAAACTAGTTTATAAGGATATTAACCTATGGCCCTATTTATTGTCACCCTATCAACCTACAAGGCTTGTTTTAGCTTCAAATCCCAAGCCTTTTGTCCTTTTCAATCACCCTCTTAATGATCTTCATCAATATTTTATTACTTGATTCTACTTATCCATTTCCTTGTGGGTGATATGGGTATGCATAGGATACAATTATCCCATATTGGTTGCAAACAGTTGTAAATTCCTTAGACCTGAAGCACATTGCATTATCAAAAACTATCCTGATAGGTACTCTAAATCTACTCAAAATTTTGTTCATCAAAAACTCTATCACAACTTCGCTTGTAGCCTTCCTTGTAGAGATAGCTTCAATCCATTTAGTAAAATAGTCAATGGCCACAAGGATCCAACTATGTCCACCACTTGACATTTTAGAAATTTCCCCAATGAATTCAATACCCCATTGCTGGAATGGAGCTTCTACAAATATTGGTCTCAAAGGAAAGTTTCTAGATAATTTTAACTTACCTGAAAACTTCTAACATGCATCACTCTTTCTGACTAGTTTATATGCATTTGTGAAAATTATAGGCCACCAATATCCTAACCTTAAGACTTTTTGAGTTGTAGTCTTCACCATGTAGTATCCTCCACACACCCCACTATGCATTTCACTTAAGATCTCAGAAGCTTGGTCTTCATCCACACACTTGAGTAGAATCCCCTCTTTGCTTCTCCACCAAAGCTCATTTTTTATAATGACATACTTGATAGCATGTAGTTTTAATGTCCTCTTTTTATTTTCATTCATGTTATCTGGATAGAATATATTCTACAACTAAACAACTACATCCTTATACCATGGAGAAAATTCCATGTCACACTCTAGGGATGCTCTGTCTATCTCAACATTATTTATTTGGTTAGCTTCAAGATTTTACTTAGCCATGAGTTTAGCTAACCTTTTTCCTCTGACTAACTTTGTGATTTGGATGTCAATATTAAACTTAGATTTTGTTAATTTACCTACATATCCTTCTAGTTACCTCATGTAAAAACTTCATTAACTGCAACATTTGGAACATACGCAATAATAGTTGCTCCTACTAAATAAGATCTGAAATTCTTAACTACTTTTACTAATTTCCATATGCTTTATTTTATACCATATCATATTTAAGTTCAACTTCTTGGTGGGTTGTTCAAACCCTTAATTATTTTTCATCATTAGAACTATAGCAATAGTATGAAATGATGCAAAGGAGAACACTTGAAAAGGATTTGTAAAGTTAGGAGACTTTAATATAGGAGCTTTTTTTATTGTTTCCTTTATGCTTTGAAATTCTTTTGTTGGATCTTCACTCCAAGAAACCGATTCCCCTAGGTCAGTGATGGATCATGGGGGTCCAAACTAGGCCCTTAAGTGACAATTAAAATTCAAAAAAATAGACTTAGTCAACTTGACATAAAAATTTGAATAAGGTATTAACATAATTTGAAAATAATGTAAGAATAAAATATGTAGCAAATTGAATGTAGTTTCTAAGATACCATTCCTTTTTTAGAAAAAGGTAAATCTATTTGGTGAAAATTTTAAATTTCAATGTAGTAGTACTAAATTTTCAGGAAAAGATAAAAATAAGGTGTATGTCTGACCAACCTAAGTACAAGAAAAAAGCAATATATTTATTTTAAACTTTCAATACAAGTATGATACATTCCCGGATGTGTCACAATTTTTTTTGTAATTTTTTTGTATGTAAATAATTAGTTGTGAATTTTGTATTAAAACTTTTTTTTAAATATTAAAACTTGTTTTTTTTACCACCATAACTTCGTCTAAAATTTAAGAAATTCAATTTTAATTTTTGTATCCTATAGTATGGGAAGCATAGAATGTGATACATCTTTCAAATTCAAAAAATGTGAAATCGTTTAATAATTATAGATTTTTTTCAATTAGCCTATCAATCAAGAATTTACTAGGAATGTATGTATAAAATTAATAATATTTATTTATTTATTTCCAACTAAGGTTATCAAACCCCTAAAAATTTTGGTTCCATTTCTAAATTCTGTAAAATTTGGTTGGTTTCAAGTATATGGACTTCGGGTTTTTTCCACTATCAGTGTCTTTGGGTTTGTGTTGTCAAAGCCCTTCCTAAATAACCCTAAAGTTTTCATCTCTATCAGCGTTATAATCTATCATTGACTCCTTACCATCAGTTCCTATTCAAATAAGTTGTGACTTATGTCATTGAATTTGTTGTATTACTAACCCCTCATGCCTAGTTCTGAAATATATTTTATAAGGTTGACTGATCGGCCTTGTTTGGCCTTTACATCCTTTCAATAAAATGATTTTAAGTCTTTTAAGGCCTTGGCTTACATGATCCTAGGAATTCCCCTTCTTAAAACAACTTGCATGCACATGAAAAATTGTCCCACTTAAGTCCCACCTACTACTTTTTCCCATCACTCATCGTGGATAGCTTTGTGAATGCATGACTTGCATTAGTAGTGCACAATACATGTGTTCCTTTCATTATCGTTGGTTGTTTCATAATCGCTAATTGCTTTTAAATTCAATGTATTGAATTTGTGATGTGTGATGAACCTTTAAAATTCTTTGTGACTCTTTTCATCACTTATCGCCAACAATTGTGTGCTTACCTTTTTCAAATGGGCGATGAGCAATGAGATCCTCAATTCTAATGTGCCATTGTTGATACAAAGTGTGATATGGGCGACCCATTTTGTGCCTATTATTTTCAAGTAGGAACACATGGTTTAATCTTGTTCCATCACCTTTTCTCTCATGTCACTGACATGATCTAGAATATGAAGTATGAATCAGTAATACACAATGGGAAATGAGCATGACCAAAAGTGGGTTTTGTTTTGATGGTTGAGATTTCATTGCACTAGTGCTCACATCATTGATGGGACTCTAAAGAAGAAAGGAAAATGGGTGATGAGCGATGGAATATTTCAGAGAATATTCGTCTCACTATCAGCTCTTGGCACCTCATCAATTAAATTGAAGGAGCATAGACCAGGATGGTGATACATGATGGCTATCAGATTAGAGATGACTAATGAGATTAAATGGCGACATGGTAGTTTTCTAAGGATTTATTCCCATTTTTTATGCAAAAGTTATAAAAGCAAGGAGAAATGGTTAAGAAGCATCATTGATTATGTTTTAAAACCAACAAGATCAACAACCAAGATTCAAAGTTGAGCAGTTAATTGTCAACTTGCTCAAGCAAGCCTTCCTTGATCATTAATGGCTACATGCTCTAGTTTCTCTACTTAATAGAGATTTTTTACTATTTTTCCTCACCATTTGCAGCCATAAAGAGCCAAGAAATTGGTTTAGGAACCAAAGAAGAAGTGTGTGAGTCTGAGCCAAGTAATTGCAGAAATAGTGAAAGTTGTTTTCTCGGGTAAGTGGGTATTCATACTTTCTCTATTTGAATTGTGCATGAGTTGGCTTGTGAGTTTTAAATTCCTAGGGTGGTAAGAGTTTAATTGTTTACAATTTCTACTTGGTCTAGTAAAAATTGTGTGGTTCTAAGGGTTTCTTTTCTACAAATTCAATTTGAGAGCATGAAGCAGTGAAAATTTTCTTGCAATTGAGGTTTGCTAGTTCTTGTGCTATTCCCTGTGAGAATGAGTAAGCCAAGTGAGTCATTCCAACCAGTTAGAAGGTCTAAGAGACTTAGTATGCTTGAATCCCAAAAAAATGCATTTGAAACTAAACATGGCACACTAGGAGCTCCTACAATGCCAAAGGGTAGGAGGAGTGCCCATATTAAAACTAAGAAGAGTGGTGTCAGGAGAATTACCACCTAAGGAATAGAGTTGTTGTTCATAACTAGGGTGAGTCTGGTGGGAAATTTGATAAGTCTTGTTGGAGGAAGAATAATAAGTAACACAAGGCTTATGATTCTTATATGCAGAGGCACAACTCTTCCATGGAGTATTCGACTGGTCCTTTGAGTGATGAAGGAGATACTAACCCAGAGTACGACCGTTACCTTCTCACACTAGCATGTCGAGAGGATTTTGATGATGGATGGGTAGTAGCTTCTCCAGTTTCAATAAGAACATGGAGTGGGTGTGCTTACTATGATTCTAAAGAATTAGAGTAGCAACTTAGTTTTGTTTTTGTTTTTTATAACACCGCTACCACAATGGCGGGCTCGTCCTCTTCAAAAAATGTATAAGTTTTTCTCTGGGGTGCTGACATGGAGAATCATCTTTGGTCAACGTGGGCAAGAGATTTTGGAGCTTCTGCAATGATGAATGATTCCTTCTGGAAGGTTGGCTAGTCTTCTTCAATGAACTATGTGGAGTTTTGTCTTTTTATTTCCCCTACTTTGAAATGAGCAAATATAACCATTCAGGGAATCTTTGAAATTAAAATGAAACTGAGTGTTAAATATAAATGTGACTAAAATGGTAATTTGGCCTAAAGCTTATTGCTCCCATATTCTATAAATGGGAATTCAAGGAGTTATAGAGAGTTTGATTTTTGGGGTCTCAAATGGTCTAGGGTGGAAAACTAAGGTCATGAAAGAGCAGCTTGTAAATTCACGCACAGATGAATATATTAGTATGAAGTCTAGGGTATAACTTGAGTTGTAATGAACTTAATTAGTTTTACAATAGTAGTAGTATAAATGAAAATGCAAGTTTGAAAGCGTATTCTCTCCTCTGTATTTTCTCTTCTAGATTATAAATGAAATGGTTAAGGATTTTTTTTTTCTTCAATTGTTTTAATTGAATAAGTGGTTTTATCTCTACTTTAGTTCAAGGAATTTATTAAAGTGCTTAAATAAGATCACGGGTTTGGGAGGGAAGATTCTAGGATTGCTAAGTAGTTTTGTTTTCACCATAATGAGTTGAATATTGTATTGTAATATGTCAATAACCTATGAATTACTGAGTCAAATTGCTAAGGTATTATAGGTTTTTGCAAATGTGACTCCATTACCCAAAGACAAGGCACTGGTATATTTGTTTCGTTATTTTGAATGTAAATGAGTCAGTCCTACAATTGGCTAGGAACTCAAAATGAGAATGAAAATCATCTAAACACGTTCAATTACAACATGTCATTATGAAATATCATTTTATTCCTTGCTATAGATAGTAATTCACTTAAGGGTCATCTAAATCCTTGATTAATTTTATCTATTTGCACCTTATAGGAATATATATGTTTGCTCAAATATTCTTGATAAAATAGCTGAAGAATATCGTATGAACATAACAAGGATCACCCTCCTGGGTTTCATCGAGCCCAAAGAGTAGAAGTAAGCACCTAGTAACCCTTGTTTTTTGGCCAATCCTTACCTATGCTCATCATTGGATTGTGGAAAATTCATAGGCATATGGTGAGATAAAGTTTGGTTCTAAAAAAATAACCAATAGATTGGCAACTCCATTGGGGAAAATACACACGAAGTATGTATTTCCATATCATAAGTATTAGAGTTGGATAGTTTCATAAGTACAAGTCCATTTTCAATCTATCTTTGATATTAGTGAGTTAAATCTCAAAATGTTGCAATATTTTGTTGTGTTTCCCCTAAAACTAGAAAATGTTATCAAGATCTACCATAATTCCATGAGTATTATATAATTTCTCAATAGATGTGGGTGGCCACTCAGAGATCTCTACACCAGTATGCACTATTTAAGAGCATCTAGTAAAGTAGAATGAAAATTTGCTAAGAAAAGAGAAGGTAGACTTAAGCTCACATGATGAAGTACCCTGATGGGAAGCCAAATAGAAAATTTCAAAGGACTCTAGTACTATAGTGAGAGAGTCAAGGAAATTTTTTGAATCTGAACATCTGGTTCAGATTTTGAGCATTTTAACATGGAAAGGGTTGTGTTGTAGAGAACATAAAGGATTCATGTGTGACTCTGTAGATCAAGGAAGCTTGAATTAAAATCAACTCATGAAAGAACCTTCATATTGTTAAAGTTTATTCCTCTACAAAAGAGGTGGCACTCTATGCAAAGAACCAGATGGAATGGTGATGTAGCTTCAAATATGCAAAGATTTCTAGTTAGAAGCATAATTGAAAGCAACTACAACATATCTAGGTATTTCCCCTATTTTGGTTCTCAAGAAGCATGAATTTGTGTGAAAACCATGTTGAGTGACTTGGAAAAAAAATTTGGTTCCCTATTAAGTGAATTGAGCACTAATAAAAGGAAATGATAGTGGTAATTTTACGTATTTCTAAGATATAATGTGAAGTTTCTATATTATGATGAAGTATGCTTATCTTTAAAATATTCCCATTAGAAGATCCAAGGCATAGATGTATTTGAGTCATGCATTTTTAAAATCATGATTAAATCAAGGAGTAAGGTAGTGAATGATCAACTGTGAAGTTGATATTTGAAGTTTGTAAGAGGTGGAGGGAATGTATCATTCCTCTATATCTCCTTGTGGAATGTTGAGTAAAAACATGTAGAGCGTACAGCCTTTTTCATGCCATCAAAGAAATTTCTCTATAAGGAGATACAAGTCATTGAATTTTTAGTGTATTCAGGGTATTCAGGATTTCCCAAACCTTGTTCCTAATAATGTTAGGGAACATTTGCCAAAATTTACCAGGCAAGGTTTTGAATCAGCTTATAGACATTTGTATAATTTTATGGACTTAATGGGAGACTATGAGATAAATAATGAATATGTTGTTATGAAGCTTTTTGTTCAAACTCTAAAGGAGGATGCTAGAGATTGGTTCTCATATTTTCCAATATGTTCTATACCTTCATGGAATGAATTCATGGTAGCATTTATAGAATAGTTTGGTGAAAGGATTAATCTGATTTCAATAAGGAAGAGACTCATGGAAATTCAAAAGGATGAAAAGGAGTTAGTCCCATATTTTAATCTCATATTTGCAAAGGCAATAAGGGATATCTTGAAAACATGAGACTGAGTAATGAAGAGTGTTTGATTATATATTTGGGTGCATTTTATGAATAAATGAGTTATTTGTTGAGAGATAAGGAGCCCACAACATTGCATCATTTATATCAAATTGTCATGGACATTCAAAACAACTTGAGGTACTCAATGATGAAAGGGTATATGGTTAAAAGTGTTGGCTACTTTAGCACATTTCATACAAATGGAACATATAATAGCAGAAATTATCATGATAATGGTGCTTCTACTATTTTGGTTGGTCCATCATCACCCAATGCAACTAATATGAATCCAAAATTGAACATCAACAAATCTTAAGCAATGTTGATCAAATTTTTTTTGTTCAAAGACTATCTAGTATGAAAAGATATCAAGCGAAATTTCCATATGACATGTTTGCAAGGTTTTTAGATGCCTTGTTGGAAATTCCCAAGAAGTTCAAACTTGTGGATTCGGTGTACATTGATTTGTTCTATAAAAAATTTTAGCCAGGACTAAGTACCCTACCAAAAGAATTGAAGCCTCAAGGTTTTGATCGGATGCTTGAGTGGATAAGAATTGTTGAGGAAGCTAGGTGTGATTATGCACAAAGTATGAAATCCAAAAGTATCAATAGTGGTTGTCTTATTGAAAAGAATCAGAAGACAACTCAAGCAAGTGAAAAAGGTAAATCAAAAAATGGACACCTATCTTGTGGTATGGGTGAGGACAATGATTGTAATAAATTTATAGATAGCCCATATGTAGTTTAGTACATTGGTGATGAGGAAGAATATGCATTTTCAAGTATGGTTAATGCCTCAACACAAATAAATGGTCAAGGTACTTAGAATGAAAGTTTTATCTTTCATTCTAAACACTCTGAGCTTAGTGCATGTGGTAATGAATTTCTTTCAAATAATGATCAAGGGGAAAGTGATGTCTCTGATTACTTTTTCAAAAAATATAAATCTTTTTCTAATGATGATTTGAAAGCATTTTCTTTGCATAATTGATGCAATAATACTAATTCTCATGGGGTTTTTCCCTAACAAGTGAATGAACAAATTATATGTGATGGATACCTGGAGTGCAATTCAATCATGTCAGAACAAGAGCATACTAGTTTCGTGAATGATGATGAATTTGAAGACAAGAATATATGTCTTCAATATCTTGAGCATAAGCATGATGTTGAAAATGATGAAGATTGTGGTACTAACCAAAAGGATCAGGTCCTAGTTGTTCCTAATTGTCTATGTGAAGCAGAAGTAGAATATGCAAGTTTCTTCAAAAAAATGGACATGATTTTTTTTGACAGAGAATGTGTTGATGAGGAAAGGGATGAAGAAGCTTGTTCATTTGCTAATGAACAACATTTAGATTATAAGGAGCCCTTCACATTCGAGTCAGCATACTTATCAATCAATGCAGCACCTAAGAACCTTGCTATTGACCATGTTAATTCTTAATTATCTTAGCCATCCTTTGAAAAAAATTCTTTGAGTTGACTAGTGATTTAAAGAATGAACTAGAACATATTAAAAAACCTAAAATGGAAGTATTCTTTGATGCATTGGATGTTATCAGTAATGGGGTTTGTGGTAATGACCCTAATCTAAATAAGAGAAAAGATGCGATGGGTTTTGATGAATCAATTTTCCAAGGAAGTGGAGAATATGACAGTATGATTGGTTTGCATGGCTTTGATGAATGTGAACACCAATTTGAAAGGATTCTTGTATATGAACACTTCTTTTTCATTACACAAGATGAGTGTTTTCCTAGTGTGCGATAGAAACCAGATGATGATCCCAAGGTTTTATGTAGCTTCCTAATGATTTTGAGATATCATAAGTGGAATTTCAATATCACTCCAAAGGGTTAGAATATGTGTCCCTGGATGAGAATCCTAGAAAAAGTGTGTATGAGGTCATTCAGTTTGATGTTCAAACTAATTTTGGTATTAACCCTTATAATGTTAGTGATCAAATAGATTTTGAATGTTTTTAGTTTCCGATCTAGTTGGATGAGTATTGGGTGGAGTATGATGGTGATCTGAATAAGATAAAATGCTACATTGATTATGGATTCCAATTAATGTTTTATTGTAGTTTTTCATTTGGACAAGGTTAATGATGACAATGATAAGTTTAGGCACATGACGATTATGGATAATTGCACTAAGTACAATTTGATTCATTGGTGGCCAATTCATGGCAATGTATGTGGTCTTAGCATGATGCAGACATGAGAAAATAAAGTTTTTGACAAAGGAAAGAAATGATTCTAAGTTTTGGGGGCCTGAGGCAACCAATGTGAAGCTGAAGCCTATTGAACTACAGAGTGTAGGTTAAAATTTTGTATATCAAAAAAGGCTTCTAAGAAAATTTGAAGTGGGAATATATTGTACAATTTTTTAAATATTGTATATGTCTTGGTTGCTTTGGTTTGGTTCTCTTGCCTTGTCCAGGGAGGTCCTAGTTTTCATTTTCTATGCCTAGTCTGCTTCACCTAAGATTCTTGGATCTTGTTCTATTCTAGAGGAACAGACATCCCCAACAGGAGCCACTGATGGAACCCCTAAAAATTTTGGTTCCATTTCTAAATTCTATAAAATTTGGTTGGTTTCAAGTATTTGGAATTAATTTTTCGTCCACTATCAATGCCTTTGGGTTTATGTTGTCAAAGCCCTTCCTAAATAACCCTTAATTTTTTGTCCCTGTCATTGTTATAATTCGTTGTTGACTCCTTACCATCAGTTCTCAATCAGATAAGTTGTGACTTATGTCATCAAATCTATTGTATTATTGGCCCCTAATGCCTAGTTCTAAAATATATTTTATAAGGTCAACTAATTGGCCTTGTTTGGCCTTTACACCCTTTAAATAAAATGATTTTAAGTCTTTTAAGGCCTTGGCTTACATGATACTAGATCTTTCCCTTCTTAGAATAACTTGCATGCATGTGCAAAATTGTCCCACTTAAGTCCCACCTACTACTTTTTTTGATCACTCATCATGGATAGCTTTGTGAATGCATGACTTGCATTAGCAGTGCACGATACTTGTGTTCCTTTCATTGTCGTTGGCTATTCCGCTATCATTAATTCCTTTTGAATCTAATGTCTTGAATTCGCGATGGGTGATGGCCCTTTAAAACTCTTTATGACTCTTTTAATCACTTATCGCTAATAGTTGTGTGCTTACCTTTTTCAAATGGGTGATGAGCGATGAGGTCCTCAGTTCTAATGTGTCCTCACTGATATGAAGTGTGATATGGGTGACACCTTTCGTGCCTTTGATTTTCAAGTAGGTACACATGGCTTAATTTTTTTCCATCACCTTTTCTCTCCTATCACTAAAGTGATCTAGAATATGAAGTATGAATTAGTGATATGCGATGGAAAATGAAGACGACTAGAGGTCAATTTTGATCCAATGGTTGATATTTCATCATGCTAGTGCTCACAGTGCTAATGGGACTCTAGAGAGGAAAGGAAAATGGGCGATGAGTGATGGAATGTTTGATAGAATATGCCCCTGACTTTCGTCTCTTGGCAACTCACCGATTAAATTGAAGGAGCACATACTAGGATGGTGATACATGATGGATTTCAGATTAGAGATGACTAATGAGATTAAATGGAAACATGGTATTTTTCTAATGATTTATCACCATTTTTGAGGCACAAGTTGTAAAAGCAAGGAGTGATGGTTAAGAGGCATCATTGATTATGTTTTAAAACCAACAAGATCGATGGCCAAGATTCAAAGTTGAGCAGTTGATTGTCAACTTCCTTGCATGAGCCTTCGTTATTCATTAATGGCTACATGCTCCAGTTTCTCTACTTAATGCATACCTTCTACTATTTTACCTCACCATTTGCAACCATCGAGAGTTGAGAAATTGGTTTAGGAACCAAAGAAGAAGCGTGTGAGTCTAAGGAAAGTAATTGCAAAAATAGTGAAAGTGGTTTTCTCGGGTAACTGGGTATTCATACCTACTCTGTTTCAATTGTGAATGAGTTGGATTGTGAGTTTTAAATTCCTTAGGTGGTAAGAGTTTAACTACTTGCAATTTCTACTTGGTCTAGTAAAAATTATGTTGGTTTGAGGGTTTCATTTTTGCAAATTCAATTTGAGAGCATGAACTAGTGAAAATTTTCTTGCAATTGAGGTTTGCTAGTTCTTGTGTTATTCCCTATGAGAATGAGTAAGCCAAGTGATTCTTTCCAATTAGTTAGAAAGGCTAGGAGACTTAGTATGCTTGAATCCCAAGACAACGCACCTGAAGCTAAACATGGCACACCAAGAGCTCCTGCAATGCCAAAGGGTAGGAGGAGTGCCTATATTAAAACTAAGAAGGGTGGTGTCAAGAGAAATTACCACATGAGGATTAGAGTTGTTGGTCATAACTAGGGTGAGTGATGAGGGCTACACCACCCAAAACCCATAGAAATCACAACAATAGATACCAACATAGAAAATACAAGATAGAAAAATGACTCACTTTCAATTATTTTCTAAAAATGAAATTATAGATTCAAAGCTTACATGTTATAGCCTCATGGGCTTCATTCATTACAATAAAATCAACTCTGAAAAGAAGATCTATTATTCAGAACCACAATTTGCATTATCAAGGCCACCTTCTACAACCCCCACTTAACCCTTTTTTATTTTCCCTAATAACCACCCTAGAATGTTCTAGAAAGTTCAAATTTCAACTTTTTGTTTGGCGCCAAAAGTCTCACCGTTTGATTTCTAGCCTAGGAAGAAATTTTAATGAAATTTGCTTTTTAGATGACCAACTTTGTGGGGCCAAAATTTTGATTTGGGTATCTAATTTTGTATTATTTCATTTTATTAGAAAGCTCTCGACGAGATCTACAATGCATGAACCAACTATAGGTTGGTTTGGCCACTTTTTGAGCTATTTCAGGGCATCTAGAGTTTTATATCTAAATTTGAAGCTAAATTGGAGAAATTCCTCGAGATGAAAACCTTAATTTCTCCCAAACCATGTAGGGTATTGAGGTGATTCTTTCATGATCGAAAATTTTTTTCAGCTCTACTCCTTGGGGTAATTTTTCACGTCCATGTGAGCTCATTTTGGCCAACTTACTAAAAATAGTTAGTGCCTAATTTTTGTTATTTTTTATGCCTAACAAACTTATACCCCTTATGTTCCATCATAGAACTCAAAACAACTAAATAAAATAAAGAAAACATTTTTTTTGGGTGATGCAA
Source organism: Sequoia sempervirens (assembly GCA_007258455.2). Taxonomy (NCBI): domain Eukaryota; kingdom Viridiplantae; phylum Streptophyta; class Pinopsida; order Cupressales; family Cupressaceae; genus Sequoia; species Sequoia sempervirens. The sequence continues at coordinate 728,835,890 of VDFB02281492.1, read as the reverse complement.
GATTTCCCTACACCACTGGATGCTCCTGCATCAAACACCCAGGGTAATTTGAAAAGTTACCATGTCTCTTCTCAAGAGTTAGAGGGAAACCAAGATAGTTAACCTCAGCCTCAGATAACCATGACAAATATTTATCAAGCCTTTCTCTCCATTTCACCAAGTATTCTACATATTGTTTGTTTCTTGTGCTTCTACCCATAGGGCTATCCAATATTTCTTCCATCTCTTCCTTCTCTAAAGTAGGTGTTGGAATTTTTCACTGTTCTTTTATCGTCCCCTCCTCTATATCACCTTCATGATGCTTTGTCAAATTAGCAATGTTGAGCATAAGATAAATTTTTATTCCATTAGGCAACTCTACCTCATAAGCATTTCCTGAATCATGCTTCTTCAAAATTGAATGGTCCAAACTTCTTCATCTTTAACTTTTTGTATGTACCAACTAGAAACCTTTCCTTTCACAAATGAACCATGAATTTATCTCCTACCTGGAACTCCTTATACCTCCTTCTCTGATCTACCTAAGCCTTATATTGTGAGTTCATCTTATTGATATGTTTCTTCACCTCTTCGTGCAAATTCTTTAGGTACTTAGCAAAATATTCAACCTCAACACTACTCTTCTCCCCCTTATCCATCTTTCTTAATTCAGAAGCAGTTCTTGGACTGCTCCCATATACAATTTGGAATAGTGATTTTCTAGTGCTCCTATTGATAGAATTTTTTTAAGAAAATTCTTCATGTGGTATAATCAAATCCCATCCCTTGGGCTTATCTCCAACTAAGCATCTTAGCATGTTGCCAAAACTCCTATTCACCACCTTTGTTTGTCCATCAGTCTATGGATAGTGTGTAGAACTAAACTTCAAATCTATCTTTAACTTCTTCCATAATTTCCTCTAGAAATAACCAACAAATTTGGTATCTCTTTTTTAGACTATACTCTTTGGTAGACCATGTAGTCTCACCACCTCTCTGAAAAACAACTCTGCAATATGAACAACATCAAGTTGGTCTTATGACACGGAATGAAATGTGTCATCTTTGAAAATCTATCCACCACCACAAATAAGGAATCATTCCCTCTCTATGTCCTTGGAAAACCAAGAACAAAATCCATGCGAATATCCTCCCATGGTCTCTTAGGTATAGGTAATGGTTGATACAATCAAGTATTTTGACTTGTTCCTTTCGCCATCTAACATACTCTACAACTTTGTATAAACTTCTTCACATCTTGTTGTAATTATGGCCAATAATAATTCTCACTAACAAGAGCAATGGTCTTATCTTAACCAAAATGTCCATCCAATCCTCCACTATGCTTCCCCTTGATTATATTCTCTCTCATAGAACTCCTTGGAATACACAATTGGCTTCCTCTAAACAACATCCCATCTTGGATGAAGAAATCCAACCATCTCATCCTATCCAATGTAACAAGTTCCAAACAAGCCTTTCAAGCTTCTACAAAGTCTAGATCTTTTGGATACAAACTTTTGAGTTCATTGAAACCAAAAACCTTTATATTCATCTCTATCATCAAATTTTTCCTTCTACTTAAGGCTTCTACAACTTTTTTTGACCTTCCACTCTTGTACTTCAAAACAAAAGTATAACTCTACAAAAACTCAAACCACTTTAAGTTCCTTTGATTTAACTTTCCATGACTATTGAGATACTGCAAAGCCTAGTGATCAGTATATAAAATAAATTCTTTTGGAAACAAATAGTGTCTCCATTTATTCAAATCCTGAACTATAGCATAAAACTCTTGATCATAGACAAAATATTTCTTCTTGGTTTCATTCAACTTCTCACTAAAATAGGCAATAGGCTTACCTTCGTGACTCAAAGCAGCTCCTATGGCAGTGCCACTAGCACAAAAATCTACCTAAAAGACCTTATTGAAATCTGGAAGTTCCAAAAAAGGTTGCTATGTAACTTTCTTCAAAATTTAATAACTTTTTTCTTCTCCTGTAGTCCACATAAACTCTTTTTTATCCCCTCTCATCGCTTTAGTTAGAGGTGCACAAATACTACTGAAATCCTTAATAATTTTTTTGCAAAAACTTGCTAAACCATGAAATGAACTTACCTTTGTAACATTCCTCAGGGTAGGCCATTCAATGATAGCTTTCACCTTCTATAGATCCATTTTAAGACCCATTGTTGAGAAAACAAATCCCACATACACCAACTCTCTCTTCACAAAACTACATTTCTTCAAATTAATCAACAACTTCTCCTCTTTAGCTTCTCAAAAACTTTTTGGATATGCATCAAGTTCTCCTTCAATGTCTTACTGAAAATCAAAATATCATCCAAATAAATAATAACACTTTTTCCTAAAAACTCTTTCAATACCTCATTCATAAGTCATATAAATGTGCTTGGTGTATTGGTTAGCCCAAAAGGTATGACTAACCATTCATACAAGCCCTCCTTGGTTTTAAAGGTTGTCTCCCATTCATCTCCTTCTCTAATTTGGATCTAGTGATATCCACTCTTCAAATCTAGCTTTGTGAAGTACTCAACTCCACTCAAACAATCCATAATGTCATCCATTCTCGGCAAGGGAAATCTATACTTGATGGTGATCTTGTTGATGGCTCTACAATCTATACACATCCACCATTCCCCATCCTTCTTTGGTATTAGTAATGCACATGGAATCACACTCTCTGATCAATCCCTTCCACAACAACTCGTACACTTGTCTGTTCAACTCTTCACTCTCTGCTAGAGTCATACAATGAGCTACCTTATTTGGAAAATTGGCTCTAGGAATCAAGAACATCTAATGACTAATCTTTCTCACTAGAGGAAAACCTTCAAGTATGTTATTAGAAATAATAGCTTGAAACTGATTCAACAAATCTGAAACCTCTATAGGTACGTCAATAGTATCTTCTTTATCAATTCTAGGGATCAATGCAAACACATATGCTCATTCCTTGTACCTTCTAGGAACTTTCTTCCATCAACCAAACAAATTCTTGCATTACTGCATACCTTTTTCCTCTACCTCTTTCAGGGGCTTCAACTTATGATGAACCCCATCCTTTGTCAAAGAATAGGTTTTGGCATGTCCATCATGTATTGCTCATTGATCAAACCGCCATGGCCTACCTAACAAAAAATGACAAACATCCATAGGCATAATATCACACAATACCTTTGTTGGTATGTGGCGAATGATCATGCTATACTGTATAGCCCATGGTATACTATACACCCTGACATGTATCCTTGCCGAGGTCCAAGGCCGGGTTGGGCCCTGGGTGGGGGTTCGAGGGCGGCAACCCCTGAGAAAAAATTTCCTCCTACTTTTTTGCATCATCACCGAAAAAGGAAAAAATCAACGAAAAAGAAAAATCTAATTTTGTAGAACCCAAAATCTGGAAGCTTCTAAGCTTGGGCCCTGGGTGGGGGTTCGAGGGCGGCAACCCATGAGAAAAAATTTCCTCCTACTTTTTTGCATCATCACCGAAAAAGGAAAAAATCAACGAAAAAGAAAAATCTGATTTTATAGAACCCAAAATCTGGAAGCTTCTAAGCTTGATAAAAATGGGTTCGGATGGGTGTTACAGTATGAGGAAAAACATGATTATTCACAAGATTGTAATAAGTTTTGAATTGGATAATAAAATTATTGGATGGCTGCAGTTTGGTGGATGTAGCCCGGATTGGGTGAACCACGTTAAATTCTTTGTGTTATGATTTATTTTGTGTGTGTTTTAGTTTCTCTATTTATTAATTAAATCTGCATTTAATTGTTAGATATCTGCCATTTCTAACCGTAACAAGTGGTATCAGAGCGGGTTCTATTTTGATTATCGTCTGTAGGAAGGTCTCATAGCTGAGTGGGAGTCTCATGGTTGAGTGGGAGCAATGGTAGACAAGGGTAAGTAGGTTGAGAAGTTTAATGGAAAAAACTATCAGTTATGGAAGATGCAGATGGAGGACTATCTCTATCAGAAGGATTTATAGCAGCCATTGGAAGGGAAAACCAAGAAACCCGCAGCAATGTCTGATGAGGACTGGGAGATCTTGGATAGAAAGGCTCTTGGTAGTATTCGTTTATGCCTGGCACAATTGGTGGCATTCAATATTACAATAGCAAAGACAATTCAAGAGTTGATGGAAACATTGGCAAAGTTATATGAAAATCCTTCCACTTCGAATAAGGTATTTCTTATGAAGCATTTATTTAATATGAAAATGTTAGAAGGTGGGTTAGTTACTGATCAATTAAATGAGTTTAATACGGTCACCAGTCAATTAACTTCTGTAAAAGTAAACTTTGATGAAGAAGTTAGGCTCTTTTGATTCTGTGTTCTTTACCTGAGAGTTGGAATAGCTTGGTAATGGTTGTTAGTAATTTTGTTTCTGGCTCGAATACATTGAAATTTGATGATGTTGTTGGTGTTATTTTGAGCGAGGAAATCCGTAGGAAAAGCTCAGGTGGAACATCCACATCAGGCAGTGTTTTGAATGCAGACAGTAGGGGCAGAACAAAGGAGAGAGGAAACAATTCTGGAAATCGTGGGAAGTCACAAGGAAAATCAAAGGACAGAAGGTCCCAATCTAGAGACAAGAGGGATTGTTGGTACTGTGGTAAGCCGGGTAATTTGAAGAAAGATTGTTGGTCTCGGAAAAATAAAGAAGGAGACAAAAAGGAAGTAAAGAGGAAAATGTGGTAAGTAATAAATCTGATGAGGATGCTTTGATTCTTTCCCTTGATAATGTTGATGATTCTTGGGTGTTAGATTCAGGGGCTTCATTTCATGCTACCCCCCATAGAAGTTATTTTCTTGATTATGTCCAAGGGGATTTTGGGTTGGTTTATTTAGGAGATAGCGAACCCTGTCAGATTGTTGGAAAGGGAAGAATCAAGATTAAGTTGCAGAATGGGAATCATTGGCTACTATGTGAGGTAAGGCATGTTTCAAAGTTAAGCAAAAATTTAATTTCAGCAGGGAAACTAGATGATGAAGGTTGTGTTGTTACATTTAGTGACAAAAATTGGAAGGTCACAAAGGGTGTCTTAGTGGTAGCAAAAGGTGTGAAAGTAGGCACTTTATATCTTTGTACAGGTCATACTATTCCTTCTACTTTAATTGTTACGGAAAAATGTCAATGCTCAGGAACAGTTGCTGCAATTCAGTAGGTACAAGATCATATAGTTGATGTGGACTCTGAATCAGCACTATGGTATAATAGACTTGGTCATATGAGTGCCAAAAGTATGAAAGTGCTTCATTCAAATAATGTTTTACCAGGTCTAAAATGTGTTAATATGGATTTATGTGAAAGTTGTGTCTATGGAAAACAAAAGAGAGTAAGTCTTCTCAAGGATGGGAAGCAAAAGAAAGATGAGAAATTGGAGCTTGTGTATACGGATGTATGGGGACCAGCTCAGGTATCTTCTCTCAGTGGCTCTCTGTATTATGTTACATTCATTGATGATGCAAATAGGAAGGTATGGATTTATTTCCTTAGGTAGAAATATGATGTATTTGAAACTTTTAAAAAATGGAGAAGCTTGGTTGAGAATGAGACAGGTAAAAAGATAAAATGTCTCATATTTGATAATGGTGGTGAGTATTGCAGCAAAGAGTTTGAAGATTATTGTTCCTCTAATGGTATTCATAGGAAGAAAACGGTTACAAGGACTCCACAGGAAAATGGAGTGGCTGAGCGCATGAATAGAACAATAATGGAGCATGCACGGACTATGAGATTGCATGTTGGGTTGCCTTTAAAAATGTGGGCAGAGACCGTAAACACTGTTGTTTATTTAATTAATAGAGGTCCCTCTAATCCATTGGCTTGTGGTATTCCAGAGGAAGCATGGAAAGGTAAGAAGGTGAGTTATTCTTTTCTCACAACCTTTGGTTGTGAAGCATTTGCACATGTAGATTCTGAAAATAGAACCAAGCTTGATGCAAAATCAAAGAAATGTATATTTGTTGGATATGGCATTGATGAATTTGGTTATAGGCTTTGGGATTTTGAAAATCAAAAAATTGTGAGAAGCAAGGATGTTATATTCAATGAGAAAGTGTTGTACAAAGATATATTGCTGTAGCATGAGAAGAAAGAAAATTATTATGCAGTGTTGGATGATATTCCAAATAATGATGTTTCAGTGGTTCCTCATGCTGGGCAACAACAGCAACAACAAATACCACAAACTCCTGTTAGATGATCTTCAAGGATAAGTAGACCTCCAGAAATATTTTTTCCCTCTTTGTATACTATTTTATTAACTAATGCTGGTATACCATAATATTATGATGAAGCTATGTAGGTGGATACCAAAGTTCAGGGGAGCATGGAATGGAGAAGATGTTACACTTGCTGAATATATAATAAGGATTTGAGGTCAAAGGTAAGGAGAAACTAGTGTGAAGATTGAAGAAAAGTTTATATGGCTTGAAGCAAGCACCTCAACAATGGTACTTGAAATTTGATAGTTTTATGGCTGAGCAAGGCTACAACCGGTGTAATTTTGACCATTGTATTTATTTTAAGAGGTTGGATAATGATAGCTACATTATTTTATGTTTATATGTTGATGACATGCTTGTAGCAGGGTCTAACATGGATCACATAAGTGAGCTAAAAAAATAGTTAGCAAAATATTTTGCTATGAAGGATTTGGGGGTAGCAAAAAAAATCCTTGGTATGAAAATTTGTAGAGATAGGAAAAACATAAAATTGTTTTTATCGGGCTAATTATGTTGAAAAGGTGTTGCAGAGATTTCATATGGAGAATGCAAAAGTTGTTAGCACACCTTTGCCTAGTGATGTTAAACTAACTAAGGATATGTGTCCAAAGACACAAGAGGAGGAAGAAAAAATGTCCAAGGTACCATATGCTTCAACTGTAGGAAGTTTAATGTATGCCATGGTATGCACGAGACTAGATATTGCACATGTCGTAGGAGTTGTTAACAGGTATTTGAGTCATCCTCGAGTTGAGCATTGGAATGCGGTAAAATGGATTCTCAGGTACTTGAAAGGTACATCCAATAAATTTTTATGTTTTGGGGGCTCTAACACTGATTTAAAAGGCTATGTTGACTCAGATTTGGTAGGGGATACAGATACCAGGCGGAGTACCACAGGTTATTTATTTACAGTTGGTGGGACAGCAGTGAGTTGGATTTCTTAATTGCAAAAGGTGGTTGATTTATCCACCACAAAGGAAAAGTATGTTGTTGCAACAAAGGCAGCAAAGGAGATGATATGGCTACAACTCTTCATGGATGAATTAGGAAAACAATAGGCTGAAAATTACTTGTTTACAGATAGCCAAAGTGCTATACATCTTGCAAGGAATTATGCCTTGCATTCTAAAACAAAACAAATATAGTTAAGATATCATTTCATTCATTCAGTGTTGGAGGATGGACAGGTCAAGCTAGACAAGATACATACAGATGTCAATCCAGCGGATATCTTTACGAAGGCAGTGACAAGGGAGAAGCTAAGCTCCTCTTCAGTTGGCCTTCAAGGTTGAATTCAAGTATAACAAAGCAGTAGGATCCAAGGTACTTATTTCTAGTGGGAATTGTAATTGCAACAATGTCATCTAGGATCAATCTCCAAGTGGGAGATTGTGTTGGTATGGAGCCTGATCAGTCTCCAAGTGGAGATTGTTGGTATGTGGCGACTGATCATGCTATACTGTATATCCCATGGTATACTGTACACCCTGGCATGTATCCTTGTTAGGGTCCGGGGCCAGGTCGGGCCCTGGGTTGGGGTTCGAGGGCGGCAGCCCCCGAGAAAATTTTCCTCCTACTTTTTCACATCATCACCAAAAAAAGAAAAAATCAATGAAAAAGGAAAAATCTGATTTTGTAGAACCCAAAATCTGGAAGCTTCTAAGCTTGATAAAAAGGGGTTCGGATGGGTGTTATAGTATGAGGAAAAACGTGATTGTTCGCAAGATTGTAATAAGTTTTGTACCGGATAATAAAAGTATTGGATGGCTATGGTTTGGTGGATGTAGCCCAGATTGGGTGAACCACGTTAAATTCTGTGTTATGATTTATTTTGTGTGTGTTTTAGTTTCTCTGTTTATTAATTAAGTCTACATTTAATTGTTAGGTATCTACCATTTCTAACCCTAACAACCTCATCATGGTAATTTCCAATCATGAACTTGACCATACATTTACCAAGGCTTTATGGTCCCTCTGCAACCAAGCAATCCATTATGGGTTTGGATGCCTTCTTCTCTCCAACCACAACTTACTAACCATTTCTTCTCAAACAAGGTTATCAGTACTACCTCCATCAATAATAACATTACAAAATTTACCTTCACACTTACATCTAGTGAGAAATAAATTCTTCCTTTGACTTGGTTCCTTCTCCTCTTTCTACTTCCTTAGAATGTGAAGACTCAGCATCTTCATCAACATGTGCAACTTGTACATTACCCTCGGGTCTTCTATTTGTCCTTCCTTGATGTTGAGGACACTCATAGGCTCTATGTCCTTCTCCACACTAGAAACAAGTTCCACAAAAGCCTCCTCTTCCCGTTCCTCATCCAGATCTTCCTCTTCCTCTTTGGTCTCCATTATTCTAATCATGAGGGTGGTAGGTGTTATCTCCTTTTTGGGTTTTGGATGCTACTGGAGCCTTCACCCTTCTTTTGATCTTCATTTTGACCTCCATGGCCTCCACCTTGTTGTTTGTTCTCAAACCTCTTGTTCAGTCATTCTTCAACCTTTAGAGAAAACTGATAAGCATCCTCAATGGTGGTCATTCTTACCAGTTCCAATTCTTCATGTATGCTTAGATTCAACTCGTTAATATAATGAGAAACTTTCTCTTTATTTTTCTTATAATGTCATGTCTGAATCAAGACCTTGTCAAATTCCTTTGTGTATTCTTTCACCATCCTTGTCCCTTTCCTCAAGCTCTACATCTTCTTGAGCAGCTCCAATTCATAATCGACTAGAATAAATTGTTTCTTCAATTTTGACACCATTCTATCCCATCTAGAAATTTTATCTTTCCCTTGTCTTCCTCTTTCTAACTGGACCTCTTTCCACCATATATTGGCATGACCTCTCAATTTTGTCTTTGTAAACCACACTCTGTGAGGATCTTCAACCTCCTCAAACTCAAAAAATTCATCCATGTCATTGATCCAATCAATCAATTGTTTAGGATTCATATTTCCACTAAAAGTTGAAACCTCCATTTTATGTCTCTTCCCAATGCTTGAGATCGCTTGTAGCAATATTATTTCTCTAGGATCCATTGGATCCTACTCTTCCTCTTCCATTTCCTCTTATGTTTCATCTTCACTATCATCTCTATCTCATTGCACATCTCTTCTTCAAACCTCTTGTTGCAAGGTTTCTAATTGCCTTCTAAGGGCTCTAATTTCATCTCTAGGTGAATCTCATCTTCCACGACATCTGTCTCTACCTCTGCCATATTGGGAAAGTCTTGGAGGCTTCTTGAACTCAACCCACACTAACAGGTCCTATTGCAACTACCTCACATTTGGCACTCGGTTACAAGCTCAGTAACTCCTGCTTTGATACCACTTGATGATTGCCACACCACCCAAAACCCATAGAAATCACAACAGATACCAACACAGAAAATGCGAGATAGAAAAATGACTCACTTTCAATTATTTTCTGAAAATGAAATTATAGATTCAAAGCTTACATGTTACAGCCTCATGGGCTTGATTCATTACAAGAAAATCAACTCTAAAAAAAGATATATTATTTGGAGCCACAATCTGCACTATCAAGGCCACCTTCTACAACCCCTACTTAACCCTTTTTATTTTCCCTAATAACTACCCTAGAATGTTTTAGAAAGTTTAAATTTCCCTTTTTTGTTCGACACCAAAAGTTTGGCCATTTGATTTCTAGCCTAGGAAGAATTTTTTATGAAATTTACTTTTTAGATGACCAACTTCATGGGGCCATAACTTTGATCTGGGTGTCCAATTTTCTATAATTGCATGTCATTGGAAAGCTCTCGACAAGCTCTACAACACATGAATGGACCATAGGCTAGTTCGGTCACTTTTTGAGTTGGTTTGGGGCCTGTAAAGTTTTATATCTAAATTTGAAGTTGTATTGGAGAAATTCCCTCGGGCGAAAACATTAATTTCTCCCAAACCATGTAGGGTGTTGAGGTGATTCTTTCGTGAGCAAAAAAAATATTTAGCTCTCCTTCTTGGGGTAAATTTTCATGTCCATATGAGCTTGCTTAGGCCAACTTACTAAAAATAGTAAGTGGCTGATTTTCACTATTTTTGATGCTTGACAATCTTATACCCCTTAAGTGCCATCATGGGACTCAACAAAACTAAAGAAAATAAAGAAAACAATTTTTTTGCGTGATGCAAGATTGCCCTACACTGTTGGATGCTCTTGCATCAGTGAGTCTGGTGAGAAATTAGCTAAGTCTTGTGGGAGGAAGAAGAATAAGTACCGCAAGGCTTATGATTCTTATATGGGGAGGTACAACTCTCCTATGGAGGATTCCGTTAGTCATTTGGGTGATGAAGGAGATACTGACCCAAAGTACAGTCGTTACCTTCTCACACTAGCATGTTGAAAGGATTATGATGATGGATGGGTAGTTACTTCTCAAGTTTCAGTAAGAACATGGAGCAGGTGTGCTTACTCTGATTCTAAAGAATTAGAGTAGCAACTTAGTTTTGTTTTTGTTTTTGATGACACCGCTACCACAATGGCAGGCTCGTCCTCTTCAATGAATGTATAATTTTTTTCTGGGGTGCTAACATGGAGAATATTCTTTGGTTGACATGGGTGAGATTTTGGAGCGACTGCAATGACGAATGATGCCTTTTGGAAGGTTGGCTAGTATTCTTTAATGAACTATGTGGAGTTTTTTCCTTTTCTTTCCCCCACTTGGCAATGAGAAAATATAATTTTCCAAGGAATCTTTCAAATTAAAATGAAACAAATTGTCAAATGTAAATCTGACTGAAATGGTATCTTTTCCTAGAACTTGTTTCTTCCATATTCTATAAATGGGAATTCAGGGCCAGTTACAGAGAGTTCAATTTTTGGGGTCTCAAGTGGTCTAGGGTGGAAAATTGAGCTCATGAATGAGTAGCTTGTAAATTCATGCACAGATGAATATATTAGTATGAAATATAGGGTATAAGTAGATTTGTAATGAACTTAATTAGTTTTACAATAGTAGTAGTATAAATGAAAATGAAAGTTCGAAAGCATATTCTCTCCTATGTATTTTCTCTTATGGATTATAAATAAAATGGTTAAGGATCTTTTTGTTTGTATTCAATTGTTTTAATTGAATGAGTGGTTTTATCTTTGCTTCGGTTCAAGTAATTGATTAAAGTGCTTAAATAAGATCACAGGTTTGGGAGGGAAGATTCTAGGATTGCTAAGTAGTTTATTTTTTTCCATTATGAGTTGAATATTGTAATGCAATATGTCAATAGCCTAAAAATTACTAAGTCAAATTGCTAAGGTATTACAGGTTGTTGCAAATGTGACTCCATTACCCAAAGAAAAGGAACTGGTCTATTTTTTTTGTTATCTTTAATGTAAATGAGTTAGTCCTGCACTTGGCCAAGAACTCAAAATGAGAATGAAAATCATTTAAACACCTTCAATTGCAACATGTCATTATTAAATATCAATTTATTCCTTGCTATAGATAGTAATTTGCTTAAGGGTCGGCCAAATCCTTGATGAATTTTATCTATTTGCACCTTATAATAATATATTTGTTTTATCAAATGTTCTTGATAAAATAGTTGAAGAATATCGTATGAACATAACAAGGATCATCCTCCTAGGTTTCACAGAGCCCGAAGAGTACAAGGACCTAGCAACCCTTGTTTGTTGGAAAATGCTTACCTATGCTCATCATTGGATTATGGAAAATTCATAGGCATATGGTGAGATCAAGTTTGGTTCTAAAACAATAATCAACATAAGGGATATCTTATTTTTGGAAAGCTAAAATTTTTCTCAATAACCCTTTTCATTTCATCAATTTTGGATAAAAAAAAGTCGTCATCCATTTTTGGTCATATTGCCACTTTTTGGACCCCATGATCCTGCACTCACCCCCCTTTCTTTAGCATTTTTGAGATGGACCTTGTGACCTCTACAAAATTTATCACAAATCTCTACAAGTTTACCTTCCCAAAAAAGGACTAAATTCCTTTAATGGTTTTTGGCTGAGGAATCTTGTCTATAGTTGCAAATCATTCAAGATCAATCTTGATCCCTTCTTTAGACACAATGTGACCTAACAACTTTCCTTTTGTCACCCCAAATACAAATTTAAGGGTTCAAAGAAATATCGTACTCTAAATCCCTAGAAAATATCTTTTCAAGGTGCATTTATTGATCCTCTTCCTTGTTTGAATAAGTTGTTAGGTCATCCTAATAGATCACCATGAAGATATCTATGAAATCCGAGAAGGGAACATCCATCACTCTTTGAGTTTAGAATTGAGGTCCTTGAAAACAAAATGGAAAGAGCCTACTCGAATTTGGAAAAGCTAGTTAATGAACTAGTAAGATTGCATTGTGTAATGAAGTTGAGGGATTGCAATTTTTGAATGAGAAAGCTAAGCAGTGGATGGGGAGTTCATTTGGTTTGAAATAAGTTGTAGGTGGTACATTGGATCTCTAAAGTTCTTAGAATGATGGTAATAGTGAGAAGGTTCCTTGCACTTGGACTCATAACAAGACTAAAAATATGACTGGGATCCCTACCAAGGAGGTGTTTGAAGTTATGGATATGCATCAAAAGATAATTTTAAGTGATTTGGAAGCAGTTGATATATTGAAGAACCTATAGATGTTTGTTGTTTTTGTCCCTCTTTTTGGTTTTTTAGTGGATTTTTTTTGCTTATGGTTGGTTGCTTCATCTAGTTTTGATTATTTTTTAAGTAGTGGTTCTTTTTGTAAAGGGTTTCGAGGCCCCTTCAAAACCTGCTTTACCTATAATAAAAAACATCCATCACTCTTTGAAATGTTTCCCATTCATTTGTTGTGCCAAAATACATTATGACATAAATATAAGTCCCCCATGGTGTTGTAAAATCAATCTTATATTTCTGAGACTCCTTGACTTTGACTTGGTTGTATCTTGAAAATCTATTCATCATTGATAAAAATTCACAACCAATCACTTTATTCAAAATTACCTCCATGTTTGGCAATGGGTAGTTATCCTTCAATGAAGATATGTTTAAATTTCTAAAATCTACACACAACCTAATATCTCAATTCTTCTTCCTTATTGGCACTAGATTTGAAACACATGTGGAATGCCTAATTGGCTTGATGATCCCTCCATCCTTGAGCTTCATTAACTCTTGTTGCATTTTAGGCGCTAGTTTTGGATTGATTGGTCTTTGCATCTATCTAAAAGGTTTGGCATCTAGGTTGAGAGGAATTTCATGTTGAAAAAAGTCCTCTCTATAGGCTTTTAGGTCATTATACAACCAAGAAAAATACATGCTTATAATTATTGAGCAAGGAAGAAAGCATCATTATGATCTTTGGGTTTAACTTCTTCCCAATATACACCTTCATAGGTGTATTTTTATTTCCTAAATTGATTTCTTCCAATTCTTTCTCATGTGGGATAGTTGGCTTAGCATTATTTTTATTAGAGTTGTCAAAAAAAAATTCTAGAGGGCCAACTAAATCTTACGAGATTTTGTTTATCTTTAACTGAATCACTTCATTCCCAAAGATAGTCTATTTTCCATCTACTACTTTAACAAAATTTTGGAAGTCAATCTCCTGGCTTTGGTATTCATCAACATAGTGTAGAAACTTTAACAGGTTTGAATCATCATTGAATACCTACCAATTTTGAATGTTGTCTAGGATGGATGGCCTTATTTGGACCTCCACCTTAGAGATACCAAAAAAATGTGATATCATCTAGCCTTAGAGAAATGTTCACAAGCAGGTCATCCATTGCATTTTTTTCTCTTTCCACCGAGTCTATAGAAAATGCATCAAAAATTTCTATTGTATCCTAGATAGTAGCCTTGTATTGTTTCATTCTTTTGATTTTAGACACATACCATTCTCTGATCTGGGAAACAACTAACTCAGAGTCTCCAAAAACTCTGTGTTTCTTAATCTTATGTTTGATTGTTATATTCAATCCTAATAATAAAGAGGTATCAATCTCCCATTAGGTAAAGTGATATGATTAAATGATATCCATGTGAATCATTCCATATATCTTGTATTGACCATACTTGTGTAGAGGTATTTAATGCTCAATGCACATATCATATCAATAATACAAATAATTATAAAGCACAATTAGTCCAATAAATCACCATTTTATCATACATAAAAACTAAGGTAGATATGTAATGTAGGGTATGTGCACGAAGTTGAGTCCACGAAACGTGGAAGTTTTTTGCCTTAGGCAAAAAATTGAAATCGGCATGGAAGAAACGGGATCCTGATTTAATAAACGGGATCCCGATTTTTAAAAAGCGGGATCCCGTTATGGTTCGGGATCCCGAGCCTGAAACCAAACGGGATCCCGTTACGGTTCGGGATCCCTAGCCTATGACCAAACGGGATCCCGCTTTTTAAAAATCGGGATCCCGTTTCCGTCGGACTCCCAACCAACAAGGACGGAACGGGATCCCGACTTTTAATAAACGGGATCCCGATTTGAAAAATACGGGATCCCGATTTATAGAGAACGGGATCCCGAGTTATATAAATCGGGATCCCGTTTTATAGTGTTATTTTTTTTTTTTAAAAACAGCAGTTTTCACTGCTGCGAACGGGACCCCGAATTGCTTGGCGACAGCGACATCAACATCAGCTACAGGTACGCCATTTCTTCACTTTTTTTTAGTTTGAATTGAAATTTTAAAAGAAATACGTTAATTTACATGTTTTTTTTTCAATTTATGTCACGTTTTAATGCTTTTTTTAATTGTTATATTAAAATTCAATAGTTGCAAATTAGATGAAAATTTTCAATGAAATTTAAACGTTTTGTAATAAAATTGAGAAAAAAAACATTGAATTGTGTGTTAGAAACAAATTTTAACTTTTAAATCTTAAATTGATCAATTAAACCCAAAAAAAATTGATTTTGAAAACCTTAATTGAAACAAAACAAAAAAATTTGCATTTCAAAACCCTAGAGATCGAAATGAAATAAAACATCGCATTTACAAATCCAAATCGAGCTTTTTGAAACCCTAAATTCAAATCAAACGAAAAAAACTGAATTTGAAAACCCTAGTTTGAATTGAAACGAAAAAAAATCATTAAAAACCCTAATTGTTTAAAACTGAAACCCTAAATTGAATTGTAACAAAAAAAATTGTTAAAACCCTAAGTTTGCTAAACCCTAGACCCTAAACTGTAAAATCTAAACCCATAATACTAAAGCATTTGAAATTTATGAACCCTAGACCGTAATCTTTCATTGGACATACCTAAAATTATGTAGGTTCAATATCAAGAATGGGTCTATTTGGTAGATTTATGAAAACTATTTTGAATATCTAGAATGCCATAAAAGTATAATTATAGCAATTCCAATTGGAAACACTTCCAGATACATATATATCCTAGATAATAATCCACCCATCCTCAATCATAATGGATTATTTGACAATTAAGAGAGATTCAATTTAACCATAAAATTACCTATATTTTGATACTATATAGATTATGTGGAAGGATAGAAATGCATCAATATGCTTTGTGCCATATTTTATGAATATTAATATTTAAGAAAAATCTAGATAAGATTGACCTAAGTAGATGATTTATGTAAGGGCTTTTTAGTGAACAAGTGACACACCATGGAGATAGGGATGGTACTTAAATTCTTATTTATAAATAAATTCTTATTTATAAATAAATTCTCATTTATAAATATAGTGTACCCCCTTTAAATTTGTATTTGGTTTTTATAATGAGTTGAAATTATCAATGTGTTACATAAAAGAAATTTGTGCTTAGATATATTTAAATTATATAATAAAGATCTATAGTTATATAAAATAGGGAATCCAACATGAGGAATAAACCTTTAATGTGCCATTGTGTGCATCTAATTTATGCCAATGATTTAGTAAGAGTGATCGTCTAAGAGGATGAAATTTAAGCCTTGAAAAATTGTAAGATCTAACACTATTTTAATGTAGTTTTATATGTGTGTACATGTCCACTATGTTTTTTGAGTTTATGTTAATGTAAGATAAGGAGGATTGGTGGATATATTTGAAATCTAAAGAAAAAACAAAAATGATGTGAATATATAGATATATATTTTTAAAATGATTCTTTAACTTATCTATATTAAACATTGTATATTATCTCTATATTACTATCATGGCTTGATTTTCATTATGTCTACTAAATGTTGCTATATTTATTCATTGTTGTAATTAAATTATAGGGCTCAATGTGTAATCTATTTTACATCAAATTTTATAGTAGACTTATAATCCTAGAATGTTTGTAAATTTAATAGCTAACAAATAACTTGATAGGTGCAACTAAAAACCAAAAAATGTGGTTTGATTTATCTCCATTAGGCTGGAAAGCTAAAAAATCTACTAGGTTTATCCCTATTAGGTTGAAAACCCAAAAGTGTAGCTTAATAAACTTACAAGTGGTGAAAACTCACAAAAGCACTAGAAACTAATATTTGCAAAACTACCCTTGACATATCAAAAAAAGCCAAAGGTCACCATATGTCATACCTGTATAGGTTGTATAGTTATATTGGATACCTTATAGTATCTCCTATTGGTTATATATGTTTGAAGATGACATTAGCGACACATCCCTACATTTATATGAGATATATTATTAACATGTCGTGTTACACATATGCTAAGATACTCAAATATGGATAAGGAGAACTAGGGAATATATATTAGAAGAGAAAGATATACTAAGCTATCCAATATTATATTTTTGTACTTAGTGTAGAAGAGAAATTCTAGACCAAGAATGCAAGTGCAAACTCAATACTCTACTTCTAATGAAAGGTAAATAAAATAATGAAAGATTAGAGAAGCATAATATGTTCCATAACATTCTTTTATGGCTCTAAATGTATGTGTTGAAGTTGCTCTTTGGTTCTCTAATGTGATAACATATACATACAAATTTTATCATATGGAAACATTTGGGGATGTCATTATTTTATAGAGTTGAGGGGAAAGGAATGGAGGACTAGGTTTTTTTGGAATCGAGGACTAGAATCATGAGAGAATTTTTGAATTTGAATTTGAGAGGGAAGAGAGAATTAAATGTAGGTGGTTGGGTTGATGGAGGGCTTGTGTTGACTTGATTAGGTAGATGGGAATAATTGAATGCTAATTTGAATTTGGATTGAAGGTCTAAGTTGGAAATGAATGGCTATGATTAGTCTAATTGATTTGATGGCTAGGATAGATTATTAATTTCATTTTAGATTTGATGAAGTGGAAGTAAGTTACATTAGTTTGAGTTTGGATTGGTGATTTGGAATTATTTTAATTTTAAGCTATGGATGTGACATGATTATCCCCTTAATGGTTGATTAAAAGTTAGGATTTGGGGATTTTAGCTAATTAAATAATAAACTCTAAAGTCTAAACCGTAAACCCTAAAGCCATCATTTTTTCTTAGGCTCTTAATGAAATTTGGTTGTCTTAGGCAACTCCACCAAATTTCATTACCTTATGCCATGTAATTGTTTCCTAGGATCTTGCAGCATGTAGATCCCCTTAAGCTATCCTATTACCTTAAACCCTAAACTCTAAAGTCTAAACCCTAAACCCTAAAGCCATCATTTTTTCTTTAAAGGCTCTTAATGAAATTTGGTTGCCTTCGGCAACTTCACCAAATTTTATTCATTTGAGCCATGCCATTTTCTCCTAGGACCTCACTAGACGTAAATCCCCTTAAGCCATCCTGTCACCCTAAATCGTAATTCAATTTTCTTAAGGGGTTGACAATATGACATTTCTTAAGGGGATTAAAGAAGTTCTTAAAATTTGGTGATCAAAGTTGCCCAAGGCCCAACCAAATTTAACAATAATAAGATCCTGCAAGATTATACAATATCAATTTAGTCAATTGTATTTTCATTCAAATAACATGTGCCTTAGCTATATAAATGAGGCTTACATATAATTTTATCATTTGTATTGAATTATTTAAGGCCATTTATATTGAATGGTTTAACTTGGTATAAATTCAAACAATGATCTTAAATAGTTATGAATTTATAAATTTGGTGAACGATGGATATTTTTAGTGACATGAATTTATGATTTTGGTTCTATATGGAGATTTTTAGTGACATGGATTTGTGAAGTTGGTGGAATTTATGAACTTATAATGAATAGTATATAATAGTATATATTTAATGACTATCTATTAGATCATGATTTCTCCTGCTGAAAAATTGTGTGTGTTAAAGACATAAAATGAGATTTTGTGAATGTTTCAAGTTTATTGTTTAGTATGTATGTGCATGTATTAAAAATTTGCATAATAGTTCTTAAATTTTGAAATTTGTATATGTATGTATGTATAGTTTAGTTTAATGATTTGTACGCATGCAAATTATGCATCGTATTTTTATTTTAAATGTACATGTACATACATTTAATTTTTAATTTTGTATGGACATGCTCTTGAGTTGAACAATCAATGTATATATGTGCATTTCAATTAAATATATGAGAGCTTAATATATATGTTGCTCATCCTATTTCAATTAAATATATGATCTTAATTTTTGTATGCACATGGGTCCTATTTTGTATGATTTTAAATGCAGGTGCACATTATATCAAGCATATATCATGGATGATTTTAACATTGATGATATCATCAATCCACCACCTGATCCATAGCCAGATCCGCCTCCACCTCCACCTCCACCTCCACCTCCACCTCCCCCTCCCCCTCCCCCTTATATGCCACCTCCAGCACCTATGGCATCTGATGAGGCTCGCTTGAGAGCACGAATAAATGATCAAGTCACATCCTTACAGACACAAATCAATGCTATGCAGAGTCAAGCATTGATTGCTCCACATGTGAGACGTTTTGCATCTGTAATGCAAAACATTGTTGATTCCATTAGGATGATTGATTCTGATCTTGATAGGCATAGATGAGAGAGAGAACAAATGAGACAATTTTATTCTGATGGTCTCTCTTATAAACAAATATTAGACCTTAAAATAACAAAAGCCCATCTAGCCCCCTACTTTCTTGACCCCGTTACCCGACAACCCATTCCACCCAACAAATCTAGAATATCCATGAGGTGGTGCGTACATCCGCAGATGATTGCGCATTTTGGGATCGATGGTATATGGTTTTGAGGTCCCCCACATGCCAATTGGGGAGTGCCCATTGTATTTTTGAGAAAAATTGTATGTAGAGTTTGTTTTGGGGCAAAAGCCCAATTATTGATTTTAGATCATTTTAGGGTGTTGGTAGTGACATGCCACAATAGAGGTTAGGGGAAAGGGTTGATCCCCAATGCCTCGTACGTGTGCAACCCCTTGTTGCTCCTGGTCCTCCCATTCTCACACCTGTACATCATCGAGCTCGTATCAACATTAGGTTCCCTAGTACACTACAGAGACCTTTGATCACACGCTGACATGCAGGGTAGGTTTTCAGAGACGATGATGATGATGGAGGAGTTTTATGGAGTCATCCCCAGTAACGCTTCCAGAGTAGTCGCAGACCGGCCCCATAGATGTACTAGTTGTCATCAAGGTGTTATGGACCTGATCGTGCTAAGTTCCATATTCAGTGGGATTCGAGACTGGGTGGTTCATCCTCGTCAAGATCGTACCATTTGTGAGCTCCTCAGAGCGTAACATCACCCTGGTGACACTAATGGTCACGTATAAATATGCATCTAGATGTACTTAACTCCATTTTATAATATTTTTTATGGCTGTATATAACAAAAAGAAAAAGCTTGCAATACATTTTAACAATCATTTTTGGTGTACGTATTTATTAATTCTTCGATGCAAGGGCAATCATCTGTACCACGAATACATATATCGACACCGGTCATACTTGGCAACCCTTATGGGTATTTTGATTTCATTTTTTAAAATTATATATGAAATCATAAATTATTTAACTTGAGTTTTAAATTTATAATTGAATCACATATATATGTTTCAAATATTCATGTTGGTTTAGGTGACTCAATCGGCATCCACGTCGATTCCTCCTGAGGGATTGTCAAGCACTCCTCCAGTATCGAGCGACATAGATCATGGGCAGGTACATTCATATTGTAAATTTGTTTAAAGTTTACATTAGTATAGTTACAATTTTATGAGTTTTGAATTCACTAGATATATGAAACGCATGCATGTACACTTGTAAATATTATAAGCATTAAATGTATATGCACATGTATGTCTAGGTTGATACCACAATAAGAATGGGCATTGGGCAAACATTTGATGTTGCAGTTACTCATGAGGCCACTGATTTCCAGGTTGTTTACAAAACTTTCTAAAAAAATGTGCAAACTTGAATATATATGTATATATTAACCTAATTGAATTGTACATGCTTTAATTTTGATCTTGTAGGACTTTGTTGGTGCAACTTTCAGCCCTAACCCAGACATAGTTACACCACCGGGAGGACATGTAGAGCAGGTCTCAGATCAAATGGTAATTTTATTTTTTTATTATATTTAAAGTGAATTATAAATTTTAAATTGAATATATACATATTAATATGATATTTTCACATATTCTTTTTCTTTTATAGCATGAGAAACATCCTGTAGTTGAGCATGTTCAGACAGGTTCTGGAGAAGAGCCTACTGCACAACCTCAGAATATGGTATGCAATTAAAATATGATAAATTCTAAATTAAATTGAATAAAAAATTAATAATTGTAGAGTTGTACATCTAATTTCGAATTTCTTTGTCTTGTTTATGTAGACTGATTTAGAGAATTTAGAGGTTTCTTCAGGCTCACCAGAGCATCCAGATTTAGAGATGGTGGTAATTTAATTTTATGATCGATTATAAATAAAATTGTCATTAAATTATTTTTTATTGTCTTACATATAATGTCATCTTTCTCTTATGTACAGAGTGTTTCAGGTCATCCACATAGTCCGCATGGTGTGAAGAGGTCTCTTGATTATAGAGACAGTACATGACCTACAAACATGTGATTTTATGTGTTTTATATTTCTTGTAACTTGTCATGTACTCTGTTGGACTTTATTTCATGTGTGCTTAATATATTGGTTTCATACACTTAATATGTTACATAAATTATGGACTTTATTATTGTTTGAAATTTTAATTTACGCATGTACATTTATGCATTTTATGTTCATAGTCAAGACATTAATATAGGACATTAATGTGAAATTTACTGAAGACTTCATGATTGTAGAATAATTTTAGGTTTAATCTTCTTTTCAATGAACAAGAAGATATTTTCCTTCTAATGTACACTTAATTTTATGAGAGAAAATTTATGTGGATTTACTCTACTTATTTAGTCTTCCCATAAATTGAATTTTACCTCATTGTTGGTGCACTTGGAATTCCTATACCTTCTGAATATCATGGATATCACCATTCTTTGTTATTTTATTCTTTAATTTTTCCTTAACTAAATTGACAAATAAAGTCATTGCTCTAAACTCTTAAGCAAATAAAATTCTTTATAGTGAGAAAATCTAACAAGGTATTGATATAATTAGCTAATGTACATATTTATAAAATGACACCATTAGTTTCTCACTAGTAATGGAAAAAAGTGTTCCTACTAAAAATTAAGGAAAGAGGTAATCATTAGAAAAAATATAAATTATGATAACATGAGAATGTGTATATGTAAAATGATTGTAACCATTAGGTGATGAATATGTAGTGTACACACATGATAAATTTTAAAAATGATGAATATGGAGCTCAATCCAACGGAAAATTAATTTCATCATTGTTTCCCCCATAATGTGATATCATGATTGTGTAGTGTATGAAAAATGAATAAAAGTCTTGTCTCCATGTGTCAATAACAAGAAAAAAAAATAGAATATCACATAAATTATATGATAACATAAGAATGTGTATATGTAAAACAATTGTAACCATTAGGTGATGAATACGTAGTGTACACACATGATAAATTTTAAAAATCATGAATATGGAGCTCAATCCAAAGGAAAATTAATTTCATCATTGTTTCCCCCATTTAGAATATCATGATTGTGTGTTGTGTATGAAAAATGAATAAAAGTCTTATCTCCATATGTCAATAACAAGAAAAAAAAAGAATATCACATAAACTATATACATAAGAAATAGAAATATGACCCACAAAATTTTCTCTGTGAATTAAGGTTAGGGTTATAGGATAAAACTTTGGGTAAAGGTTAGGATTAAGAGACAACTAGAGTTAGGGTTAGGTTTCAATTAGGGTCAGATACAACAAGGCTTAGGGATAGGATTAATTTTAGGACAAGGTAAGGGTTCATCTAACACTAATTTATAAGTTGTCAAAACAAATAATGACGTCTTAAGGGGGTGTCTAAAGGGGTCATAATAGAACATGTTAATTAAGGGGACGTCTAAAGGGGTCATAATAGAATGTCTTAAGGAGATGTCAAAAGGGGTCATAATAGAACATGTTATTTAAGGGGACGTCTAAATGGGTCATAATAGAACATCTTAAGGGGATGTCTTAAGGGGTTAGAATATGTCTTAAGGG